>OY740801.1:25275901-25744734 GCA_963514005.1 Raja brachyura
TCTTTGGGACGTGGGTGGAAACCGGAGCAGTCGGTGGTCACAGGGAGAACGTGCATACTCCTCACAGACAGCACCCAAAGTCAGGATCGAACCCAGGTCTCTGGCACTGTGTGGCAGTGGACTCTACCAGCTATGCCACCCTAACAGTCAGGCAAGGGGTATTGAAGCTTTAAGTCCCACACCACCAGAATCAGGAACAGCCACAACCATCAGGTTCTTGAATCAAACTGCACAACCCTCTAGACACAAAAGCTGGAATAACTCAGCGGGACAGGCAGCATCTTTGGAGAAGGAATGGGTGACGTTTGAAGAAGGGTCTCAACCCGAAACATCACCCATTCATTCTCTCCAGATATGCTGCCTGCCCCACTGAGTTACTCAAGCATTTTGTGTCTACCTTCGATTTAAACCAACATCTGCAGTTCTTTCCTACACATTTTGCCTGCTCCACTGCAAAATCTCCTCATGGTATGTCTACTTTGAAGGGAGGGGAGGGGAGGGGGGGGGGAGCAGGAAGGTGGGAGAGGGAAGGATGAGAAGAGAGGGGAGGGGGGACAAGGGGAAGAGAGGGGGGAAGGGGGGGAGGAGAGGGGGCAAGGGGAGGAAGGGAGGAAGGGGGAGGAAGGGAGGAAGGGGGAGGAGGGAGGAAGGGGGAGGGGGGAGGAAGGGGGAGGGAGGGGAAGAGGGGAGGAGGGAGGGGAAGAGGGGAGGAGGGGGAGGGGGGGAGGGGAGAGGGGGGAGGGGGGGAGGGGGGGAGGAGGAGGAGGGGGAGGGAGGGGGGAGGAGGAGGAGGGGGGGGGAGGGGGAGGCGGGGAGGGGGGGAGGGGGGGAGGGAATGAGGAGAGGGGGAGGGGGAATGGGGAGGAGGGAGGGGGAATGGGGAGGAGGGAGGCAGGGGGAATGGGAGTGGGGGAGGAAGGGGGGTAGGGGGTAGCGCGCTGAGGGCGGGGCCCAAGGCCAGACGGCGGGTGGGGACGGAGGGGTTGGGTGTGAGGAGTTGCAACGGCGCCAGAGTCGGTGTAGAAGAGGCTGGACACGAGCAGCAACGGCTTCGACACTCACCCATCGCCCACCACCACACACTTTATCGCCTGCATTGGACCCGCTCTCCTCTCCCTCTCCGCCTCGGCCTCGCTCGCTCGCTAACGGAAGTCCAGCCCAACCCTGCCGCCCACACTTCCAGAACTGCAGCGCCGCCCGCCCCTGCGGCGCCCGTCGGTACTGCAGCCCCCCCGCGACCAGCGAGACTGCAGCGTCGCCCACCCTGCGGCGCCCGCCGGTACTGCAGCTCCCCCGCGACCAGCGAGACTGCAGCGCCGCCCGACAGCGCCCCCACGCCCAGCAGCGCCCCAGCGCCCAGCGGGACTTCAGCTCCGTCGGGTTCCCCCGAGCGGAACACTGCGGGATTGCAGTGCCTCCCGCGCCCAGCAAGATCGCGGCTCCAGTGGCACCCAAAGGCAGTGCAGCGTCGCCCGGTCTTCCCGACAGCGCCCCCTCCCGCCCCGCTCATCAGCTCCCAAAGTTACTGCACAGCTGCTCCGCTTCTCATTTCGCTCCGAAAACACAAAATGCTGAAGTAACTCAGCGGGACAGGCAGCATCTCTGGAGGGTTACACAAAAAGCTGGAGAAACTCAGCGGGTGCAGCAGCATCTAAGGAGCGAAGGAGATAGGCGACGTTTCGGGTCGAGACCCTTCTTCAGACTCTGGAGAGAAGGAATGGTGACGTTTCGGGTTTGTGACCGTTCTTCAGACTAATCGGGGAAGAGGGAAACGAGAGATATAGAACAAATGAATTACAGATATGCAAAAAAGGAAAGGAAACAGGCCATTGTTAGCTTATTGATAAAGGAAGCAGACCATTGTTAGCTGGTTGAGAACGGAAACCTGGTGCGACTTGGGTGGAGAAAGAGGGAATGGAATGCAGGGGTTACTTGAAGTTAGGAAACTCCCCCTGTCCCTCTCTCATTTCGCTCCACCTGGTGGTTTAAAGAGAGATTACGGAAATTATCTTAAAATTGTTACAGTTGGGCAGGACCCTTCTCGGGGTGGAAGATTGCAACCTTCACGTGGTCCGCCCTGTTTCGACTAATGTAATCAACTCGACGTGCACAAACAGAATATCAAATAGAATAAGTTGTCCGACAACTTTAGGCGGTGCACGCCATACGAAAGAAGAAGAAAGACCCTTTTCCAGATTGATTGTAAGATGTGATGGATGATGGGGGGGGGGGGGGTCTGCATTGGGTGGAATAAGTAACTGAGGCTGGAGTGAAAAGGAGACAACAGGGTTCAGGTACGGAGAGGGGACGTGAAATGTAAATGGGGAACTATATGTTGCTATTCTATCTGAATGTTGCAAATAGTGTGCTCTCAGTTTGTGACAAAAGAGGTCTTCACTGAGACACAAGGAAGTGCAGGTGCTGGAATCTTGAACAAAACAACGTGCTGCAGGCACTCAGCTGGCCAGGCAGCATATTTGTGGGGAATGGGGAGGTGATGTTTCAGGTCAGGACCCTTCTCCAGACTGGTAGTAGAGGAGAGAGATTTTTGGAGGGGTAAATCATGTCAGAAAAGTTTAAAAAAGGACAGGTCCATTAGGGTGAATTGAAAAGCCTGATATCTTTTATTAGAATGGAATAAAATCTTCCCAGGTACATGCAACTAGATGCCGCGAATCTTCAGAACAGAGACATAGTCAAAGTCGTGCAGCAAGGAAACAGATAATTTGGACCAACATGCCCATGCAGACCAAGATATCCCACCTGCCCACGTTTGCCCCCTATCCCTCTAAACATTTCATATCCATGTACCTGTCCAAATAGCTTTTTAACGTCGTTATAGTACCTGTCACAACTACCTCTCTGGCAGATGATTACATATACCCACCACCCTCTGTGTGAACAGGTTAACCATCAGGTTCCTATTACATTTTTCCCTCTCATCTTAAACTTATGTCCTCTGGATCTTGATTATCCTACTCGGGGGAAAATATTTTGTGCATTCCCCCTATCTATTCTCTCATGATCTAGAAGATCATCCCGAGTCTCCTGCTCTGCAAGGATTAAATTCCTAGCCTGCCCAACCTCTCCCAATAGTCCAGGAGACCTCATGATCTTATACAATTCTAAAAGATCACCCCTCATCCTATTCTCCAAGGAATAAAGTCCTAACCTGCCCAACCTCTCAAACCTCTTATGGTCTCAAAGCCCTCCGGTACTTCCTCGACCAGAGGAGCAACCCATACCCATCCACTGAAACCCTCCTCTGCCTAGCGGAGTTGGTCCTTACCCTCAATAACTTCTCTTTTGACTCCTTCCATTTCCTCCAAACACAAGGCGTAGCTATGGGCACACGCATGGGCCCTAGCTACGCTTGCCTCTTTGTCGGGCACGTCGAACAATCTTTGTTCTCAGCGTACCAGGGCCCCATCCCCGACCTTTACCTCCGTTACATTGACGACTGCTTTGGTGTCACCTCCTGCACCCACACACAACTGATTGACTTCATCCATTTCACCACCAACTTCCATCCGGCACTCAAATACACTTGGACCATTTCCGCCATTTCCCTACCATTCCTTGACCTCACCATCTCTATTGCAGGTGATACACTCCTGACCGACATCCACTACAAACCAACTGACTCCCACAGCTACCTGGACTACTCTTCCTCCCACCCTGCTTCCTGTAAGGACTCCATCCCCTATTCCCAATTCCTCCGTCTACGCCGCATCTGCTCCCAGGATGAGGTGTTCCACATCAGGTCATCACAAATGTCCTCGTTCTTCAGAGAACGGGGATTCCCCACCCCCACTATAGATGAGGCTCGCACCAGGGTCTCCACCATACCCCGCAACACTGCCCTCTCTCCCCATTCCCCCACTCACAACAAGAGCAGAGTCCCCCTGGTCCTCGCCTTTCACCCCACCAGCCGGCACATACAACATAGTCCTCCGCCAGTTTCGCCACCTCCAACGTGACCCCTCCACTCGCCACATCTTCCCATCTCCCCCCCTGTCTGCCTTCTGCAAAGACCGCTCCCTCCGCAACTCCCTTGTCAATTCTTCCATTTCCTCCCGCTCCACCCCTTCCCCAGGCACTTTCCCTTGCAACCGCAAGAGATGCTACACTTGTCCCTTCACCTCCCCCATCCACTCCTTTCAGGGACCCAAGCAGTCCTTCCAAGTCCAACAGAGGTTCACCTGCACCTCCTCCAACCTCATCTACTGCATCCGTTGCTCCACATGCCAGCTGATCTACATCGGTGAGACCAAGCAGAGGCTGGGCGATCGTTTCGCCGAACACCTCCGCTCGGTCCACAATAACCAACCCGACCTCCCGGTGGCTCAGCACTTCAACTCCCCCTCCCATTCCGTATCCGACCTCTCGGTCCTGGGCCTCCTCCACGGCCAGAGTGAGCAACACCACAAGTTGGAGGAACAGCACCTCATATTCCGCTTGTCTGCATCCTCTGGGCTTAAACATTGAATTTTCTCAATTCTGTTAACCCTGGCTGCCTCCTCCCCTTCCCACCTCTCCCTCAGCCCTCGGGCCCTGGCATTCCTTCTCTCTCTATCTCTCCCCCACCCAAGTCGCACTAGCTTCTCATTTTCACACTACAAACAGCTTACAATGGCCTGTTTCCTTTATCATCGATACTTTTTTGCATATCTTTCATTCATTGTTCTTTATCTCTCCACATCACCGTCTATATCTCTCGTTTCCCTGATCCCTGACCAGTCTGAAGAAGGGTCTCGACCCGAAACGTCGCCTATCTCCTTCGCTCCTTAGATGCTGCTGCACCCGCTGAGTTTCTCCAGCTTTTTGTGTCACCCTCGATTCTCCAGCATCTGCAGTTCCTTCTTTAACTCTCTATCTCAGGATCCCTCGTGATCTCATACATCTCTATAAGAATACCCTTTGTCGTCCTGCGCTCCAAGAACTAAAGTCCTGGAAGAAGCAGTAGATAAATAGATTCGTCAGATTTACAGACGAGTCTTTGCCTCAGAGCTTCAAGCAGGTTAATTCAGAGACCAGTACAATGCCAGGTGATGACTTAAATGCGTTTCTCTGTAATATTGTGACGCTGCTTCACGCACAGCTTTGCCCTGAGCTTGCGTTAGACGCTGCCTTTGCCCATCTTGCTGCCACCTCACTCCTTTTTATTTTTGCGCCTCTACAAACTTTTGAAACTTTGTCCAACTTTCTGCCCCCACCTTCCACTCGGAAGTGCGGCGGGCGGAAGTAGGCGGGGCGAGGGGGCGGAAGGCCTGCGTGGCCGAGGGCCGGGCGATGCGCGGCGCCGGGGCCTGAGGCCCGAGGCCTGAGGCCTGGAGGTCCAGTCCGTTCCCCGGCGCTGCATGGCGGGCTTGTTCCAGCTGGCGCTCACCTGCAGCCGCCCCGCGCTCCTCGCCTACGGCAACTTCGCCAAGATCCTGAGCCGCACCCTCATCACCTTCTTCGACCTGGCGTGGAGGCTCCGACTCAAGTTCCCCTACCTCTACCTGGTGGCCTCCATGATGCTCAACGTCCGCCTGCAGGTGGGTAGGTGTGAGGTGGAGGGGGGTGGCAGGTGGAGGGGGGTGACAGGAGGAGCGATGGAGGTAGATGAAGCAAGGGATGGAGAAGGTGAGATGAGGAAGGGGGTCGAAGAGGGTGAGTATGTCAATGGGATTGGGGAGGGGTGAAGTCTGCATGATGGCATGGAGGGTGGGATGTAAATGAGAATAGTGCATTGAGGGGAATGGTTGGGTGTCAACGGATGGAATGTGGGGTTGGATGCCAATGTTTTTCTGACATTGAAGGGGGCAGATGGGTTGGGGGTGTCAATGGGATTTGGGCATTGAAGGATGGAGAAGTGAAGGAGGGATGGAAAGGAGGGGGGGCAGGAAAAAGGTTTGGAGGTCAGATGAGGAAAGGGGAGAAAGAGGAATGGACATTGCTGTATCTGGATGCAGGGGGAGTAGTTGAGCAACGGTAAGGGATGGTGACCATGAATTGAAATTTTTCATGTTTTATTTTTTTAAAGGTTCACATTGAGATCCACTAATTAATTTGCTTGGTGTCTTTGCGTTAATTCAGTCCTGGACTGTGAAATTCACGTTTACTCATCATTCACTGCCAATTGTCAATAACCGGACTATATTCGAATATGCAGAGTGTGACTACATCGGAGGATATCATTCATAATTCAGCTCTTGTGCTTTTATCAGATGACAGCAGTGACAGAGGGAACAATGTCTGCAATAGTGAGCCAGCACTGAGCGCCGGTGTACTTTCCACACAGTCACAGGCTTTCAATGTGAAGCTTGGAGCCACTTTGTCTTTGAGAGACAGACCTGGGGTCAGAACAGATTGTGCGCAGTCACTGTGCACTGATAGGAAAAAGCCCCTTTCTTTAAAAGGACTGCAAATTCAAAGTTGCACTCCGTCAAGAATATTCCAAACGGTGTGTGGCACTCCGAGTGAAGCCAGTGGGGAGAGAAGTCGGGATGAGCACTTTGTAAGCCTGAACACGGCAACAGTAACAGACTGTCTGTGGAGAGCGAGTGAAGCTTTGGAACTCCTCAGGTTACAGTGCAATCTGGGGGCGGCGTGTGTGCACTTTGCTACTTTCTGGTTGTTGGAGAGGCTGCAGTCGGAGAGGGGAGCACTAAAAGACAAATTAAGCTTTTCATTTGCACATGGATTGAACACTGTCACAAGGTGACCTCAAACTCTGAAGAATGTGTTTCATTTTGAATAGTCCCACATCATTCTCTGAAGAATCGGCAGACTGACACATTGGAGCGCAGACTTTCCGATCTACAAATCGCTGTTTTCTGATCTGAAATGTTTAATTTGCAACACAGTGGATATGCATTAAGAGCTTTTCTGCTTGATGTTCAGTGGCATGATGTAGTTAAAGGTAAATTAAAGTTATGCAGTACAGGTTCTGCGATTATGAGGTAGCCAGTTTCCCAAATGTATCTGTTTGTGCAATTTTGTAAAAAAATATCTTTGGCGAGAAGGCTGTTTAAAACTCAATATTTTTCAAGTTTGTTATAAATCATGAATACAAATCATCAATTTTGTCTTAGCAGCTCGACATATTTATTTTTAAGATTAGTTCAATATATTTTAACATCCTGACCCTGTAAAAAAAGATTGAGGTGAGTTCTGCTTTTCATTAACTTCTGGGCAGCAACAGTGACTCAGTCCTCTATCACTGTGGGCAGGTTGTCTCTGCACTATCCATCCTATCCCTGAGTCAGTGGAAGGAGTTTTGAAACCCTGATGTAAACCATTTTGGAGAGACAGGAGCTGCAGGTATCGCCTGGGGATAAAGGCCTGAGATAGAAAGAGAGATTGCACAGGCCGGGACTGTTTTTCCTGGAGCGAAGGAGTTCTGAATGCCTGCCTATGGCCCACATTCCTGTGAGCCCTTCTAGTCCTTGTACCTGCCCAAATATATTTTAAACATACAAACAAGAAAACGCAGATGCTGGTTTACAAAAGAAGACACAAAATACTGGAGTAACTCAGCATATCTAGAGAACATGGATAGGTAATGCTTCCGTTTGATGCTTCAGTCTGTAGAAGGGTCTCGACCCGAAATGTCACCCCTTTCCTTCTCGCCGGAGATGCCTGTCCCGACCCGAAATGTAATCTCTCCATGGTCTCCAGAGATGCCGCTGTTATTCCAGTACTTTGTGAAGGCATCTACTTTAATGCGGAAAAGTGTCAAAGAGAGCTTTATCTAAATGTGATAAGCCAAACGTGTGATAAGCCAAAGGTGAACTGTTTACATCTGTCAATAAAATGAACAGAAGATAATGATGGCCTTTATATCGATGTTTCTGGGGTATAAGTTTATTTAAATTGCATCAAAAGCTGGCACCACTCCTCAGGAAGGATATGTACTGGTGGCCTTGGACGAAGTGCTGAAATCTATCGGAATAAAGGCTGAAGTCCAAGGGTTAAATTACAAAAAGAGAGTTATATTTCTTGGTATTTGGAAAGCTAATTGTAATTGATTGGTTTTAAACATATAAACAGAAACTAATAAGGTAGTGACCTTTTCCTGCTGTTTGGAGAATTGGGCAGTGGGGACAAAGCCTAAACATTAGATTATATCTCTGTACAAATTGTTAGGAAATATTTAAGGGCTTGTCCCACTTGGCGACTTTTTCAGTGACTGCCGCCATCATTGACTGACGCATCAGGTCACCGAAAAAGTTGCGGCGTGACAACGTATTGACACGCGGTGGTTCCTCAAGTGTCGCAACTTTTTTTTTGTTGCCGCTGGTTTTTGAAATGTTCAAAATCTTTCGGCAACCCTGATACGTCACTCAATGACGCCGGCAGTCACTGAAAAAATCGCCAATTGGGACAGGCCCTTTAATAGCCACGGTAGTTTGGAACTGTGCCTAGTTACTGCCGTTTTATGTTTGTGCCATTTAAGTTGATATGATGTTCAGGCATTTGTGGGGTGGAGAGGTGCATAGTCGATGAATTAGTTTACAAGTCTCTTTGGAGAAAACAACCATGAAATATTGTATTTCTTTAGAATTTAGTTTAGAGGTACATTGTGGAACCAGGCACATCGACCCACCAAGTACGCACCGGCCTACAATCATCCGTGCACCAGTTCTATCCTACACACTGGGGATAATTTACAGAAGCCACTAAACTTACAAACCTTCACCACTTTGGTGTGTGGGAGGAAACCAGAGCACCCAGAGGAAACCCACGTCATGGGGAGAACATACAAACTGTACAAACAACACTTGCAGTCAGGATCAAACCTGGGTCTCTGGCGCTGTGAGGCAGCAACTCTACCACTGTCCCACTGAGCCGGCCCATTAATTCAATTTGGAATCAAACAATAATTAAACAGGAAGAAGCTAATATATGGTGCCCTCCATAATGTTTGGGACAAAGACCCATCATTTATTTATTTGTCTCTGTACTCCACAATTTGTGATTTGTAATAGAAAAAAATCATATGTGGTTAAAGTGCACATTGTCAGATTTTAATAAAGGCCATTTTAATGCATTTTGGTTTCACCATGTAGAAATTACAGCAGTGTTTATACATATTCCCCCTATTTCAGGGCACCATAATGTTTGGGACAGCAATGCCATGTAAATGAAAGTAGTCATGTTTAGCATTTTGTTGCATATCCTTTGCATGTGTCGATACACTTCAGAATTCATTATGCTACTATCATCAGCAATTGTATCATCAATGAAGATAAGTGAGCCAGTACCTTCAGCTGCCAAACATGCCCAGGCCATAACACCTCATATCAGGTGGTATGCTTTGGATCTTGGACAGTTCTTTCTCTCCTCCATTCTTTGCTCTTGCCATCACTCTGATATAAGTTAATCTTCATCTCATCTGTCCACAAGATCTTTTTCGGGAACTGTGGTTGCTCTTTTAAGTACTTCTTGGCAAACTGTAACCTGGCCATTCTATTTTTGCAGCCAACCAGTGGTTTGCATCTTGCAGTAGCCTCTGTATTTCTGTTCATGAAGTCTTCTGCGGGCAGTGGTCATTGACAAATCCACTCCTGAAGAGTGTTTCTGATCTGTCGGCAGGTGTTTGGGGATTTTCCTTTATTATAGAGAGAATTCTTCAGTCATCTGCTGTGGAGGACTTATTTTGCCTGCCAGTCCCTTTGCGATGAGTAAGCTCACCAGTGCCCTCTTTCTTCTTGATGATGTTCCAAACAGTTGATTTTGGTAAGCCTAAGGTTTGGCTGATGTCTCTAACAGTTTTATTCTTGTTTTTCAGTCTCATAATGGCTTATTTGACTTTCATTGGCACAACTTTGATCCTCATGTTGATAAACAGCAATAAAAGATTCTAACGGTGATGGAAAGACTGGAGGAAAGACTAGGCGCTGAGAGCTCTCTTATACCTGCATTAAGGAGGCAAATAAACACACCTGAGCAATTACAAACACCCGTGAAGCCATGTGTCCCAAACATTATGGTGCCCTGAAATGTGTGGGGGGGGGGGGGGGGGGAGGACCTATGTATAAACACAACTGTAAATTCTACATGGTGAAACCAAAATGTATAAAATTAGCCTTTATTAAAATCTGACAATGTGCACTTTAACCACATGTGATTTTTTTTTTTAGATTACAAATCTCAAATTGTGTAGTATAGAGGCAAATAAATAAATGATGGGTCTTAGTCCCAAACATTATGGAGGACACTGGTACAGAAAGAACATAAACAGCAGAGGAACAGACCCTTCTGCCCACAGTGTCCGAGCTGAACATGATGTCAAGTTAAACTAATTGCTGCCTGCACATATCCATATAGAAGTAAACAGCATGGGAACGTGGCTCTTCGGCCCAAATTGTACATGTTGACTAAGATGCCCTATGTATGCTGTGTTTGGCCCATATTCCTCCATACCTTGCATATCCATGTGACTATCTAAACTCCCCTTAAACACCCAATTCTGATTTTTCTTCACTAGTATTTAAATCAATCTTAAGACCTTTTCTGTGATCTTTGGGGAATGAAGCAAACACTGGGTGTTCTGGTTTCCTCCCACATTCCAAAGATATCCATAATTGACCTCTGTAAATTGCTCCTGGTGTATAGGATGTAAACCTGGGATAACGTAGAACTAGTGTATGGGTGATTGATGGTCGGCCTGGACTTGGTGGGCTGTATTTTTAAATTAAACAAAAAACAATTGAATTTTGAGGGCAGGAGGTAATTGGATGAAGGCAAACGGCTGGTGTGCCAGGCAATCTAATGTCAAGCTTTGAGACGAGATTTGTTGCAAACCCATCTAGCCACTGGTGAGAGGATTAAATGGTTTGCTGATAATTTCCATGTTAATTTGGCCATCGTTTAAGTTTAGGTTTATTATTGTCATGTACCAAGGTGCAGCGAGAAGCTTTGTTTTTGCATGTTATCCGATCAAATCTGATAATACTATGCAAATACAATGAAGCCAAACTCAAGTACAATAGGTAGCGTGAAGAGAAAGATACTAATTCTCAGCATTGTAGCATAACAGATGCATGTTTTATTGGCATGTTCCAAAATAGAACAATGGAATTCTTTATTGCAACAGCACAACAGATATGTAAACATCGTGCTTTACGAACACCATAATAAACAAAAACTTGGAGAATTGGACTGTACACTAGCTTATGGGAGGACCGTTCAGAACTCTTAATAGCAGAGGAGAAGAAGCTGTCCCTAATTCTGGTAGTGCGCACTTTCAAACTTCTGTACCTTCTGCTGGATGGGAGCAGGGAGAAGAAAGAATGGTTGGGTTGGGAGAAGAAAAAATGGTCGGGTTGGGAGAAGTCTTTGATTGTATTGCCTGCTTTCCCGAGGCAACATGACATGTAGATGGAGTCAATGGGTGGGGAGTCTGGTCTGTTGTGATGGATTGTGTAATTTTGCTCTGTAATTCAAGCAGCCAATCTACATGGGATGGATGGAGAGATAAAGGATGTGCATATACTCTGGCTCCGCCAGTTATGCCTATATGTTCATAGGTTCACACCACAACAGAATGGGCCCTTTAATACATCGGGTTGGTATTGAACAAGCATTCATTTACACTAACACCTTTTTATTCTCTTCACACATCCATCAAATACATCCCCCTCCAGATTCAACACCTTCCAAACACATTCGGGCCAATTTACAGCGGTACAAAACCTCCTGACCGCTTGTCTTTGAGATGTGGGAGGAAACTGCAGGAGAAAATGCACGCAATCATAGGGAGAACGTGCAAACACCACGCAGACTGTGCCGAAAGTCGGGATCAAATCAGGGTTGCCTGTGATCAGATGCACCGGATGTATGAGCAGTGCCATTGTACCTCCCTTGCATACTATAAATGGATTTATTTAAGTCGCGTTTTTAGTGCATTAACCTAGCCAGTTTGTAAATTTGCCTCCTTCAATGGACATTGATGCTCAAGTGTACCAGCAAACCTCATAGACTGTGTCCATCCAGGGAGTGATCACGCCAGGCATGTCGACTGAACTTCTCTTTGAAGCCCAACCCTGCCTTGTTCCAAAGTCCGTACAAAATCAGCCGAGTGAGAATAGTTTATTTAAAGTTTTTCCACCTCCCAGTGTGACAGCGAGGGCCTATCTATTCAAAAGAGATTCAAACTTATGGTAGATAGAAAGAATGCAAAGGCTTGACAGAATTAGAGGACATTACCTTTAAGGAGAGGTTGAACAAACTTGGGATTATTTTTTCGGAAGCATTTGTGGCTTATGAGAGGCATGGAATAGACAGAACCTTTTTGCCAGGATGTAAATGGCATAAACTGGAAGGGATGGGTAGGAGGGGCAAAATTTGTTTATGGTGAATGGTGGGTGCCAGGAACACGCTGTCAGGTGTGGTGGTGGCGGCAGACACTATAGTGGCTTTTAAGAGGCTTTTACATAGACACAACAGATATGTAAACGTGTAGTGAATGGAGGAATATAGATCACGTGCAGGCAGAGGTGTTCAAATTCAAGTGAGTTTATTGTCACGTGTCCCTGATAGGACAATGAAATTCTTGCTTTGCTTCAGCACAACAGAACATAGTAGGCATTGACTACAAAACAGATCAGTGTGTCCATATACCATTATATAAATATATACACACATGAATAAATAAACTGATAAAGTGCAAATAACAGATAATAAGAGTCTGCTTCTGTGCTATACTGTTCAGTTCAGTTTCCTGTTTTATGTTGTAAGCCCCTATCTGTTCTCTCAGGTGAATTAGGTTGTCCAACAGAAGGACAGGGGCGGTGGTTATAATGAGCCTGCATCTGTCTCACAAGCAGTATCACTCACAACCGATTATTGAGTTATCCTCATGTTGCTGATCTTGCAATGTTTCCTGTGGTACAACAATGCCTGTTATTTGCACTTTATAATGGGTTATTAATGTTCAGAGTTTTGTCTGAGCCAGGTTTAATAGCCTGATGGCTGTGGGGAAGTAGCAATTCCTGAACCTGGTTGTTGCAGACTTTAGGCTCCTGTACCTTCTACCTGAAGGTAGCATGGAGATGAGTGTGTGGCCAGGATGGATTATAGAATACACTGATCATAGACCACAGATCAGTGTGATCATAGATCAATAATATACCATCACAGGGTGCACCACAACACTTCATAAACCCTCAGAAATTCATGAAAGGATAAAATGGGCATGATATTTTTGGCAATCCCAGAACTCACTTGAACTTGAACACCTCTGCCTGTACGTGATCTATATTCCTCCATTCACTGCATGTTTACATATCTGTTGTGTCTATGTAAAAGCCTCCTAAAAGCCACTATAGTGTGTGCCGCCACCACCGCTCCTAGCAGCGCGTTCCTGGCACCCACCATTCACTATAAACAAACTTGCCCGAC
Organism: Raja brachyura; assembly: GCA_963514005.1. The sequence goes on from OY740801.1 coordinate 25,289,294, forward strand.
ACATCTCCTTAAAATTTTGCCCCTCCTACCTATCCCTTCCAGTTTATGCCATTTACATCCTGGCAAAAAGGTTCTGTCTATTCCATGCCTCTCATAAGCCACAAATGCTTCAGAAAAAACAATCCCAAGTTTGTTCAACCTCTCCTTAACGGTAATGTTCTCTAATTCTGTTTAGTTTAACCTGAAACCATGTTCGGCACGGACAATCTGGGCTGAAGAGTCTGCTTCTGTGCTATACTGTTCAGTTCAGTTTCCTGTTTTATGTTGTAAGCCCCTATCTGTTCTCTCAGGTGAATTAGGTTGTCCAACAGAAGGACAGGGGCGGTGGTTATAATGAGCCTGCATCTGTCTCACAAGCAGTATCACTCACAACCGATTATTGAGTTATCCTCATGTTGCTGATCTTGCAATGTTTCCTGTGGTACAACAATGCCTTGGGATGTCCTGAGATTGTGAGAAGAGTTTCAGAAAGCACGTATCCTTAACATTTTATCCCTCCGACTAATTCCATGATATATTCTGGGATTGCCAAAAATATCATGCCCATTTTATACTTTCATGAATTTCTGAGGGTTTATGAAGTGTTGTGGTGCATCCTGTGATGGTATATTATTGATCTATGATCACACTGATCTGTGGTCTGTGATCAGTGTATTCAATAATTAGAAGGAGGGTCCTGACTATCCATGTCCTCCAGAGTTGCTGCCTGACACTCTGAGTTCCTCCAGCACTTTTTGTTCAACACAAGATTCCAGCATCTGCAGTTCTTTGCGTCTCCTGTCTGCATTTACAATTTTTTGGGATTTCACTATTATGCAGGGAGCATTTTCTCTCCTTTAAATTAACTAAACTATAATGGACTGTCAATTTTCTTTGACCTTCATAGCTAAACATTTTTGCTCACGACATCTTCAACAACTTGCTCATGATTCTCATTCCAACAGAAAATTCATCAGGGAATCAGTTGGAAATCTCCTGTTCATTTCCTAAAATGTCTGGAAGTAACAAGAGAAAATGAGGGGGAGGCATTTGGAGAGCAGAGTGGAAAAAAGTGAGGGAGAGAGCCAAAAGAATGGCAGGGGTTACTGATCGAGTTGTAGTATGCAGATGGGAGAGAAAAGGGCAGGAGCGATGGGGGGGGGGGGGGGGGGGGTGGTTGATAAAGGAAGGACAAGAAAATGAAGGGGGTAAAGAATCAGAGTTTGTGGAAGGGGTGCTGAGGAGAGGTTTAGGTGTATTATTGTTACGTGTACCGAGGTACAGTGAAAAGCCTTGTTTTGTATGCTGTCCAAATAGATCAGATAACGCCGTACATGAAGGTATATATCATATACTTGAGCATACACCAGAGTGCACCTTTACTGAGGGTGGATAATAGTCTTCATGTTCCAATAGATCTCATCCCCCCCACCCCCAACAACAGGCATTTGTGAACGAACTTGGATTGTACAATGCTGCCTTTTTATCTCAAATTTATTTAAAGCATTTGGTTCAAATTCTCAGAAGTCAGGCAGGGATCTGAACCCACGATTTCAGTTCAGTTAGATAACAACAATGCTACTCTAGCTCTGGAGGGAGGTCCTTTGAGCGAATATGAGTCACTTGAGATTTCACGTGGACTGTGGTTTCGATCCTATTTTGTTGCTTGGTTTAGTTGCTGCCTGTATGTCTTTAACACAATCAATGTTTGTATCTCACTGTGTGTATCATAGTTCATTCAACTCAACTGGTTCATAGTATTCTTTAAGCTCCACATTATCCTTCTCCTGTACGTATCCTTGGACAAAAAGTGCTGGTGTAACTTAGCGGGACAGGCAGGATCCCTGGAGAACATAGATAGGTGACGTTTGGGGTCAGGACCCTTCTGTGAGAGAGTGCCTCACTGAATTCCGTCAGAGAGAGGTGGAAAAATTCTTCAAAGAATTCTTCAAGTAGCTTGAGGAGATTTCACAGTGGAGCAGGCAAAATGTAGTTAGAGAAATCAGTTAGAGAATTCTGACCCTGACAGTCATTTCAGGTTTGCCAGAGGTTTACTTGCATCTCCTCCAACTTCATGCACTGCATCCGTCGTTGAAGGTGTGGACTCTCATACATCAGCGAGACCAAACGTAAACACTGAGAAATGGTTTCGCTGAACATCTTCACTCAGTCTGCCTGGGCCTACCTGATCTCCTGGTTGCCAAACACTTTAATTCCCACACTGGCCTTTCCAATTCCCACACTGACCTTTCTGTCCTGGGCCTCCTAAATTGTCAGAGTGAGGCCAAATGCAAATTGGAAGAACACCACCTCATATTTCGCTTGGGCAGCTTACAACCCAGCAGTATGAATATTGATTTCTCTAACTTCAAGTAACCCTTGCATCCTCTCTCTTTCCGTCCCTCCCCCACCCAAGTCATTGTACTAGTTTCAAAGTCGTCCTGTTGAGTCCCATTGCATCTTGTTTTCACCTAGCCCACGGCTAACAATGGCCTATTTCCTTTATCATTGTCACTATTTTGCATTTTTTTCATTCATTTGTTCTATATCTCTTTATATCACCATCTATACCTCTCGTATCCCATTCCCCTGACTGAAGGAGGGTCGCGACCCAAAACGTCACTTATTCTTTTTCTCCAGAGATGCTGTCTGACCCGCTGAGTTATTCCAGTTTTTTGTGTCAAACTTCGGTTTAAGCCAGCATCTGCAATTCCTTCCTGCACTGTATTTTTCTACGTTCTATGTTCTAAATGCAAGCAGTGTACTAAAGGGCCAAATGATTTGCTTCTGAAGTGTGTTTCCCTCTGTAATGTTTAGTAACTGTGTGCACAACTTCGCCACAACACATACATCTATCTTGTCATCTCGTTTTCCTATTCACTGGTCCTGGGGGAAAACAGCAGTTCCGATAAATGGAAACAGGAGAGGACAAAAATGGATTTTGGAATACAGAACACAGGAAATAGCAACAACAGGCCGTCTCCACTGAAACCAAAACCATATGTGCTAGCAATTGCTCCATTACCATTGGCAGTGTGGTCAACAACTAGGGGTCATGGCCTGTAGCAAAATAGGAGCAGAGGAGGCACGATGGACAAGAGGAAATGTTTTTGTCGCCACAAGAGGTTAGGATCTGAAAGGTGCTGCTAGTAACAGTGGAGACGGATTCAATTGTAATAATATTTAAAAGGCAGCTGAATGAGTATTGATTGATTCAAATATACAACATGGAAACAGGCCCTTCCACCCTGACATCAATCACCCATTCGCATTCATTCTAAACCATCTCATATTCACATATTCACATCTCGTAGTCACATCTACTCCCTATACATTAGGGTTATTTTACAGTGGTCATTTAGCCACAAACCTGCATGTCCTTTGGGATGTGGGAGGAAACCGGATCAGCCAGAGGAAATTCACTCGGTCACAGAGAGAACGTATAAACTCCACACAGTCAGCACCTGAGGTCAGGATTGAACCCAGGTCTACCAGTTGTGCCACTGTTGCCCACAGTGGAGTATGGCTGAGTATCTGAGGAGAGAAAAAAAGCAACGGCGGTGAAGGGAGAATATAGTGAATATAGAGAACAGGGAATATATAGTGCTGGTAACAGCTTGATGGGATGAATAGTCTTTTCCACACAATGACTTAATGCACATACTGTAGGTCTGAACTTGAAGGCTGCCAGGAACGTGGCACCTCTTGTGTACTGCCACAGTGTAATCTATTATTCTTATAGTCTTGCACTTAAATATGATTGTGCTGATGTGTGATAAAAGTTTTAGTGTGTGCAAAAAAGAAATTTAACTCTACCTAGGTACATGTGATAACAAAGTACCATTAAAGCAAAGATGCTTGGAATTGCTCCAGCACGATCTAGGCCACTCAATATGCCAAGTCTCATGGTATACCAACCCCATCAGTCCCATTCCCCAACCGCCACAGCCCTTCTAATTACTCCTTTTCAAGCATCTGTCCAATTTCGTTTTAAAGGAGACACATGGAACAAGGATCAAGGTGCTGGAATCTTCAGCAAACCACAAAATACAAGTAACTCATCGAGTCAGGCAGCATCTGTGGAGGGAATGTACAGGCGACGTTTCAGGTCTTCAGATTTAAGAAGGGTCCCGATCCAAAATGCCACCTTTCCATTTTCCTCCACAGATGCTGCCTGACCAGTTGAATTACTCCAACACATTGGGTTTCCTTTTTAAAGGCTCTGATTGATTCTGTCTGACCCTTCCCCACAGCCAGTGAATTTCAGATTGTAACTAAGCTAAGTAAAATTATTTTTCTTCTCTTCCCTCCTGCATCTTTTGCCAAAAAATGTTTTATCTGCTAATGAAAACAACTCCTCTCTGGTAACCATGTCTAAAGCAGTCGTGATCTTGTCCACCTTTACCAGATCTCCCCTCAAGCTGCCTTGTATGAAGGTGAGAGCAACTCCTTATGTCTAAGATGACAGCTGTAATTCTCTCCTCTCTGGAAAATCCCATGGAACTATTGTAAGATCAGTTAGATTTCCAATTGAGGAAAAAGGCTATTTACTTAAATGACATCGTGTTCTAAATTTCTCGTCTCAAAGGGGTAATACAACCTAAATAAACGTATTAAAGTCTAGACATTCCACTACAGCATGAAACATTAATGCTGTTCTTTTAAACTCACAATGGTCCCTTTGTAAAATCCTTCTTGGACAGACCTGGTTTCTTCATTACATTCCTAAGATTGTTATTCTGAACTCACAGCTCCGACAAATTAACCTAATCCAACTTTTTAATGAATGCCGTTTACAATTTGTACAACGGGTGGTTTTGGAAAGCAAACAAAATCTTTGCGAAGTTGGTTAGCAACAACCCAGAATGCACTGCAACAATATTTATAAAAGGCCACATTTAGAAATAAAGGTTTCTATCAAGAATGCACTCCCTATAAGCAGGTGGAGATGATTGAGTAATTCTCTGGCCACTCAGGCAATTGTCTTCATCCCTTTAGTAACTATTCTCCACTCATGGCATCCTCTCAGAGATGTTGCTGTAGTTTTTGTCAGCTCTCCATTTCAGCCTTTTTTTTTAACTGCAGTTTCTGCTGTAACACAATAGTTGCATTCCTAAGAAATTTTGTGTTGTACAAAATTGTGTCATAAAAACAATTGTGTCAGTGGGTAAAAGGGAGTTAAGGGCAGGAGAGATTCATATAGAAACATAGAAAATAGGTGCAGGTGTAGGCCATTCGGCCCTTCGAACCTGCACCGCCATTCAATATGATCATGGCTGATCATCCAACTCAGTATCCCATACCTGCCTTCTCTCCATACCCTCTGACCCCCTTAGCCACAAGGACCACATCTAACTCCCTCTTAAATATAGCCAATGAACTGACCTCAACCGCCTTCTGTGGCAGAGAATTCCAGAGATTCACCACTCTCTGTGTGAAAAATGTTTTTCTCATCTCGGTCCTAAAAGGCTTCCCCATATACGCAATAATATTATTTTTCTCACAGGATTAAAAAAAATAAAGGTTGTTTCAATAGCTACTTTTCTTTTTATTATTGCAAGCCAAAAATACGAATCCTGTATGTTTCATTGCTTAACAGAGTATTGTAGGGCAGAATAGAAGTGATTGCTTGTGGATTTCAGCGGCCAACCATGGTGAAACTGATAGAAAGTGACAATGGTGTCTGATTACGGCAGTGAGGTAACATGGAAACATTTTTGTTTTCCTTAGACTGGTTTTATTCCCAATACAGCTTTAAGTGGTTTTCAAGTTCCCAATCAAAATCCCATTAGAACCAATTCGGCCCATGAAATGCAAACAATGTTCCCTAGTCATCACTTGCATTAAATGCAATTTGTGGAATGGAAGGTGTAGACTACTTTCTAAATGGGTAGAGAATTCAGAAACTGGAGGTGCAAAGGGGCTTGGGAGAGCTGGTGCAGGATTCCCAAAAAGTTCATTTGCAAGTCAAATCGGTAGTAAGGAAGGCATATGCAATGCTAGCATTTATTTCGAGAGGACTACATTACAAAAGCAGGGATGGAAAGCTGAGGCTTTATAAGGCACTGGTCAGACCACATTTGGAGTATTGTGAGCAGGTTTTGGCCCCATGCCTGAGGAAGGATGTACTGGCGTTGGAAAGGATACAGAGGAGGTTTACGAGAATGATCCCAGGAATGATTGGGTAAACATATGATGAGCATTTGAAGGCACTGGGCTTGTTTAGAAGGGGGGACCTTATTGAAGTTTACCGAATAGTGAAAGGCCTGGATAGAGTGAATGTGGAGAGGATGTTTACACTAGTGGGTGAGTCTAGGATCAGACGCCATAATCTCAGAATTAAAAAACTCGCCTTTAGAAAAGAGATGAAGAGGAATTTCTTTGGTCAGAAGGTGGTGAATCAGTGGAATTCATTGCCACAGACAGCTGTGGAAGCTGTCAATTAATATTTTTAAGGTGGAGATTGACAGTTTCTTGATTGGTAAGAGTGTCAGGGGTTATGGGAGAGAAGGCATTAGAATGGGGTTGAGAGAGGATAGATTAGCCATGATTGAATGGCAGAGTAGACTTGATGGGCTGAATGGCCTAATTCTGCTCCTACAACTTATGAAATACGTGTTATAGCAGAACAATCGTTAGTTGAGTTATTCTGTTTATTGTGGATAATATGCACCACAGCAATTATGGAAGTGCCCCCTTCACTCCCATAATCCTCTGTTGCAAAACCCTCTCCCCAGGTACATAGGAGATGACTGGATAATTGCCCTATAAACCAAGCTTGCCCATTACTTGCTGTAAATGACTGAATTGGACTTCATGTAGAGAATTTAGAAGTTATGCGTCCCAGTCACTGCATCTCCCTGAAGAATTTGTTGTAGTTCTCGTGTTGTTGGCTTTAGATTTTGTTTCTGAGTAAAGTGACTTTGTTCATTGAGCACTAGAGATTTTGTCTTGAGTAACAAACACTGCCTCTATCCAACTCACTAGCTCATGACACATAGCCAGTGACAAATCTGTTATTTTATGGGACAGCATTGAAATGCTGAGCATACCCATATGATGTAGTTAGATTTTGCATTGATATTTTATTGGCTGTTCACAGATTATAAACCTGGATCTTTCTAACCAAAGTCCAACAAAGTTGCAACATGACTTCCTGACTGTTATATTCAATACCCCAACCGATGAAGGCCAAACACCTTCTTTACCACTACTTATGTCACCATTTTCAGGAAGCTATGGACTTGGACCAAATTAAGTCTGTACATTGATGCAGTTGTGGGCTTGCCATTAAATGCATACTTTTAAATGTAAGTTTACGTAATGGCCACTTGTCCTTGAAATTATGGGTCTGGATAGTGGCATTTAAGTGGCTTTTAGATGGGCACATGGAAATGCAGGGAATGGAGGGATATGGATCATGTACAGGCAGAGAATAGTTTAACTTGGTATCATGTTCGGTGCGTACATTGTGGGCCAAATGGTTTGTTCCTGTGCCGTACTATTCTATGTTCTAATTAACTGTCTTTGTTAGAGACATTATCTGACTGTATTAACATGATCCCCAAACTCAGTTTACAAGATATATTAATAAAGTTTAAGTATTTTTAAACCATAATAATGATATAAGCATAAATGCCTATTTATAACATTCTGTTGTCAATACATCACCCTGCATTTTGATATGAATGCAGATTTCTTAAGCAGATATTTTGGATAAACTGTGACTAATTATCTTTGTTTTTCAAAGAAAAGGAGGGCGGAAACTGTAAATTTGTAATAAAAATAGAAAATGCTATCGGCAGCATCTGTGAAGAGAGTGACATAGCTAATGTTTCAGGTTCCTCTTCACAATACTGTAGGGTTGCATCACAGCTTGGTTTGGTAACAGCTCTGCTCAAGCCAGTAAGACATTTCAGAGGCTTGTGGATGTAATAGCCCAGTCCATTACATAGACCATCCTCCCCACCACTGACTCCCTCTGCATTTCATGATATATTGGGAAAACAACCAACATGGTCAAAGAACTTTACCACTATGGTAATTCCTTCTTCTTCCCGTTCTAATTGGGCAGAAAGTACAGAAACTTGAAAGCACGCACCACCAGACTCAGGGACAGCGTCTTCCACAATGTTATCAGGATTCTGAACAGTACTTCTATACATTGGGGCACTGTCCGATTCCTCTTTACCTCATTGTGGACATTCGACTGTTTCAATGGAACTGTTTCACTACAATGTCGTCCAATACAACTACGGTATATTCTGCACTCTGTATCTTTCTTTTTGTTCTACCTATTGTACTTGAGATTGACTTGATATTATTTAAGTCTTGTATTACATGATTTGATTAGATAGCATGCAAAATAAAGCTTTTCCCTGTACCTTTTGGGTCAACACTGTCAAAGTTTGTTTCTTAAAAAGCAGATAGCAACAAAAACTTAAAGCTAAACCGTGACAATCTTTAATTGATTCGTCAGTCAGGAGTGGCGAGATCTACAATTAGCACAAACGTTGCTCAGTGCTTCTCGGGCTCCCACTCACAGAACAAAGGACAGTTAGCACAATTATACATTTTTCCTATCAGTAAAACATTCCTACCAAGACTGAATATGGCATGATTGAAAGATTCTGCAACCTTTCACAATATAGGAAAGCTGGGTCCAAATCAAGCTCATCCAATAACAAGTTATTACTTATCTCTGGAGCGTCAGCTATTTTTTCAATCTTGGGTTCTTTATGGCCTTGAAAAGAAGCACATGTTATAACGCAGGCTGCCATCTTAATGTCTTTATTGAAAAGACAACCTGTCCTCCATATTGTGTCCTGTATAATTTACAAAGTCATTCAGACTTGGCACCGAGCCATACTTTTGTTCTACTAGATCATGCTTTTGTAGAAGAATTACTCCATTTTAGATTTGACTATTAGCCCTTTCAGACACAGTGGCGTAGTGGTAGAGTCGCTGCCTTACAACGCTAGAGACCCAGGTTTGATTCTGACTACGAGTGCTGTTTGTACGTTCTCCCTGTGACTGCGTAGGTTTTATCCTCGTGCTCCGGTTTCCTCCCGCATTCCAAAGACGTTCCGGTTTGTGGGTTAATTGGATATGGTAAAATAGTGAATTCTCCCTGGTGTGTAGGTAGTGTTAGTGTAAGGGGTAATTACTGGTCCGCGCGGACTCGTCGACCGGAGTACTTGTTTCCGCGCTATCTCTAAAGTCTAAGGTTTGGAAGACGTAGACAACAGGAAGGTTCAATCTTGAAGAGAATGGACAAAGGTAGAGAGGACAAACCCATGTGAATGGTAGGGTGGATATTGGGTGAGAGTTTACCTTATTTTTCTGCAACAATGGTCCAATCCTTTGTATACAAGCCCAATAATAAACCATCATGCTACCGTATTTTAACAGAGAAATCTTCAAACGGATTTGTAAATGAGGATTTTAAATTTAGTCCGTCCAGCAAAAAACGCAGGAAGACTTTGAGTGAGTGAGTGCAGCAACAAGAAAGATTACTTGGCATCTCTAACATTCCTAGACATTTTACAGAAATGACACTAACCTACAGTTGAAGCTATGGGAGGAAGTAGTTGAGGCAGGAGGTAGTCGAGGAGGGGGTAGTTGAGGCAGGTACTATCACAACGTTTAAGAAATGTTTAGGCAGGTACATGGGTAGGATGTTTAGAGAGATATGGGCCAAATGCAAGCAGGTGGGACTAGTGTAGATGGGACATGTGGGTCGGTGTGGGCAGGTTGGGCCAAAGGACATGTTTTCATGCTGTAATGACTCTATGACTGAGCCACATCATGAGGCCAATAGCTTAGTCACAGAGGGAAATGTTTTAAAGATCATAAGGGAGAAGAAAGATGAAGAGGGTTAAGAAAGGTATTCCGGACTTTAGAGCCTGCGTAGCTGACAACACTGCCACCAAGGTTCAAAAGGACATGGGCCAAATGCAGGCAAATGGGATGAGCTCAGGACGACATCTTGTCTGGCATGGATGAATTTGGCTGAGATGCCTGCTTCTGTGCTGTACAACACCATGACATGTTAAGTACATGAAAAAGCAAGGGTCCAGAATTGGAGGAGCACAGAGATCTCAGAGAACTGTAAGGGTGGAAGAGTTACAGAGGTAAGGTGGGGGTTGCAAAAATATACCAGTGGATTGGGTTGGAGGGTGCTTTTAACCACCAGCCTGCAGGTCCTAAGAGGCTAGGTTCAGTCCCAGGACCCTCTCAGCCTGCTGAAGTTGTCAACCTCCCTTCTCCTGCCCCTGACATATGTGTATACTGCTGGGCAAAAGCAGCATCGGTTCAGGTGAATTGGATTGTGAGCACAAAAAAAAAAGTGCTGGAGGAACTCAGCCGGTCAGGCAGCATCTGTGGAGTGAATGGACCAGGTGACGTTTTGGATCAGGATGCTTCTTCAGACTGGTGGAGGAGAGGGGTGAAAAATGGTAAAGAGAGTTGTGGGTGTCAAACCTGGCATGTGATAGGTGGGTTCAGGTGTAAGGGGGGAATTGGCAGATGGGTTGAGTATGTGACAAAGCTGGAGGTGAAATGGATACAGAATGGTTCCAGATAAGGAGAGGAGTAGTGAAATGTAATGCAGAGGGTGGAAGGGGAGAGGGGAAAGCGGGGGGGGGGATAAAAGGCAAATGGGGACTCTGAGTTGGAGGGGTGGGAAATGAGCAGAAGAAGGAGGATGACAGGAATAGTGGAATAAAGGTGAGGCACTGAGGTGGGACGGGGGGGGGGGGGGGAGTGTGAGAAAAGGGTCAGTGAGTTTACTTGAAATTGGAGAATTCATGCCATTGGGGTTGGAGACTAACCAAGCGGAATATAAGTCAAGTTCAAAAATAATACAGGAATATGAAATAGAACGTGAATATTTGTGGGTGCTTTTGTCAGAACAGAGAGTGAGATGGAACATTTTCAGTCAATAAGGAAAGAAACAGGCCTGTACTGATTTGTTCACATGATTACACCGCAGCTCATAACCAGTGGAAAAACACCTCCAGGCATAGTTTCTTCCCAAGATTGCCTCAACCCTTTCTCGGAAATAAAGGTTGGCCAAGTCCACTCCCCTCAGTTCTGGGTGGACCATGACTGACTGGAATTTCCATAATCAACTGTCAAGTTCATAGAAGGTAGAACAGTACAGCGCAGAAACTGGCCCTTCGGCCCGCAATATCCGTTCTGAATATAATGTCAAGTTAAATTAATCGCCTCTGCCTGCACATTTCCCTCCAATCGCTGCTTATCCATGTGCATAAAAGCCTCTTAAACATCACTATCGTATCTGCCTGCACCACCACCTCTCACAGCACATTCCAGGCACTCACCATTCTCTACGTTAAAAAAAAAACCTGCCCTGTATATCTCCTTTAAATTTTGCCCCTCTCACCTTACTGCAATATCCTCAAGTCATTGACATTGAAAAAACCCTATCTATGCTCTCATAATCCTATATACTTTTATCAGGACCGTCCTCAACCTCTGAAGTTCTGAAGAAAACAATCCAGATTTATCCAACTTCTTCTTATACAGTGGATGATGATACCCTCTAATCCAAGCAGCGTTCTGATAAACCTCTGCTGCATCCTCTCTGAAGCCCCCATATCCTTCCTGTAATGGGATGACCAGAACTGCAGATAATATTAGTTCTGTAAATGTAGTCCAACATAAGACATCTAAAGCAACAACATCATTTCCTGACATCCGAGATGTTCTAATCCTTTAGGGAAAGTGGGTTCCCCTCTACCAGCATAGATAAGATAACCCGCAGCTCCGTTCTTGCTCCCCCAGTAACACCAGGGACAGAACTCCCTTTGGTCCTCACATTTCACCCCATCAGCCATTGCATACAGCACATAATCCTCCAACATTTTCGCCACCTCCAATTTGATCCCACCACTAGCCACATCTTCTCATCTCCACCCTTTTCCACTTTCCACCAAGAACTCTACAACTCCCTGGCTATCCCTTCCCATCCAAACCACCCCCTCCCCAGGTACTTTCCCTATACCTCCTCCCTCGATTCTGTCCAAGGACCCCAACAGTTCTTTTAGGTGAAGCAGAGGTTCACTTGCACCTCATCTACTGTATCCGCTGTTCCAGGTGTGGACTCCTATATAACGGCGAGACCAAACGCAGGCTCAGCGATCTTTTCGCTGACCATCTCCGCACAGACCGACAAGACGTACATGATCTCCTGGTTGCTAAACACTTTAACTACCCCTCCCATTCTCATACTACCCTTTCTGTCCTGGGCCTCCTCCACTGTCAGAGTGAGGCCCAACGCAAATTGGATTAAACAGCACCTCATATTTTGTTTGGGCAGCAGTATGAAATTCTCTAACTTCAAGTAACCCTTGCTTTCCCTCTCTCTCCATCCCTCCCCCATTCTAGTTCTCTGACTAGATCGACTGTCCTGATTAAATTTAACTTTGTATGCCTCATTGTCAACTTCCCCTGGCTAACAATGATTTACTCTACATTTTCCTTGCTCCTTGTCCCCTTTGATATTTTGTTTTCACATCTTACCCTTCCATATTTCTACTTTCTCTCCCCCAGGACCCTCACTCTGAAGAAAGGTCTCGACCTGAGACATCACGCATTCCTTCTATCCAGAGATGCTGCCCTTCGCACTGGGCTACTCAAGCATTTTGTGTCTATCTTCCTGACTCTTGTACTCAATGCTATGGGGAAATTGGATCTGCAGTTCTTAGGAACTAATGTATGTCGTACTTTTGAATTGAACATGGAGCTCTTTTGTTATGCCAGGGTGTCCATAAATCGGGCACTCATAAGCCGGGGACAGCCTGTAAGACATTCTTTCCGCTTCACCCTCAGAGTCTCGACCCAAAAAGTTGAATTACACCTTTTGCCGCTACAGATGCTGCTTGACTCACTGAGTTTTTCCAGTGTTCTGTTTTTTATTCCAGATTCTAACATTTGCAGTTCATTTTGTAGCCATAACTTTTAATTCCCCCTTTTATTGAAGGAATTCTTTCATTTTACAATGTGCTTACAAAGTTCAGGAAATTGAAATACATCCTCAAAATGCTTTTGAAGAACAACCTTCCCCCACCTCTCATACGCAGACACTGAGTCTGGATAAACATTCCTGATAAATATAGTTCTACATAGTTCCAGTTGATGAAGTCCATAAAGTGTGACAATTAACAAGAGATTTTGTAGCTTCTCTCTCAGTACCGCACCCTGTTTTTATTCTGTAAACACTGATACCCACAGGAGACTTATTCCCCGACACTGGTTGCAATACCTGTACAAGATTGATCGATGGGTGGTTTATAAACACACGTCACCATTGCTGAGTAAGACTTCTGCATTGTTTGACAGTGACGATTTCGGTCGTATAGACCTAGTGTCTGCTCCTCCTCCTCCAGAGCTTTCGACCAAAGCAGCCTTCAGGAATGTTCACACCCTTCACAATGTTGGCAGGCTGCAGCCTGCAGTGAGCGATGTTTCATCACTAACCCTAGTGTGATGGACAGACAGGAGGAAATCACTCTCACGCAGTCAGGAGCCTTTAGCCAGTTCTTATCCAGTCTTTGACATATCGCAATTTTCCACAATGTAAAACCTTCGACAGCATTTGTCCTTTCTTTCACGTTTGTGTCTATTTGAGGGTTTTTAAATTGGAAAAGGTGTGGAAGACATTTGCCAGGATGTTACCTCAGCTTGTGACCTTGAATTATAAGGAAAGGTTGTCGAGAGCATGGGAGGCTGAGGGGTGTCCGTATGGGTAAAGCGAATGCATGGGTAAAGAGTATTTTACAACTAGAGGGCATAGGTTTATGATGAGAGGGTAGAGATTTAAGAGGACCTCAAGGGAAACTTTTGCGCGCAGAGGGTAGTCAGTATGTGGAATGAGTAGCCGGAGGAAGCTACTGAAGTGGATACAATTACGACATTTAAAAGACATTTGGATAAATATATGTAAAGGAAGGGTTTAGAAGGCTATGGACCAAATGCCAGCAAATAGGACCAAAACAGCATGCTGACTTGGTCGGCATTAACAAGGTGGGCTCAGGAGTTGGTTTCCTTGCTGTATTGCTCTATGGCTTGGCAACCATTCGGTCCATTTAGTTCATGCTGGTACTTATGAATTTATTTGCCTTTTCCTATCACTCTTCATCCTTTTACTTTATCTTTTCATTGTGTTATTCTAGCTTCATCTCTGCTATTCACCTTAACACCCCTAGATTCTCACCACTCTCCGGATAATGTAACTCTCCTGCATTCCCAATTGGATTCATTGGGGTCCATCTAGAATGTACAGATGGACATATTGATCTTTACAAACAGATGTGCTCTCTGGCAAACCTTGCATTCATCTACACTTGCCTGCTCTTGCCCGACCTTTTCTCCTCACCTCTTTCTACCAACCCTTCTACAATTCGTCTTGAATACCCAGGGCCTGATGGTCTACATCTCTGAGTACTCAAGGAGGTGGCCCTAGAAATCGTGGATGCATTGGTGATCATTTTCCAATGTTCTATAGACTCTGGATCAGCTCCTGTGGACTGGAGGGTAGTTAATGTAACCCCACTTTTTAAAAAGGGAGGGAGAGAGAAAACAGGGAATTATAGACCAGTTAGCCTGATGTCAGTAGCGGGAAAGATGCTTGAGTCGATTATTAAAGATGTAATAGCAGTGCATTTGGAAAGCAATCGGTCAAAGTCAGCATGGATTTATGAATGGGAAATCATGCTTGACTAATCTTCTGGAATTTTTTGAGGATGTAACAGAGAATGGATAAGGGAGAGCCAGTGGATGTGGTGTATCTGGACTTTCAAAAAGCCTTTGACAAGATCCCACACAAGAGATTAGTGTCCAAAATTAGAGCACATGGTATTGGGGGTAGGGTATTGACATGGATAGAGAAATGGTTGGCAGACAGGAAGCAAAGATTATGAATTAATGGGTCCTTTTCAGAATGGCAAGCAGTGACTAGTGGGGTGCCGCAAGGGCTCAGTGCTGGGATCCCAGCTATTTACAATATATATTAATTTAGACAAAGGAATTAAATGTAACATCACCAAGTTTGTGGATGACAAAAAGCTGGGTGGCAGTGTGAGCTGCAAGGAGTATGCTATGAGGCTGCTGGGTGACTTGGATAGGTTGGGTGAGTGGACAGATACATGGCAGATGCAATATAATGTGGATAAATGTGAGGTTATCCACTTTGGTGGCAAGAAGAAGGCAGATCATTATCTGAACGGTGTCAGATTAGGAAAAGGGGAGGTGCAACAAGACATGGGTGGTCTTGTACATCAGTCACTGAAAGTAAGCATGCAGGTACAGCAGGCACTGAAGAAAGCAAATGGCATGTTGACCTTAATAGCGAAAGGATTTGAGCATAGGTGCAAGGACGTCCCACTGCCTGTTGTGAAGGGCCCTGCTGGGACCGCACCTGGAGTATTGTGTGCAGTTTTGAACTCCAAATTTGTTGGTCGAAAGGACATTCCTGCTATTGAGGGAGTGCAGCATAGGTTCACCAGATTAATTCCCAGGATGGCGGGACTGTATTATGATGAAAGAATGGATCGACTGGGCTTATATTCACTGAAATTTAGAAGGAGGAAAGGAAATAAAATTATAAAGAATAACATATAAAATTCTTAAGTGATTGGGCTAGATGCAGGAAAAATGTTCCCCCTGTTGGGGGAGTCCAGAACCAGGGGTCACAGTTTAAAAATAAAGGGTAGGTCATTTAGGACTTTCACCTGAGAGTTGTGAATCTGTGCAATTCTCTGCAACAGAAGGCAGTGGAGGCCAATTCAAGAGAGAGTTAGATACACTGTAGATCTTAGGGCTAACAGAATCAAGGGATATGGGGAGAAAGCAGAAACGGGGTACTGATTTTGGATAATCAGCCATGATCATATTGAATGGCGGTGCTGGCTCGAAGGGCCAAATGGCCTACTCCTGCACCTATTTTCTATGTTTCTATTTTCATCTGTGCCGATTATCATCTGTCCATTTCCCTCCATAAGAGCTGCCTGACTGGCTCAGTTCCTCCAGCGGTTTGTTTTTTTTGCTCAAGATTCCAGCATCTGCAATCTTGTGTCTCTAATAGAAATGCCTACAAGATGTGTGGATCTGTTCATGAGGACCCAACTAGGAACAGGCAATTTTAAACCTAGTACTGGTGCAATGAGAAAGGGTTAATTAATAACTTTGCAGTTAACAAAGGTTCAGGGAAATGTGATCATAATGTGACAAAATATATATCATGATTGAGAGTGATTTAGTTCAGTCTAATTTCAGTCTAAAATGACTGTCTTAAATTTAAAATAATTAAATTGCAGGGTGGCAAAGTGTCCCAGCTGGTAGAGCTGCTGCCTCACAGCACCTGAGACCTGGGTTGGATCCTGATCTCGGGTGTAGTCGGTGTGGAGTTTGCGCGTTCTCCCTGTGTCATGCAGGCTTGTAGGTTACTTGGCTTTGTAAATTGCCTCAAGTATGCAGCGAGTGGATGAGAAAGTGGGATAACATAGAACTAGTGCGACCGGGTGATCGATGGCTGGTGTGGACTTGTTGGTCGAAAGGCCTGTATCTCTCAATCAATCAATCAATCAATCATACAAAAGTTTGAGGTGTGAGATAGCAATGGTAGATTAAGAGACCGTGCATTACAAGATACAAGATACAACATTTATTTGTCACATGTGCCAGATGGCACAGTGAAATGTGATTACCATAGAGCCATACAATAAAAATAAAGAACACAGCACACGATAGAATTCAACATAAAAACATCCCCACACAGCAGAATCAAAAGTTTCCCACTGTGAGGGAAGGCACCAAAGTCAGTCTCTTCCTCTAATGTTCCCCCGTAGTCAGGGCCTCCCCGAGCCCTCCGCAGTCGCCGCTACGGGCGGCCCGATGTTCAGGCCCACTCGCCGGGGTGATATAAGTCTGACGTCGGGGCTGGGGGACCTCCTCAGCGGCCTGGACATCAGAGTCGGTCACCTCCTACCGGAGTCCGCGGCTCCCAAAGTCCGCTGGCCGCACTAGACGGAGATGCAACGCTGGCAGCCCTCGGCAAAGGGCCCCAGGACTCCGTGATGCGGTCAGCGCCGCCCGCGTTGGAAACTCTCCAAAACGGCAGCTCCATGAAGTTGGAGCAGCAGCCCAACGTTCTGGAGCTCCAGACGGCGATCCAGGTAGGCATCGCCTGCTCCGGGGTGAATTCAGCGCTGCGCCGCCGCTGTTGTCACTCTGGTCCGGTTCCCGGTCCCTTGCAGGAAAGGCCGCTCCGGTCCAGGTGGTAGGCTGCGAGGAGGGGGGGCGAGGACGTGACTCAGAAAAATAGTCGCGTCCCCGCCAGGAAGTGATTGGGAACCATTTTCCCCTTACCCTGCCCCCCTCCCCCATAGGCATAACATTAAAAATAATAACAGTGCACAGGTAAAAGATAAAAAGAAATTGAAGAATTAAAAATAGGTCGTTGGCATTAAAGATGTTGCTGTCATAGGCATAACAGGCCAAATGGCTTTTCGTATGTGATTCCATATCCTGAGCCCTCTAAATACCTCATCACGACATAATGTTCAGTGCAAATAGGAGATGGGCACTGCCGACTCAATGCTGGCCTTGCCAGTTGATGCCCAGAAAAATAAGCTAATTATTTCTAAATCTGTTTTTGCCTTCTTACATCTGTTTTATTTTGCAGTTTGTTCACTGTGACCTGATTCTTTTCTTGGAATCCGGACAAATGAATGTTGAAGAGTTATGTGGATACCGGAGGAATAAAGGAAAAGAGAGAAAATACAAGCCAAAAATAGGTTTCAGACATGTCGGGAAAGGTATAGTGGACAAAAGCCAGCAGGAAACCAAGGAAAATGTGTTGGAAGAGACTGCATCTTGGGTCCATTAGAATCAGCTGTTCTCTTCTCACTTTCCAAACGTTCCTTTACCCTTTTTAGTTTTAATCCTCCATCCCAAATTAAGAATTTTGCTGCTTGCAGTCTGTCGCAGGGTTATCAATGCCAAACGTACAAACACGCCTACATATGGTAACATAAATAGCTCCCATAATATTATTTAAATCAAAATTAGGGGTGGCACAGTGGTGTAGATGGTACAGGGGCTGTGTCACAGAGCCATAGACCTAGTAGTATCTATGGAGGGAATGAACACACAATATTGGGACTCTTTTTCAGACTGATGCTGCCTGACCTGCTTTTTCAGACTGATGCTGCCTGACCTTCTGCTCCTATTTTCTTGTGTAAATAGACACAAAATGCTGGACTAACTCAGCGGGTCAGGCAGCGTCGCTGGACCAAAGGAATAGGTAACGTTTTGCATCGGAACTCTCTTACCTATTTTCTTGTGTTCCACTTTTACACTGTGAATATCTGCACTATATTTTTCCAGAGCCACTCTTTTAAAATCTCTGCATGTTTTGACTCTCCCGATGTCAACTCAGCCAGGGGTGTTCATTGTATCTTTGACTCACTCCCCCACAACCTTCAGCATACAGCAATGCTGCAACCCCGCAGTTCTTTCATTTGCATCTCAGCATGTATGTCGCATGTTGTCCTGCAATTAACAAACATTGAATGCCAGCTTCAACAGCTGTAGTACTCCAAGAAAATCTGGCAACTCTGGAGAGAATCAGGAATCATACGTTGATATCCTTTTGTATTTCTAAGTGACAGGTCCAGTGGAACTAGACAATCGTGCCATGTTCTCACCGTTATATGTATATTAAAACCAGCTGCATTTCCCCAACCACCTCGTGTTAATCTTAAATTTGCACACCCTTCCTGACTTGGAAGTATATTGCTGTTGCCCCTTTACAGTCTAAATCCTGAAAATCTGTCTCATAAGGACTACAACGGTTCAAGAAGGCAGCCCACCACCCCTTTCTCGAGGGCAATGTAACAACCACATTCCAGGAATTTTAGAACCCTTACAATTGATCGGCTTAGCCAAATTTGGAATTGCTTTTCTCCTTCTGCAAATCTATGCAACTATTTTGCCTTAAATACATCACAGATGAGCACATCCTTACCCAGTGATCATGGCCGAAGCCTCAGGATAGTGGTGAGAAAATGTATATAGTTGTTAGATGGGTTTACTCTCTCCCCTAGCCCGCAATGCTCAGGCCAGTCTGAGAACCTCCACCAAATACCAGCTGAAGTTTGCCGTGTGGGCGGCGCGGTGGCGTAACGGTAGAGCTACTGCCTCATAACATCAGTGACCCAGCTTTGATCCTGATCTCAGGTGTTGTCTGTGTGCAGATTGCAAGTTGTCCCTGTGATTGTGTGGGTTTCTACTGTGTGATCTGCTTTTCTCCCATATCCCAAAGGCATGCGGGTTTGTAAGTTATTTGGCCACTGTAAATTGCACCAAATGTGTAGGGAGTTGATGCGAACGTAGGATAACATAGAACTAGCATGAATTGGTGATTGGTGGGCCGAAGGGCCTGCTTCCATGCTGCAGTTCTAAACTAAACTAATGTGGAACAGTCCCAATGGTTGCAAGTGCTGGTAATGCCCAGCTTCAATCTTGCGCCAGCTCTCTCACTGCTGAATCCCCCTCAACCAACCTCTGCACACGCATTACCCCCATGCTGACAAGCAAACAGTGGGTCTTGGCAAAACTATGCCTCAATTGAAAGATTCTCATCAATTCCATGCAAAGTCTCACGAGAGACTGAGACCCACTGAGAAACCTTTGAAACATTTGACTGCTTACCCACCCCCAAAACTCAGTGCTTCATCTCCAAATACTGGGATTTTCTCCATACAACATAGATAGGATCCGGTTGTGCTAGAGAGAGTGCAGAGGAGACTCACCGCATTTCCCCTGTATTGGAGTACTTTAGTAGACACAAATAACTGCAGATGCTGGAATCTTGAGCAAAAAATGCGAAATCAGGCAATATCCCTGGAGAACATGGATAGGTGATGTTTCGGGTCAAGATCCTTCTTCAGACTCAAGAAGGGTCTTGACTGGAAATGTCGCCCACTCATGTTCTCCAGAGCTGCTGCCTCACACCCGTGCTGTGTGGGTTTATTTTGCAGGAGTACTTGAATTGAGGGAAGAGATTGGATAAACTAGGGGTGCTTTCCCCTGGAGCAAAGGAGGTAGAGGGATGTTTAGATAGAATGAGTTTATGAAAGGCATACATAGGGTAGACAATCAAAACCTTTTTCCCATGGGTAGGGGTATCAAAAACAGGATGGTGTGAAGGATCTGTGGTGTAGTTTTTTTTACATAGAGAATGGTTGATATATCGAACGCATTGTCAGAGGAGGTGGTGGAGTCAAATACAACCACAGCCTTTAAGAGCATTTGGACAGACTTTGGGATTAGTGTAGGTGAGCAAAAAGGTCAGCATAGTGGGCCAAAGGGTCTGTTTCTGTGCTGTACAACTATGACTATTCCTTTGCAGTGGAATGTGGGAGAGAGAAAAACTGTAGATAGGGCTTGATGTTTTTGACTTTCACCAATAATAACTGAATAATTACCTCAAACACCCACTTCATTTTTCTCTTGCCACTGATACTGTTAAATTCATGAGCCATGCATTTGTTTGAAAGTGCAGGTATCTTCAATAGACTATTGACCAAATACATTTTCTTGTGGGTGTTTAATAGAAGCTGTGAGTCAGAGATGTAATGGGGAAAATAAAGTGCTGGAGGAACTCGGCATGGTTGGGCAGTATTTGTGGAGAGAATGGGTAGGCGACGTTTTGGGTCAGGACCCTTCTTCACTCTGACAGCCTTCTTCAGACCGATTAGCAGGGAACCTACAGTAGAAATACAGATGGCAATGGTCAGCTTAGAATGTTTCGGGAATTCATATTTCCATTACCAATTTAGTTGCAATTTATTATGCTCCAATATTTGATTCATTTACTGAAGCTTTATATATATAAACAAAAAATGCTCCTCATCAACACCAAAGCTAAAACCTGGAAAATTCAAGCCCAAACTATATTTAACATTGTAGACAATATGGGTATATAGCGGGCAGTCTCAGGAGATTGGTCAATACAGATGTGGCAAGCTCTACCCTAAGGTTCTGAATGCAGCTGATTGGGACTGGTTGGACAGAAACCAAAGCTACCACATTTTAAATAAACAATATTTCTAAAAATATCTTTGCATAACAGCTGCCAAGTTCTGCGATGCCGGGAATTTAAAGTAAAACCCAGATTTTCCATTGTACCCTGCACTACCTCAGGGCATCCAAGACTGTCGATGAGGTTATGAAGTACAGTCACTATTGAGGTATAGGAAAATAGCAACCAATTTGTGTACAGCCAGCTCCAACAAACTGCAAAGGTATTTATAGAAATAGCTTCGATGTACGGTCTCAACCCAAAATGTTGACCATCCCTCTGGCACTGCTCAACTCCTTGAACTTCTCCAATCATTTGTTGACATTCAAAAATACAGCAAGGAAACGCTCCCTTCAGCCCACCATGCCCATAATGACCATCGATCACCCATTCACTCTAGTTTTATTGTAGTTTTAGAGATACAGCATGGAAACAGGCCCTCCGGCCCACCGAGTCCATGCCAACCAATGATCATCCGTATACTAGTTCTTTCCTACACACTAGGGACAATTTACAGAAGCCAAATTTACTTACAAATCTGTGTGTCTTTATTTTCTACAAATGTGAGGTTATCCACTTTGGTAGCAAAAACAGGAAGGCAGATTACTATCTAAATGGCGTCAAGTTGGGAAAAGGGGAAGTACAACGGGATCTGCGGGTCCTTGTTCATCAGTCTATGAAAGTAAGCATACAGGTACAGCAAGCAGTGAAGAAAGCGAATGGCATGTTGTCCTTTAAAACAAGAGGAATCAAATATAGGAGCAAAGAGGTCCTTCTGCAGTTGTACAGAACCCTAGTGAGACCACACCTGGAGTATTGTGTATAGTTTTGGTCCCCTAATTTGAGGAAGGACATTCTTGCTATTGAGGGAGTGCAGCGTATGTTTACAAGGTTAATACCGGGATGGCAGGACTGTCGTATGCTGAGAGAATGGAGCAGCTGGGCTTACACACTCTGGAGTTTAGAAGGATGAGAGGGGATCTCATTGAAACATATAAGATTGTTAAGGGTTTGTACATGCTAGAGGCAGGAAACATGTTCCCGATGTTGGGGGAGTCCAGAACCAGGGGCCACAGTTTAAGAATAAAGGAGGAAGCCATTTAGAACGGAGACGAGGAAACACTTTTTCGCACAGAGAGTGGTGAGTCTGTGGAATTCTCTGCCTCAGAGGGCGGGGGAGGCAGGTTCTCTGGATGCTTTCAACAGAGAGCTAGATAGGGCTCTGAAAAATAGCGGAGTCAGGGGATATGGGGAGAAGGCAGGAACGGGGTACTGATTGGGGATGATCAGCCATGATATTGAATGGCGGTGCTGGCTTGAAGGGCTGAATGGCCTACTCCTGCACCTATTGTCTATTGTCTATTGTTTTATGTTATCCTACTTTTGCATCCACTCTCAACACACGAGGGGAAATTTAACGTACAAGCCAGCACGTCTTTGGGATGTGGGAGGAAACCGGAGCACCTAGAGTTCAGGATCGAACCTTGGTCTCTGGCGCTGTGAGACGGCAGCTCAACCAGCTGCACCACTGTGCTGCCAATATTTTGTCCCTGATTACAGCATCTGCAGTCTCTTGTGTCTCCATGTTGCCACATCTGTAATCAACAATCTCCTGAGTTAAATGCCTGGTTAATGTGAACTTGGTTAGCCCTTTGCTGGGTAGGTTATTTGGCTGGGGAAAAGCTGAGGGAGACAAGGAACTACAGTTGCTGGTTAACAAAAAAAACCCAAAGTGCTGGAATGACTCTGGATCAGGCAGCATATCTGGTGGAAATGGACAGCTGAAATTGTGGGTCGGGACCCTTCTTCAGACTATTGTAGTAGGGGGGAGAAAACTGGAAAAGGAGTGGGGGACAGGGCAAAACACGGCAAGTGATGGGTGGAGAAGGTGAGGGGGGGAGGTTTGATTGGCAGATGGATGGAGTAAATGACAAAGGCTAGAGATGAGAAGGAGAGAAAAGAGTGTCAGATAAGGAGAGAAGAGGAGTGAAATATAAAGCCAGAGTGGGGGACTGGGAAAGGGACTAAGAGGCGGAAGGGAATGGGGGATAGTGGGAGAAATAGGTGTGCACCAGGGTGGGGCACGAGAGAGGGGGGAAAGAGGCATGGGGGATTCACTTACCATCTTAGGATAAATAAGTTGAGAAAAACATGATTTAATTTAAGACAAAAAACACTGACAACATTAAGCTGAGGGAAGCAAGGGTTAAAATTAATGATCCCCTGGAGTTTTGAAATATTTTAGAAGCTTCATGAATAACATAATGAAAAACAAAAACCGGTCCAGCTGTTTTTTATACTAGTGTTCTGTTTTAATTGGTAAATTCCATTTCCTGCACATTAACTAAGTTGACTCCTACAGTCTAACTTGCTAGATCAAAGAACAGATGGTGACTATTTATATTGTTAGGAAGACTAATGTGCAACAAAGAATCCACTGTCGGTTTGCCTTTTATTGAATTTCAGCTTGTTTTGATTCTATAAAGGCGGTAACTGCATCCTCTACACACAAGGGCTAAAGGAATTGTATTTCACTTAACATCTTCGGATAAATATGTCAAAGAAAAACATGATTCAATTTAAGACAAATACACAGTGAAAATATAAATAAATGAAAAAAATCATTTCTAAAGCCTGTAAATGAATATCAGCTAATTATTGTGTGATGTGGATGAGTGTACCTGTATATCTTTATGCATTAAGTAGTGATTAGGGGTTCAAATAATTAGAAGCTAATAACACAGTGAGGGGTCACGTTCTTTCATGACTAACGGAGAGTTCACTGGGGTTGGAAGGGGTGACAAATATGAATAAAGGGAAGCTACACAAGAACAGGAATGAGGCAGATTTGGTAAGCATATCTTATATGGACACATTGGCCCGGGTTTTGATGAGTTTCGCCTGCAGTTCCACGTACTGGAAAACACAATTTCCTGTTCAAATGAAGATCCTATTGTATTATTAGACACTGGGCCTCTACTCGTTGGAGCTAAGAAGGGAGGTGATCGTTTTGAAATATTTTAAAAGGACTGTTTTGACAGGGTGGATGCTGAGAGAATGTACAGTAAGTCTCAGATCAAGGGGTGACCCATGAGATGTGCAAGGAAAACACAAGGCACTTGGGGGAAACCATGCTGTCACAGGGAGAATGTGCAAACTCTACACAGGCAGCCCATGTGGTCAGAATTGAACCTGAGTCTCTGGTACTGTGAGGCACCAGCTCTACCAGTTGCATCACTGTGCTGCCCATTCTGTTTTGAATTAACGCAGTGACTGAGCCTCCACAGCCCTCCTGGGTGGAGAATTCCATCAGTTGACCACCCTCTGACTGAAGAAATTTCACCTAATTTTTGTCCAAAATGGCAGACCCCTTGCGTGAGATTGTAATATTAATTCAACCACAAAGAAAGCCTGTCAATGCCTCTACACCATACAGATTGAGATTTGATATGTTGACATCTCCTTGTGAAAATCAAGTCTAAACTGTAGATACTGGAAATTTGAAATAGGAAATGTTGGAAGCACTCAGCAACATCTGTGGAAGAAAAAGAGTTAATGGGGGTTAGGGCGGCCGAGTAGCATAGCTGGCAGAGCTGCAGCCTCACAGCCCCAGGGACCTGTGTTTAATCCTGACCAAAGATCCCCTTGATAGTTTGATCATGACTTCACATGCTGACCGTGTGTAGCATGGGTTTCCTCCGGGTGCTCCAGTTGCCTCCAACAACCAAAGATATGCTGATTTGTAGATTAATTGACTTCTATAAATTGCCCAGAGTGTGTAGGGAGTGGATGAGAAAGTATGATAACATAGAACTGGTTTGAATAGGTGACTAATGGATGTTGTGGACTCAGTGGGCTTGTTTCCATGCTGTATTTTCCAATCAATGTTTCTGGTCTAAGAGTGTTTGTCAGAACAATGTCAGACAAACAATGCATGGATTGCCGAAGACTTTACACTCCTCACAGAACATCACCAAAGATGTTTTTTTTTAATTCTGAGATCTAGTAATTGACAGCACGGCTGACATTTCCCTCTCATCCCTAATTACTCTTGAGAAGGTCATGATCAGTTGCCGTTTGTCTGGTGCATTCATTTCCACTTTCATGGTGTTGTTAGGAGGGAAGGACCATCAAAATATTTCCAGGTCCGGAAAATATGTGATTTGGAGGGTAATCTACAGATAATGGTTCTCCATGTGTTTGTCTTGAGTGAATCAGGTGAGTGACTGCAGATTTTTTTAGAGATGATATGTACTGGTGCTTTGATGGATTGAATGTTTAGGATACTAATCAAGCATCCTGAAAGGTGTTAAGATTCTTGAGTGTAGACACAAAATGCCGAAGTAACTCAGTGGGACAGGCAGCATCTCTGGAGAGAAGGAATGGGTGACGTTTCGGGTCGAGACCCTTCTTCAGAGATGCTACCTGAGTTACTCCAGCATTTTGTGTCTACCTTTGATTTAAACCAGCATCTCCAGTTCTTTCCTATACTAAGATTCTAGTGCTCATACAGGCAAATGGAAAGTATTCCATCACCCTTCTGACTTCCGATAGGGAAGGATTTGAGATCTCAGGACGAGAGTCACCCAGCTTCTTACCACCTCTGATAACCATGGAATTTAGGTGAGTGGTCCAGTTGAGTTCCTGGATGACCCTCAGCATGTAGATGGTGGAGATCTCGGCAATGGTAATACTGTTTAATATATTGAGTAAATGATTAGACTCTATCTTGCTTAAGATGGTTACTACCTGGCACTTTTGTGGCATGATTATTACTTGCACCTTATCAGCCCATCTTCGAAGTATTGTTGTACGCAGGCAAGAAGTCAAGAAGTTGCAAATGGACTTGAACATTGATCAATCGTCAGTGAACATCCTTAACGCTGATCTTCTAATGGAAGTAAGGTAATTGATGAAATAACTGAAGATGATTGACCCCAGGGAACTATTCCAAAACAACGTCATCCCTCATGTCCTGGGATGACATAATTTAACGATGTTACAAAACTTACTTTCAGCGTTGCTGCAGTTCTGCCACTGGCCGTGCACGCGGCTTTGGCGCCTTGGGGGGGGGGGGTGGTGGCGGGATTAATATGCTGCTTTCTACTGCCTGTCGGCGGCGGATTTCCTCAGGCTGCTAGCTGCTGAAGAATAATCTTTGCTGAAGAAGGCACTTTTCTTTTGACAATCATGTCATAAGAGAATCTAAATCGTCTATATTTTGTGCAATTGTCTATCCATTGACAATATTTTTGTACTAAATATCAGTTTTAGTCCCATCTATTGTGCAAAATAATAATAATATTCATTATATTGAGTGGATGTTTCTAGATTAATTTATGGGATTAGTTTGTTATTTGGATACTTAGGCTATTTAAAAAATATATCCTTTTCTTAAGAAATGGAATCTACAGGACATCTTAATGAGAAAGTAGTGGGCAGAAAGGCATGTCATGCGTGGTTTAAAGAGCAAAAAATTGTAGTTTACAATGCCAAAATTGAAAAGTTGAGGAAAAACAAGGTGTACAGAGTTGCTTATTGGTTACAATCTGAGGAGTATGATGATGCTACTGATTATGATACGCCAATGTACCAGCAAGCAACTGATCTTCTCCATAAAGACGTGGTCTATTGCTAGAAATTGTAATTTATTTACCTATCTGTTATGGATTTGCAGCATATAATACAATAATATTAAAGTTCTGATCTTGAGAATATCATATTTTTGAATTTTCAAGGCAGTCTGAGTGTTTATTACTATTTCTGTCACAACGGTCAATTTTGTAATTAACTACAATTAGGTAACTAACTAATTATATGCTTTAATTTCAGGTCATCCAAGTAAAATGTTTTATATTTGTTTCAGAATGCTTCAATCTATAATAACTGAAAATTTCATTCAGTTCTCTTAATTTTTAAGAAGGTTATGGGCTTTTGACTGTCCTCGATCACAGCTTTTGTGTTGTCAATGGAAAAGCAATAGGGAACAAGATGCTAATTGCCGAGTATGAAAATGGCCAAAACTTTTTTAATACTGAAGATATGAAAGTGAATTAGGTGTCAAATTAAACTTATTTTTAAGCTTTATCTGATGGGATAAATTGCAGACTTGATTTTTTAAATCTCAAAATTTGGTAACATTGCTACATAATTCACTTCTATCTTGTGCAAGTTATGACTCCAATCATAGAAACATAGAAAATAGGTGCAAGAATAGGCCATTCGGTCCTTCGAGCCTGCACTGCCATTCAATATGATCATGGCTGAGCATCCAACTCAGTATCCTGTACCTACCTTCTTTCCATACCCCCTGATCCCTCTAGCCACAAGGGCCACATCTAACTCCCTCTTAAATTAGGTATGTTACAAAACTTACCTTTAGCGGCGCTGCAGTTCTGCCACTGCCCATGTGCGCGACTTTGGCGCCTTTGAGAGGGGGTCGGGTTTAAAATGTGATTTTTCTTCAGACTATTCAAATTAATTTTGAACAGGTTTTTAGTTGCTGAAGAAAAATTGCTTCGACTGCTGTTTTATTAAGTTTATTAAAATTATCGCTGGAAAAATTAAAAGCATGAGTAAATTAAAAATCATCTTTTAATGCCGTCAACGCCGACAAAGGGATGGATCTTACGTAGGGGACAAACGAAGGTACAAAGTTTATTTTTACATAAAAATGTGCTTCTTAGGAAGCCTTTAATCAAAATTTCATGTTGCGAAAAGGTGACACAAAAAAATACGAACCGGCAGTATTTTCCTGCCGACTGGGGGTTAAAATTCACCGCAAACCGCAACATTCCAATCCATCGCGTTCCACAAAAACCCACTCGCAAGTTAATTTAAATGGCCATTAATTTACGGGAAATAAACACTAAATTCCTTCAATTGGGCCTATAAATTCATGACAATGAGATTTAAAAATCATGTTATATTGTGAATTAATGTGTGACTGTTATTTGGACACTTAGGTTTTTTTTTAAATGTTAACCTTTTTTTAAGAAATTGATAGATGTTTAGATCTAGTAATTGAATTTTGTAATTAGCTACAATTAGGTAACTAACTAATTATATGCTTTAATTTCAGGCCATCCAAGTAAGATTGTTTTATATTTGTTTCAGAATGCTTCAATCTATAATAACTGAAATTTTCATTCAGTTCTCTTAATTTTTAAGTTTATGGGCTTTTGACTGTCCTTGATCACAGCTTTTGTGTTAAGTCAATGGAAAAACAATAGAGAACAAGATGCTAATTTCTGAGTATGGAAAGGGCCATAACATTTTTAATACTGAAGATATGAAAGTGAATTAGGTGTCAAATTAAACTTCTTTTTATGCTTTATCTGATGCGATAAATTGCAGACTTGATTTTTTAAATCTCAAAATTTGGTAACATTGCTACATAATTCACTTCTATCTTGTGCAAGTTATGACTCCAATCATAGAAACATAGAAAATAGGTGCAAGAATAGGCCATTCGGTCCTTCGAGCCTGCACTGCCATTCAATATGATCATGGCTGAGCATCCAACTCAGTATCCTGTACCTACCTTCTTTCCATACCCCCTGATCCCTCTAGCCACAAGGGCCACATCTAACTCCCTCTTAAATTAGGTATGTTACAAAACTTACCTTTAGCGGCGCTGCAGTTCTGCCACTGCCCATGTGCGCGACTTTGGCGCCTTTGAGAGGGGGTCGGGTTTAAAATGTGATTTTTCTTCAGACTATTCAAATCAATTTTGAACAGGTTTTTAGTTGCTGAAGAAAAATTGCTTCGACTGCTGTTTTATTAAGTTTATTAAAATTATCGCTGGAAAAATTAAAAGCATGAGTAAATTAAAAATCATCTTTTAATGCCGTCAACGCCGACAAAGGGATGGATCTTACGTAGGGGACAAACGAAGGTACAAAGTTTATTTTTACATAAAAACGTGCTTCTTAGGAAGCCTTTAATCAAAATTTCATGTTGCGAAAAGGTGACACAAAAAAATACGAACCGGCAGTATTTTCCTGCCGACTGGGGGTTAAAATTCACCGCAAACCGCAACATTCCAATCCATCGCGTTCCACAAAAACCCACTCGCAAGTTAATTTAAATGGCCATTAATTTACGGGAAATAAACACTAAATTCCTTCAATTGGGCCTATAAATTCATGACAATGAGATTTAAAAATCATGTTATATTGTGAATTAATGTGTGACTGTTATTTGGACACTTAGGTTTTTTTTTAAATGTTAACCTTTTTTTAAGAAATTGATAGATGTTTAGATCTAGTAATTGAATTTTGTAATTAGCTACAATTAGGTAACTAACTAATTATATGCTTTAATTTCAGGCCATCCAAGTAAGATTGTTTTATATTTGTTTCAGAATGCTTCAATCTATAATAACTGAAATCTTCATTCAGTTCTCTTAATTTTTAAGTTTATGGGCTTTTGACTGTCCTTGATCACAGCTTTTGTGTTAAGTCAATGGAAAAACAATAGAGAACAAGATGCTAATTTCTGAGTATGGAAAGGGCCATAACATTTTTAATACTGAAGATATGAAAGTGAATTAGGTGTCAAATTAAACTTCTTTTTATGCTTTATCTGATGCGATAAATTGCAGACTTGATTTTTAAAATCACAAAATGTTGTAACATTGCTACAATATGCTAATTTCCGATTATGAAAATGGCCATAACATTTTTAATACCGAAGATATGAAAGTGAATTAGGTGTCAAATTAAACCTCTTTGTATGCTTTATCTGATGGGATAAATTGTAGACTTGATTTTTAAAATCTCAAAATTTTGTAACATTGCTAAATAATTCACCTCTATCTTGTGCAAGTTATGACTCCAGTCATTGAAGTATTTTCTCTCAGATGCCCATTTGACTTCAGATCTGGACAATAACCCCTGCCTTGCTGTCAAGGGCAGTTCCTCTCAGTAATATATTTATTTAGTCCATGTTTGGGATGACCATTCATCACGTTGATTTCTGTGGGATCTTGCTGTACGGAGATTTGGTGTCCAAATCGGCATCTTTCTACCAATGAAGGCGCTGTTTTAATTTGTCGTCGTTATATATAAAATGAACAAGAAAAGCTGGACACGCAACATCCCTAGAAAGGGAAAGCCAGGCCACAGAGACAGGTCACCCAAGGCGCCCATGTTGTTGTTGTCATTGGCGACCATCGGTCCCGCCCACACTGTCACGTGGCCCGGAGGCGGACAATCGGTGACGCCACGTGACCAGATGACGTAGTGGCTTTGCCGCCGGAGTCGCGGACGGCGCTAACGGTTGCTCGGTCGCTCGAGCGTCACTTTAAACTCTGTTCAAAGCGCTCGTCGGTCTCCAGGCTCTCCGGTCCCACTCTTGTTTCCGCCATGGTGTCGAGAATGGAGGAGAATCCGCCGGGTAAGGATCGTGGGGGCGAGGAGGAAGGGATGGGGCTGAGGGTGAGAGCGAGAGCGATCGGCGTGAGGGGAATCGGTGGGGGTGAGGAGGATCAGGGTAAGTGGGGATCGGAGTGGAGGTGAGGAGTGAACCAGGGTTGGGGTGAGGAAGGAATTAGGCTGAGGAGGAACAGAGCTGAGGGAGAGGGATCAGGGTGGAGTTAAGGGGGAAATCAGGGTGTGGAGGGTTGGGTTGAGAGAATTTGGGAGTTAGGCTGAGGGGTGGAAGGAGAGGAATGAGGTTGGGAGTGAGGGGGATTAATCTGAGTTTGGGGTGGATGAGGATGAGGTGGTATCAAGGGGATCTTGAGGATTCTTGTTTGGCTCCCTGCTTCGAAAGCCTCCACTCAGATGAACGCCCTGTTCCCTAGTTATTTGGCTGTGGTTCCATGCTGTCGAAGGGAGGGGAAAGGCTGTGTTGGGGTGGGTGTTTGTTTAAGTCTACCTCTGCTCAAAAAGTAACGGGCTGTGTATTACCAAGCTGTCTGTTTATATCGTTGCCACTGTGTAATAAACTTGTTGCTAGTGACATTAATCCAGCAATACCAATGTGTATTTAAACCTACATGTATCACGGATCTGTGTATGCGTGTAACCTAAATGGTTATATAATTGCAGTCTGTTTATAGGGTGGTTTTAAATGTTTCATATGAAGAATTAAATCGGATATGTTCCTTCTCTGCCCAGCCTTAACCTCTTTTCCATATAGTTCGGAATATGGGTGATTTACATTTTGCCGTGTTTGACTTGCAAATGATGGCATTGCATTGCCTCTAGTGTTGTCCAGAGTTGTGTAATATGATAACTCCACCCGCGTGTTCGCTATTGGCTGTGTTTGTGGTCTGCTTCACGTTAAATTCGGTGAGATTGTAAATGGTCTCTTAAGTTTGTTTTAATGCAATTTGATCAGTCATTTTTGTTGATCATCATTAGTATTGAACGTGTGATATTGTACATTGTCTTATTTGGCCACTGGTTCCCCAGCAGCTTGCTCGGTACACCTTCAGTAATGTGAACTAAGATATTGTCAAATGATTGTGAGGTTTATTTCGTTTAAAAATTTAACCTGGTTTCTTCCTACTATCTGATTCCCACTTACTGATGGGGTCACTGCATAAAGATCAAAATCCGTGGATAATTATTCTGCTCCCCCTGCCCTTTAACACCAAACGATGGGTTGCTAATGCCCTTTGTGTGATCATAACCCTAGCAACAGCTAACTTGACAGAATCTCTGGGTATTCTTTGATTGCAGTGGTTTTGTAACATACACTCATTTACCAGCACAGCTGGTTGGGAGAAAGTATACAGCACTGGGAAACTAGGACAGCCATCTTAGACCAGGTATACTTTTGATATTAAAGTGATAAGGTCGTAAGTTCATGTCATCGGAGCAGAATTAGAACATTTGACCCATCGCGTCTACTTAATGTACTTTTGATGTTAAGTGGTGCAAAGATCACTGGCATATCCTTTGTAAGTAATTAGCTGCATGTGTGCCATAGACATGAGAAATATGTCCTGCTATCTGTTTTCTATTTTAATCTGCGTTCCTGTAACCTTCAAACATTCATTGTTTCCAGTTGATAGTGTAACTATTTTAGCAGTATTCCAAGATGATCACAATGCAAACTTGGCAGGAGCCATAAACTGTTTGGTGTTACTGTAGTTTACTGAATTCTATGTTTCTCTGCTGATGATTGGAGAGGTTTGGACAACTTTCCTGGATGATAACTATTGTACAAACTGTAATGTTTACTCCACTGTGCCAATCTTCTGCCATTGTCGTTCTCTTTACTTAAGCTTAGTCACTTTCAGTTTTGTACTGTTCAAAGTGCCTAGTGAGGATATTTTATTTTTGTGTGGTACTACAAGGGAAAAAAACAGAGGTATAATTAAAAGCAGGGTGTATCAGCCAGCAGACACTTGTTAATGTTGACTGGTTACATTTTGTTATTTGGGATGAAGGGGGTGATTTGTGTATGTAATATAGTTGCTACATTGGTCTTTGCAACAAATTCCTCTGATAAGTAACTTATTGGACCACGTCAATTTGCCTTCAACATCCACTCAATTGAGATAATATCCTGCACCCTCTTTTCAAAGTACTGTCATTAGAGCTCATCCAATTCTCATGACTGGAGATGATATCCTTTGTTCATTTGCACATGTTCTCCTTCATGTAAATCTGTTTCTTCAGAATAGGTTTATCAGAAGTACTAGCCAGCAACTCACTCCGCTGTGCCCTCCATAATGTTTGGGACAATGACCCATCGTTTATTTATTTGCCTCTGTACTCCACAATTGGAGATTTGTAATAGAAAACATCACATGTGCTTAAAGTGCACATTGTCAGATTATATTAAAGCCATTTTTATACATTTTGGTTTCACCATGTAGAAATTACAGCTGTGTTTATACATAGTCCCCCCATTTCAGGGCACCATAATGTTTGGGACACATGGCTTCACAGGTGTTTGTAATTGCTCAGGTGTGTTTAATTGCCTCCTTTAATGCAGGTATAAGAGAGCTCTCAGCACCTCGTCTTTCCTCCAGTCTTTCCATCACGTTTGGAAACTTTTATTGCTGTTTATCAACATGAGGACCAAAGTTGTGCCAATGGAAGTCAAAGAAGCCAATATAAGACTGAGAAACAAGAATAAAACTGTTCAAGACGTCATCCAAACCTTAGGCTTACCCAAATCAACTGTTTGGAACATCATTAAGAAGAAAGAGAGCACCGGTGAGCTTACTAATTGCAAAGGGACTGGCAGGCCAAGGAAGACCTCCACAGCTGATGACAAAAGAATTATCTATATATCAAAGAATCCCCAAAAACCTGTCCGACAGATCAGAAACACTCTTCAGGAGTCGGGTGTGGATTTGTCAATGGCCACTGTCTGCAGAAGACTTCTTGAACAGAAATACAGAGTCTACACTGTAAGATGCAAACCACTGGCTAGGTTACAGTTTGCCAAAAGTAAAAGGAGCACCCACAGTTCTGGAAAAAGGTCTTGTGGACAGATGAGATGAAGATTAACTTATATCAGAGCGATACAAAGAATGGAAGAGAGAAGGAACCGACCAAGATCCAAAGCATACCACTTCATCTGTGAAACACGGTGGTGGGGGTGTTATGGCTTGGGCATGTATGGCTGCTGAAGGTACTGGCTCACTCGGCTTCATTGATGATACACCTGCTGATGGTAGTAGCGCAATTAATTCTGAAGTGTATAGACACATCCTATCTGCTCAAATTCAAGCAAATGCCTCAAAACATTGACCAGCAGTTCATTCTGCAGCAAGGCAATGAATGAATAAGTTTATTGGCCAAATAATCACATACAAGGAATTTGCTTTGGTGCTCTGCCCGCAAGTGACAACATGACATAGTGTCAGTTGGGAATGACACACTAAACATTAAACATTAATAATAAAACATTATTGATTAAACATGTGAATTAAATAAAATACCAGAGCAAAAGGAGGCTATAGATTTTTGGTTATCGAACTACTACTCGTGGAAAAAAGCTGTTTTTATGTCTGACTGTGGACAATGATCCCAAA
The DNA here is from genome assembly GCA_963514005.1 of Raja brachyura. The sequence goes on from OY740801.1 coordinate 25,323,385, forward strand.
CATACTGCTAAAGCAACAAAGGAGTTTTTCAAAGCTAAAAAATGGTCAATTCTTGAGTGGCCCAGTCAATCACCCAATCTGAACCCAATTGAACATGCCTTTTATATGCTGAAGAGAGAACTGAAGGGGACTAGTCCCCAAAACCAGCGTAAGCTAAAGATGGCTGCAATACAATGTTTAAGAAGGAAATGCAGATGCTGGAAAATCGAAGGTAGACAAAAGTGCTGGAGAAACTCAGCGGGTGCAGTAGCATCTATGGAGCGAAGGAAATAGGTTTTCGGCCCAAAACGTTGCCTTCTTCAATCCAGCACTTTTGTCTACCTATGCAGACCTGGCAGAGCATCACCAGAGAAGACACCCAGCAACTAATGATGTCCATGAATCGCAGACTTCAAGCAGTCATTGCATGCAAAGGATATACAATAAAATACTAAACATGACTACTTTCATTTACATGACATTGCTGTGTCCTAAACATAATGGTGCCCTGAAATGGGGGGGGGGGGGGGGGGAGATGACTATGTATAAACACTGCTGTAATTTCTATGTGGTGAAACCAAAATGTGTAAAAACTGCCTTTATTCAAATCTGACAATGTGCACTTTAATCACATGTGAGTTTTTTCTGTTACCAATCCCAAATTATGGAGTACAGAGGCAAATAAATAAATGATGGGTCTTTGTCCCAAACATTATGGAGGACACGGTAGCTGTCCAACCTTGATAATACTTCTCCTATAAAATATTCTCTTTTCCTGTCAAAAGGTGAAAATGTACCTATAACTTGTAAATGCAACTTATCTTTCCTACTCCTATAACTATGACATTTCTGTAAAGTACAGCATTAGCTGTTTTTTCCACTTTGCTTGTCTTGTCACCAGCCCTTCACTACCTGAAATTGTATTCTGATTCCTGCTTTCATTCCTTGAATGGTTCTTTTTCTTGTAAGGGAAAGATCTCTAAAGAATTCTCTGAGCGGGTCTAATTTTACTCTGGGGAGTGCTTCAAACATGCATTGCAGGACAGCCTTGAGGCTTTCCTCTTGCTGTGGGAGCTTTAGTCAACAGACATTACAAAATGTATTTTGCGGATGGAAGGAAATTGCCTGAACTGCCTTAAATTAATGTGGGTCAATACAGATTTATTGAATTAACTGATTCCGACTGGGATTAATGCCATTAATTTGAGGGGTGGGGTCTGAGGTGGAGGGGACGAGAATGAGTGGAAAATAATAGATAAGCACTTTTCCCCACATATTTGATTTCTCCCATGGAGACATTAACACATTAAAAATAAAGTTGGTGTCCTCTGCTTTAAATAAATGGGACTGCAAAGGAGAAGGAAAAATAATTCAGTGACTTGTTTCAGTGCAAGTAATTAAAATTGAAAAATAATGATTTTGAGTTGTCTGCTGTATTTGTATGTTTGTTCCTGAGGAATTGCTTAACTATAATCTACATCTTATGCTGGAGAAAATGAGTTTAATTTAATTCCTTTATGTTTGTATTCAAAATGTGTGAAAATACAATGAAATGAGATTGTGATACTGGGAAATATGAAATGGTCTATTTTGGCAAAAAATAAATAAATATGTTATCTAAATGGTGACCATTTAAGAGGAGAATCTGGGGAAATCTGGTATACAATTAATTAAAAGTCTTAGTACACTGCTATAGCTTCCCTAATTGGTAACTAACAGAATATTATTTATTAAATACAAAAGTGTAGGGAGTTATACTTCATTTATGTAGGTCATTAGTAAACCACATATGGATTATTGTGCGGAATATTGATTTTCTTATTTAAAGGTGGATTTAAATGGATTAGAAACTTCAGATATTTAATAGACCTTCTGAAAGGGAAGGTTGGATAAACTGGCCTTGAATATGCTGGAGTTTGAAAGGGTGAAATGTGACTTGACTGAAACATAATCCTGACATTTCTCGATAGACTGGGTATGAACAGAATTGTGAGAGAATTTAGAATGAATAGTCGACTTTTTGGGTCAGAGACTATTCATCATAACGGAGGGATGTCTGAACTGAAACATTGGTCAGATGCTGGCTGACCTACCGAGTATTTCCAACATTTTTTTCTTTTTGATTGACAATGAGGAGTTATTATGTAAAAATAAATGATTGACCATTAAGAGAGCGAGAGAGAGACACACACACACACAAAATGCTGGGGTAACTCAGCAGGACAGGCTACACCTCTGGGGAGAATGATTGGGTGATGCTTTGGGTTGAGACCCTTCTTCAGACTGTCAATCTGAGAAAGGGTCTTGAACTGAAACGTCACCCATTCCTTCTCTCTTGAGATGCTGCCTGCCCCGCTGAGTTCAGCATTTTTGTGTATATCTTCAGTGTAAACCAGCATCTGCAATAGTTTCTTCTTACACTTTAAGAGAGAGGTGAATTACAATTACTTGAGAGTTATGAGTCTTTGGATCTCTTTCTAGTGGAGCAGTTTCTTTAAACATTTTAGGACATTGATCGATACTTCATGAGCAAGGTTACTCTGAGCGACGGGAATGTTGAGTTGAAGGTATTGTCTGATCAACCATAATTTATGGAATGGCACAGCATGCTTGAGGGCCAAGTGGTGAACTTCTGCTCTTGATTAATATGTTTTTGCACATGGTATCACTTTTGTGTTTTAAGCATCAAGAGACTTAATCTGCCTTTAATGGAGAGAAGAAAAGCTTTAGAATAGCTGCATTAAATTAATTTTGAGTTTATTTATGGGAACTATTTGCAAATATTGTGCCTGAAGTATAGCATATGTAGCTTGCATAGGGTGACATGTTGCCATCAAAGCAGATTTATTACACCACTTTAATGATTCCAATTTATTATTTAATATTGTGAATTTTGTGTAGTAATTTTTCAAAAGTTCTAGTTTGTCACCTAGATTGCAATATACTAAACTATTGTTGCAAGTAGAAGCGAAGTGATGATGTTTGTCAACTGGTTTAAAGTTATAATTTTTGTTTTGTGCCAGGGGGTATGTCAAATGATGCATTGTTGGTTTTGGATATAAAATTATTTGGTCTGAGATGGAATCTAGGGCATTTTGTTTTCGCAGACTTGCATATAAAACTAAGATTAACTTTCAAAAACAAGTGTAATTATTTTCCTTGCAACCATACATGCTGTGCGCGTGTGTAGCCTTTGGCACCAGTTAATAAGGGAGAGAATGGTTTTCAAGAAATGCCAAAGGTGGTGGAGAATACAGGCGGGACAGGAGGCAATTGTAACCAACAAGGTGTGTTTCAAAGTTTAGAAAGTCTCGGATCTAACAAAGCTGGATGAAATTACTTGCAAACTGCATCAAAATGCATGATGGAGGTAGAAAGAAACTGGGAACACCTCACAAAAATGTAAACATGGGCGGTGGGATTGGAGAGGGGCTAAGAATTGACAATAATCTGGTAATCCCGATTTTGGTAATCCAAACTCTATCTCTGTTACATTGACAACTGCATCGGTGCTACCTCCTGAACCCAAGCAGAACTCATGGACTTCATTAACTTCCCCACCAATTTCCTGACTGACTTCCATTATACGCTTACTGACCCCCACAGTTATCTAGATTGCACTTCTTCCCACCCTGCTTCCTGCAAAAACTCTATCCCCTACTCTAAATTCCTCCTACGCTGCATCTGTACCTAAGATGAGGTGTTCCACACCAGGCATCATTCTTTAAGGAACGGGGACCTCTTCCATCATAGATGAGGCCCTCGCACGTGTCGCCTCAGTGCTCTGCTCTTGCTTCCCCTCCGCTTAGTCGCAACAAGGACAGAGTCCACTTAGTCCTTTCCTTTCACCCCAGAAGTTGTTGCATACAATACATAATCCTCTTACATGTTCACCACCTCCAACAGGATCTCACCACTAGTCACATCTTCCCATCTCCACCCCTTTCCGCCTTCCGCAGAGACTGTTCCCTCAACCCTTCCCACCCAAACCACCCCTCCCCATGTATCTTCCTTTGAAACCGCAGGAGATGCAACATTTGTTCCTATATCTCCTCCCTCGACTCTGTCCAGGGCCCCTGACAGTCCTTTCAGGTTAGGTGGAGGTTCACTTGCACCTCCTCCAACCTCGTCTACTGTATCCATTGTTCATATGTGTACTCTTATACATCGGAGACCAAATAGAGGCTGGGTGATCGTTTCTTTCATCCATTTGTTCTATATCACCGTCCATATCTCTTGTTTCCCTTTCCCCTGATGCTCAGTCTGAAAAAGGGTCTTGACCTGAAATGTCAACTATTCCTTTTCTCCAGAGATGCAGTCTGACCTGCTGAGTTACTACAGCTTTCTGTGCCTATCTTCGGTTTAAACCAGCATCTGCAGTTCCTTCCTGCATGAAAATCTGGTAATAGTATTTTTAAGTGTTTAGAAATTTTGAGAAACCTGAAATACAAATGTGCCTTTAATCGACACAGTGGCATGAAATTGAATAACAGGGCTGATTCTCTCAGAGAGATAGGCAACCTTCCTGATGATGAGCTCTGGGATAGATGGGCAACTGCCTCAGACATTTGAGTGGAAACATTTGCAGCACTCCCCCAAGATAATGATGAAAAGCGTGGAACTGCAATGTCTCTCTAAAATAAACTGTTATATATACATCATTGAGGTTAAACTGGTGCCAAAGGAGTGGAGAAATTAGTTTCAAATGTCTCTGATTTTCCTTGTAGTTGTTCTCTTGCTATAGAATGTTTAAATGAGACAGCAGGGTGATTACTTTAGCAGATGCATTTGTAATTTGACGGTAATTTGAAGAATAACTCTTTACAAGGAATGTTGACATCAAGTAGGGCGAGAGTAATTCATGATAAAATGGCAGCCAGATTTCCAAGAGTAACATTTTACCAAACAACAAGGGAGTAATTATTGAGCGAAGGATATCATAAAACAAAACATTATATTAAGGCAGTGTAGCCAGAAGTAGCTGGAAGGGATACAAATTAGAACACCCACTCTTTTATATATGACACATTGATGTGCATCAATCCTTTTTAGGAGTCATTTATGTAGGAGGAAAGTGTTTCAGGTACACGTGGGCGCAATATTTACTGCTCTTCAGTAGAATATTCAGGCTAAATGTATACTTGTCAAAAACATTTATTTTGAAGAAGGAGCAATTGGAAAAATGATAATTGCGGTGGTCGTTGGGGAGAGGATTTAAGCTATTGTTTATGTGCGTAGGAGGGAAATGTAGAGTGGTTGTGGAAAATGAGTCGGTTAGTGATGACCAGTGTTGCCCTGGAGGGTTTGAAGTCTGGATTTCATTAGCATCGCTAATGATGTCCATAAGGAAATTATAAGCAAAATGTCTAAATTTGTGATTTTTTCAAATGTAGAATTCTTCCTATTTTTGGCCCTCTATTTTGGCCCCCTTTTATCGACAGGATGTGAAAGTGGGTTGCAGGAATGCTCTAGTGCATATTCTAGGGACTTGAATTATTACTGCCTCTCTAATAACACTATCCCCTTCCCTTTCTTTTCCTTCCATGGACCAATGCTTCATCAGTTTTAAACCTGAAATATGCAAAGTTTTGTACGTTTGCAACTTTGGCTGATTGGAGCGTGTTAGTGTTGTAATACAGTGCCAAAATACCATGCATTAAATCATGGAATTCCCACCAGTGTTGTATAGCAAAACAACATTGTTAGTTATGTAAATGGAAAGCTTGCTGTGGGGACATGAGCCTGTTGGATTGCAAACCAACTGATGCCCTTTCCTGCCCTTGCATAGGTAATGTTTTGATAAATGCTGAGCACCGTAATCTTATACGAATCCAGCTCTTAGTCCATAAATGTTGTGAGAGTACCTGCCTCCACCACTCTCCCGGCTAATGTGTTCTAGATTCTAGCACACTCTGGGTGGGGGAAAAAAACTCCTCCTCTGATCTCTGCTAAATCTCTTACCCTTTACCTTAAACATATGCTTTCCAGACACCTCTGGTATGGGGAAAAGCTTCCTAAAACCACCTATCTATGCCTCCAATAATTTTGTCCTTGACTATCATTACCTTAACTTCCTCTACTCGAAAAAAATGAGATCAGCCTATTCAGTCTCCCGTGTAACTGAAATGCTCCATCTCGAGTAACTGATGAGTCTCCTCTGCGCCCTCTCCAATACATTCACATCTTTCCTTTAGTATGACCAGAACTCTATACAGCCTTATTACCATATCCTCTTTGTTCTTGTATACTATGAGTTTGTTAATCCAACGCTATCTGAAGATGGCAGCAAGGTTTAAGGAAGCACGCAGTATCATCAGTCTGAAGAAGGTTACTGACCTGAAATATTCCCTGTCCATTTCCTCCACAGGTGCTGCCTGACCTGCTGAATTGCTCCAACATTTTGTGTTTTGCTCAAGGCACACTGTATACTTGGAATTTTACACCAAGGCCATACTCTGTGCCTCAATATTCTCAAGAACCCCACAATTCATTGTGTATGTCCTACCCTTGTTTGTCCTCCAAAAGTGAATCAACTTACACTTACCATGATTAAATTACATGCAACATTGCTCTGCCCATTTTATCACCTGAACAATATTATCTTGTACCTCCAGTTGTGCTCTTATCAATAACATTTTGAAATGTTCACCCTTGTGGATGGATAAATTAAAAAACATTTTAAAAATGTTATGGCATTCAATGAAGATGGGAGGAAAAATGTTCCCCCTTTTTCTATCCTGTCTGATATTCATCCATCAGTCGTCAATTTTGTGGTTGATAATCAGTGGGCTGACGGGCAATTTCCATGCTCAATCTTTCTATGACTTTAGTAGAACTGGGCAATTCTGTTCTCTGGATTGTACATGTCCAAATCCTTATGTTTCTCACTCCATAATTGCTGCTTAACTTTGAGTATTTCCAGCATTTTTATTGTTTTAAAAATCTAGTCATTTATTTTTGTTGCTGCTTGTGGGGATTGCTGTGTCCAAAGTAGTTTCTCTGATTCTAACCTGTCAACAATGACTACACTTGCAAACCTGCATGGCACCAATGCCTTTGGAAAAGTATTAAATAGGTTTCAATCATCATCATTGGCGGTCACTGGAAATGAGTATGACTGTCCTCTCATGGAGAGGTCGCCTGTGCATGACTTTGTTTAACGTGGGGAGACTGGTGCACAGACAGCCACCCCACAGTCCTTGACAGATCTGGGTCAGGACCCAGTGGCATGGAGTCCAAGACGACCGGTGACCCTTATCTGCTGCAGCCTTCTTCCGCCTTCCCAGCCGTTGTGACACTGCACTAAAGTCAGCCATCATCCTCTGCCTGTTCCACCGTAGAGGTCTTGGTTAGATTGCTCTTTGTCAGAGACCTACTCCTTGACCTTACCGCCATGGGTGGCCCCACCAGGAACATAACTCCAGACAGGATCGCTCTCAGGACCACACAAGCATCTCCACGACGATAAGGTGACAATCCATGGGGAAGACCCAGAGGTCTACTGGGTCCTCGAGTCCCGGCAACATCCTCGTAAATGTTCTCTGAACCCTTTCTATGAAGCTCCCTACCTCGTGTCCCGCTCTTCCCCCGGGGGCACGCGCGCACACACACACACACACACATACACATACACACTCACACTCTTTGTTTAATGTCATAGAAGGTGCTATGCATATGTGAGTGTTTGTTCTTTATGTTGGTAAATAGGCAGGCATGACCATCTGTTGCTTTGCTCAATACACGAGTAAACCTAGGTGATTAGCGTTCAATGTTTGTAACTAACTGTCTGGCTAATTAAAACAGATCGCGTTAAAATTTGCACCGTAAAGGAGCAAAAATGAACTGAGATCCTCTTGCATGTACACTTATTTAGCCATTCTCCAATTGCAGTATAAGTATGTGAAAGGATTGAGATGAGAATAGTTTGGGGAGCACAAGGGAGAATAATACAGGTGAGGGGGGTGGGGGCGTGGAATATCAATGGATTACTGCAGGGTTGGCCAGCACTGAGGGAATGCTGCACAAGGTAGCAGTGGGCAACATCAGGTTTTATTTTGCAAAATTATACTTGTAACAGTTATAATAGTACAAAACTTTGCTTTGTACATTGCCATTCATACCAATAGACTCACGGTTCTGCACCTTTGCATGATATCAGAATGACATCAGCTTTTTCTTAACATATTACATGAAAAAACAAGCTGAAAAGTTCCAGTTCCTTAGTTAGAAAGGGCTGGAAGGTTTTTGATTTTTTTATGTTAGCTGCACAAGTCATCTATGTGTTCCTTTGCACAAAGCCCTGGAGCATTTAGTTGTGGAAAGATGCTTGCAATGGAACCCCAGCAATGTTTACGCAGACCCAGGGGTCCTTTTTCCATGTTGAGAATCTTCCATCAGCAGTTGAAGTTTGTCTCATTGTACATCTCAGAAGAGAGTTGTTGCCGGTTGAGGATGGGTTCAAGAGGTCCATGCATCATTCTGACTTGGAAATCAATCTCAGTTTCTTCACCTTCTTTGGATCAAAATCCTGGCAATCCCTCCCCTTCATTGACAGCATGGTGGCGAAGAGATTCAACAGCTTCAAAGATATAAAGCTGGGTGTGCACATTGTTGCCATCACAAAGAAAGCTCATCAACGCTTTATAGCAGACGTCCATAGAAGATTGAGGAGATTTGGTATTTCACCAAATACTCTATCGTACTTCTTCAGATGAGCGGTATAGAGTAGACTGACTGTTTGCATCATGGCTTGGTTCAGTAATTTGAACGCCCAGGAATGAAGAAGGCATGAAAGATCAGTCAATCACAGATACTGACCTCCCCACCATCGATGGAATCTACAGAAGGCCTCAAAGGCATCTAATATTATCAGACCAATACCACTCAGGCCATGCTTTTATCTTGCTCCTACAATCAGGGTAGGTACAGGAGCCTGTAAACCTTTACCTCCATGTTCAAAATATACTTATTTCCAGCAACTATCAGGCTCTTGAACACTGTACAATACTAAGCACAACCCTACCTCAGCAACTGTGATCTATTCTGGACTTTGTTTTGGTTGCACTACAGACTTTGGTTTTGCACTGTTATGGTCTGGTGCTATTACTGATTATTCATTCATTATATTACACATTAATGCATATTTATTAGTGTGTTTTGGCATTAATGGAATGAAAATCTATTATTGTCGATGCATTGTTTTCACAAAGGTTTCTACCATGCATTTTGTGATTTGCAACATCCCAAATGTTTTGACAACCAATGAAATACCTTTTTGAAGAAGTCGCTGTTGTAATATAAAGGATGAAGACTGCTAACTTGCTTACAGTGGCTAATTTAGTGGTAATACTTCAGATGAAAATATTGTTGAAATGCATACATGAGCTACATGTACAAATATAAAATATTGTTTTATTAACATCTGCAGTTATGGTGTCAATCTAGACTAAATCTTTTCCAAATTTATCTCGTAACATAAATTCAAATGCTTAAACTGTCTTTATTCCCATCGGCTAATAGAGGTTAATAAAGTCTAATTATCTGTATTTAAAATAGCAGTAGCGTTTAGAAGTTAATTGGGATAAAACACATCGGATTTAATTCTAAAAAATAATTACATTTCTCATCGAGGAATAATGGCTGTCTTTTGGGGGAGGGGAACAGCTCTAGAGTAAAATAGGCAAACAGTGAAGCAGGCAAATGGAATTCATCTTATTCTGTTAGGATTTATGGATAGTTTTAAATTGTGGGCATAATTGGAAAGGGATGTACTTCTGTGTGTTTGTGCATGGTATTGTTCTACTTGCCTTGGCAGCAGGGTGGTGCTGCATTCACTACATTAACACTTTATTGAGGGGTTTGCCCTTTTGTGATGGGTGATTTATATGCGTTGGAGCTCAGAAGTAGAGGACGTGATTTCATTCAAACATATTATTTCAGGTGCAATTGCAGTGTGTGAGTGCGGAGGTGGGGGGGGGGGGATAGAGGGGGAGCAACTTTACTTTAGAGTTTAAAGATACAGTGGGAATACAGGCCATTTGGCCCACCGAGTATATGCCGACACCAAACCCTTAGCACTATCTTAAACACTAAGGACAATTTACAGAAGCCAATTAACCTACAAACCTGTACGACATTGAAATATAGGAGGAAACTGAAGCCCCAGAGAAACCCATGCGGTCACAGGGAGAACGTTAAACACGCCTTCCAGACATCACCCGTAGTCTGGGTCGAACCTGGGTCTCTGGCGCTGTAAGGCAGAAACTCTACCGTTGCTCCACTGTGCTGTCCTAAGGTAGAGGTAGGGTTTTTCCTCCAGTGAATGTTAAATGCACAAGGGGCCCAAATATATGTGTATTTCTGCAATGTAGAAACATTTAATATTGCCTTACAAAGTAGTTAAATTCAAGTTCTGAGAGGGATTGATAATTGAGTGGCTTGTCTTCATCCTGGCTGAAGAGCCTTGCTGTAAAGCCATTTGTGTATATGAGTAGTGGTGCACTGGGCATGGTATTGATCTGGTGTTGAAAGGCATCATTGAACTGCCTGATGGGGACTGGATCTCTCCTTTCTGACTGGATGTATTCTTGGAAGTTTCAAAACCATGTCTTCATGGCTTTGACTGCACCACAGAGAATGTCACAATGTTTATTACACAGAGAGTGGTGTAATAGAGGGTAGGTGGTGGAGGCAGGTGCAATAGTGGCATGGGATGCTTTTCGATAGGCAGAAACTAGGAACTGCGGATGCTGGTTTACAAAATAAGATACAAAGTGCTGGAGTAACTCAGTGGATCTGGCAGCATCTCTGGAGAACATGGATTGGTGATGATTCATGTCGGGACCCGGCTTCAGACTGGAGAAGTATCCCGACCTTAAAAAACTTTTCCTATGCTGTACCTATGTTTTGTATTCTAAATGGTGTGATTGGTACATATTGCAGATGAAATCGAATTGTGGGATGGTAAAACTGTCAGTAATATTCCTTGTTTCTTGTAATATTTGCAAGTTTCCCTGATTGCAGCTAAAATTTGAGCACAGGATAACTGCCTTCTATTTATATTATTCAATCGTGCCTGCAGAATTAATATTATGTATTTGTCTGATTTAATCTGCGTACTTCAGGAAGAATACTTTATTGGCGTAAAGCACTTGAGCATTTTGAAAGGTAGTAGAAATGCAAGCTTTTCTTTATGTGGAGCCACAACACAGCCATTTTGGGTGAGAAATGCCCTTCTCTATCCAGAACAATAATTGCACACATGCACACGCGGGTACATGTGCAGAGAGAGAGAGAGAGCGCGCCAAGTGTCACATTAGCAGGAGGATGTGATGCTGGATAAATGTTCTCATGGCTCAGTGGGTCATTCAAATTTTAATTGTGTGCTGCTCTGTTGTGGAAAGGGTAGGGTGGGAATAAGTTACATAATGGATCACAGAAAACTAATCTAACTAAAGCAGCAGGAACTAGGTGGTGCTAATCGTACAACTATGCTCCATTGCTCCAACTATGAGAATGGTGTGCACACTTGCCAAGTTTCCTCCTGTTTTCAATACCAGGGGAATCCAAATCTGACTAAAAATCCATGTATCCTTCAGTACGGTCATAACTAATGTGGTGTCATTTAGATATAATTATTGTTTCCCATTGATAACTGATGTGATTTGACACGCGGTTGTGCAGCTGGTAGAGTGCCTCCTCACAGCACTGTAGATTTGGTTTTGATTCTGACCCCGGATGTTGTCTGTGTGGAGTTTGCACGTTCTCCCGGTGACTGCGTGGGTTTCCTCTGGGTGTTCCAGTTTACTCCCACATCCCAAAGAGGTGCAGGTTTGTAATTGGTTAATGTAAATTGTAATTGGTCATGTACATTTCCCCTAGTGTGAGGGAGTACATGAGAAAATGGGAAAACCTGGAACTAATTTGTCACCATGGACTCTGTGGGATAAAGGACCTGTTTCCATGCTGTATGTCTAAACTAAACTATTTAAACAATGTTGTGTTTATGTAAGCATGCCACAGAGTTCCATGTCAGGAATCGGGTTCTTTCTGCCACTCCTGTCATCTCCTGTCACTCTTTAGTGTTTCTTGCCCTCTACTCTTGGGAATGCTTTCTAACTGCAACCCTGGTCATTCCTTCCTATCCACCCAAGGCTGTGACTGTACAATAAGCATTTGCCAAGTTTCCTTTTGATTTCAATGCTGGGGGAGTGAAATCCAAATAGAAATCCACACATTCTTGGGAATGTTTATAACCCAACCCGGCCTGATTCATACTTTTGTGGTCTGATATTTTTATCTCTCTAATTTTTCCCACGGACTTCCTGCTTTCCCATACTGCCCTTCTCCTGCTTGTCTCTCACCTATGTTATGATTCTCAAGATCCATTGTCAGTAAGCTGCCTGTATTTAAATGCCTCGGGAGCAGTGTTAAGGGCCTGTCCCACTTGGGCGGTAGTGACTGACGCGCGGCGGTCGCGGGCAAATCATGCGTCAGCACAGCCGTCTGGTGCGCGTGACGTCATTAGAATACCCGGCTTCCATATTCTGCATCATGACCATAAGGAAGAACTACAGATTTTATTGCTACAGCAACAACAGAGACTTCTGTTAGCAGCAGTCCTCCTACTTACAAATCAGCCAGGCAGGAGTACAACAAGAAAAGCTAGCAAGAAACCCAAGAAGAGGTCTGTGTGGACGAGGTTAGAGGTTACATGACGCGTAAAAGGCGGGCCGACTGCGTATGGCGGCAAGCGTCGTCGCATGTTTACGGACGTTGAAGCACGGTGACGTAACCATGCGTCACCACGTGATACAGCGTACGAAGCCAATGCGTCGGTGTGTGTAAGCGATATGTCACGCAGGTGCGCGCAAGGATTTCGGTACACTATGAAATCCTGGAGCACCGTGCGATACCGTGCGCCACTACATGTGATTCCACACAACACCATGTGCTATGCACGTGTCACCCACGCGCCCCCCCCATGCGTCACGAAGCGTCGACCAATTTTTTACATGACGCATAAATGAGGCGCAAATGATGCCCAAGTAGGACAGGCCCTTTACCTTCAGTAATCCAGTGGTGCAGTGATTGCCTTGAACTTTCCCATCTCCCTTCTTCCCTCTCCCTTGTGCCCTACCTGGACATGCATGTAGATGTTTTCGATGGAGGGGAGGGCTGCTCTGTGATGGATTGGGCTGATTCCACCATGCTCTGCAGCCTCTTGTGTTCTTATGCATTGGAATCGCCAATGGTCGTGTCCTTAAACCTGTGCAGACCAACTGGCTGGAGTTTTTACGGACATTTTCAACCTGTCACTTCTGAGGTCTGAGGTTCCCACCTGCTTCAAAACGGCATCAATAATACTGGTGCCCAAGAAGAGCAAGGTGACGTGCCTCAATGACTATTGACCTGTGGCACTAAGGCCTGTGGTGATGAAGTGCTTCAAGAGGTTGATCATGGCGCAAATCAACTCCTACCTCGACAAAAACCTGCACCCACTGCAGTTCGCTTACCGCCGCAACAGATCAACGGTGGACGCGATCTCGCTGGCTCTCCACTCCGCTCTGGACCACTTGGACAACAATAACTCATATGTCAGGCTGTTATTCATTCACTACAGCTCGGCATTTAACACAATCATCCCCTCCAAGCTGGTTACCAAACTCGCAGAACTGGGTCTCTGCGCATCCCTCTGCAATTGGATCCTTGACTTCCTCATTCACAGACCACAGTCTGTTCGTATTGGTGGAAATGATTCAGACTCGATAACAATCAGCACGGGAGCACCTCAAGGCTGCGTGCTCAGCCCCCTGCTGTACTCACTCTATACTCATGACTGCGTAGCCGGTCATAGTGCGAACTCCATCATCAAGTTCGCTGACGACACCACTGTTGTGGGACGTATCACTGATGGGGATGAGTCGGAGTATAGAAGAGAGATCGAGCAACTGTCCATATGGTGCCAGCACAACAACCTGGCCCTCAACACCAGCAAAACCAAGGAACTGATTGTGGACTTTGGAAGGAGTAGGATGGGGACCCACAGTCCTGTTTATATCAACGGGTGGATGGTTGAAAGGGTCAAGAGCTTCAAATTCCTGGGCGTGCACATCTGTGAAGATCTTTCCTGGTCCAAGAACACAGATGCAATTATAATGAAAGCTCATCAGCGCCCCTACTTCCTGAGAAGATTACGGAGAGTTGGTCTGTCAAGGAGGACTCTTTCTAACTTCTACAGGTGCACAGTAGAGAGCTTGCTGACCGGTTGCATCGTGGCTTGGTTCGGCAATTTGAGTGCCCTGGAGAGGAAAAGACTACAAAAAGTAGTAAACACTGCCCAGTCCATCATCGGCTCTGACCTTCCTTCCATCGAGGGGATTTATCGCAGTCGCTGCCTCAAAGGCTGGCAGCATCGTCAAAGACCCACACCATCCTGGCCACACACTCATCTCCCTGCTATCTTCAGGTAGAAGGTTCAGGAGCCTGAAGACTGCAACAACCCGGTTTAGGAATAGCTACTTCCCCACAGCCATCAGGCTATTAAACTTGGCTCAGAACTCTGAACATTAATATCCCTCCATCTATTATTTGCACTTTATTAATTTATTAATTCACGTGTGTATTTACGTATATAATTGTAGTCAATGCCTACTATGTTCTGCTATGCAAAGAAAGAATTTCATTGTCCTGTCAGGGACACATGACAATAAACTCTTTTGACTTTGACTTTGATACAACCAGTTACGGTATTTTCTATGGTACATCTGTAAAAAATTGTTACTAGTATTTGGAGTCATACAGTAACTTCCTCAATCACTACAATCTTTTCAATTTCTGTACCTCAAGTTTTGGTCTCTTGATTGACCTTTCCCTAACTTAAATTGCTCCACAATAAAAACAGAAAATGCTGGATAAACTCAGTAGATCAGGCAGCATCTATGGAAAGAAGCGTCAGGTTGATCTGATGAAGGGTCTTCGACCTGAAATGGTAACTATTTCTCTGTTGACAGGTGCTGAGGTTTCCCAGTTTTTTTGGCTTGTATTTCAGACATCTAGCTTTTGCCATGGTTTTGATTTTCATTAAATTGCTCCATCTCTGGTGGTTGTACATTCAGCTACCAAGTCACAAAGCTGACACATTTCATCTCAATGTTTCTTTAAATCTCTCCTACTCCAAGGTAATCATGAACGTCCTCATTGAGTGTCCAGGGTATATTAGCTTGGTGCTTGATCCTACAAATATTTTTCCGGATAATGTATATATGCAGCATTCTTCACCTGATAAAATCTGTTTCAATCGTTTAGGGTTAAATGAGAGTGTGAAGTCAAGACCTGTTAATATTATGACAATATAATAATGTTCTCCTGGGACCAGCTTGAGATGAGTTAAAAGCTGCTTTCACTTCAGTGCCATTTTTCAGTGGAATTCGACAAGAAGGTGCATGTTCAGATTGTAAACTGCTATTAACATATCCCAGCACCAAATATATAGAGTAGGTTTCCAGTGGGCTGTAGGCTGGGATGTGGGTGTCATTAAATGGTGGTAATGGTTGAGAATGTAACAGGGGCCACTGTATAATCGTGTTTGAGCACAAAATGCGAATAAGCATGAGTTATAATGTGCTGAGGCACAATGTTAAATGAGGTCAGTGGCAGCACTGAATATTGATCACCTTGCAAAGATTTCACAAAGTGCATGGATTATTCTTTCAACATTTGTCTGACTCAACAATACTGAAACAACTTATCTCTTGTATGGTCGAAGCAAAATATTGGACATGAACACGCCACCTAATCCATATCACGATTGTAATTATTAGAACAACTGAGGTGATGAACTTGAAGGGAAGTTTACAGACCACATTTCTCTTGTTTTACAAAATCATAGAGATCCTGCATTTGCATTGAATGGCAGTTCTGATAACCACAGAATAAGTGCATAAGACACATAGCATGTTGCATGGTCATGGAATTTTGCTTATGTGGCACAACTGGATTTTTTTTCTTTACAATAGGCGTGCATGAAATTACATAATTGCCCAGATGGAATGTACAGAAAGCATCTGGCCATTAACAGAAATAAGTAAGGAGTACAAATCAACAAATGTTGCAGGCACTCAGCAAATTAAGCAGTGTTTACAGAAAGAGAAATAGCATTAATGTTAAAAAGAAGAGCCTCCATCTGAAACGTTACCTATTCAAGTTCTCCAGAGATGCTGCCTCACCTGCTGAGTTAAGCCCCGTCCCACTTGCGTGTTCTTGGCATACTAATTACGCGACCTCATGGTCGCGTTGAGCCGTGACGGCCCCGCAAAGGTCGCGCGCGATTTCATGTGCCCGCGCAGCCGTCTGGAGCGCGTGACGTCATTTGAAGGTGGACACAAAATGCAGGAGTAACTTCAGTTTGAAAGAAGTGTCTTGACCCGAAACGTCACCCATTGCTTCTCTCCAGAGATGCTGCCAGTCCTGCTGAGTTACTCCTGCATTTTGTGTCCATCTTCAATTTTCTTGGCCCCGCTCTCGGAGTAGAAGTGGGGGTGGATCCGAACCGCAATGGCCGTGAGCCCCAGGGCGAGTTCGGCGATCGTTTGCCTGCTCCTGCTGCTGTTGGAGGTGAGATGTTGCGTCGCGCCAGGGTCTTGGGCCTGTCCCACTTTGGCCGTCAGTTACGCGACAGGCCGTTGGCGCGCAAAGATTTCATTCGCTACAAAAATTTAGGAGCCCCGCGTGATGTTGCACACAACTACATACCCCTCCGCGCTTCTCAGTGGGACTGGCCCATTTCTCCAGCACTTTGTCCTTCAGAGTAGATGTTTCAGGTCAATAGGACCTGATTTAGAGCAATATACAACAGATCCTGGTCACATTTTAAAAAGTAGCTAGGAAAAAACCCCAGAACTTCATAGCTGTAGAACAAGGGCTTAAAGACATCAATAGCTTTTTTGTGGGAGGTTTGGTGATGGTGTGGCACAAATCATTGGCCACCTCTGTTATTGAAATAATTGAGTTTAAGTATTTTCATCTTGAGGGAATAAAGCCGTGAGGCCAAAGCAAGACTTTTTTTTTTAATACATTACTTGCTTGTACTGAAACTCTGAGGCACAGCCCAATATTTTAACGCGTCTTGTTTGCCCCAGTTACATTTTCCCACTGCTGGGTTTCGTTCTTCAATTTCCTTCTCCGCCACAAGGAATTTTGAGAATTCATTTTATATATTCCAGCTCTTTCAACAGATGCGTCAGGAAATGCTCCTGGGCGAGGAAGGCTCACAACTTCCTTTTCAGTGTCGCAGGTTATACTCACCACAGGGAACAAATTGACAATACCAAAAGCTACAACCAGTAAACAATGTTAAACATCACCGACGACTCGCAATGTGCTTCATGTTCTGTAAACCAATTCAGGGCGTTTGTCCCACAGCTGTGCAAGGACGACATAAATGCAATCTCCCCCCCCCCTCTCCCCCCCCTCTCCCCCCCCCTCTCCCCCCCCTCTCCCCCCCCTCTCCCCCCCCCTCTCCCCCCCCCCTCTCCCCCCCCTCTCCCCCCCCTCTCCCCCCCCTCTCCCCCCCCCTCTCCCCCCCCTCCCCCCTCCCCCCCCCCTCTCCCCCCCCTCTCCCCCCCCTCTCCCCCCCCCCTCCCCCCCCCCCTTCCATAGAGTTCATAGAACTCTCTCTCGCCCATGCATCGGCCCCTTATGTAATCTCTCATGCACTATGGGTGTGGTAAAGGGAGAAGCTGGAGAGGGTAAAGATCAGTAAACTACTCTGCATTGCTGGAATCATTGTCATTTTTCTTTTCCTGACTGTACTGACAAACATGTTTAAATACGGAAATTCCTAAAGGGCATGTTAAGTTCAGTGGGGTTGATTAGGAGTGTCCAACTCCCAAACCATTTTCCACATCATTCTTCTTTGTTTAACAATACGTTTTGATTTTTTTTAAAAGTTAGACCACGTTTAGTTCATTAAATACTAAATGGTGCAGTTGAACTAAGATAATGAACCTTAAAATTGGAGGCAGATATCTTGCAGATGAATGAGGTTCAGCCTTAACACAGTGGATTGGATGCCTTGAAGTTTCAGTTCAAAACTTTTAGAATTTAGAATTTTTTTGCTGGGCAAATGTATTAAGTACAAAACCATGGTGGAACTTGGTTAGCAGCAGTTGCCATTGAATTGGGTGAGGGAGCTTGCTCGATAGGCTTACTGATTTGTTGTTTGTACACCATGCAGAAATATAGGAAGAACCGTCGATTTATGCAGTAGGCATTGTTCGATAGACTTGTCGTTGGTTTGTTTGCCTTTGATGAGAGTATCAGGTCTTGCCTTGAAAAATGCAGATGATTGGATTATCTCCAGTAGCAGATGGAGACACAAGAAACTGCCGATACTACAATCTTGAGCAGAACACAAAGTGATGGAGGAACTCAGCAGCTCAGCCAGGCATTCCCTCCACAGATGCTGCGTGACTTGTTGTGTTTGGGTTTTAAGTAGATTAAAGATTCCATGAACTATTTCAGCTGGAGTAGCCAGTAATCGGTTAATTGGCGGTCAGAGTGGAGTGATGTTTCACAGGTATTGTGGCTTCTGTCGAATCATAGAAGCTTAATTTAGTTCCCAAGAAACTCTTGATTTGTGATGAATGATCTTGTGAAATCTGCTCAGCCTGCCTCCTGCTTGACATCTTTGAACACACAAGAAGTTGAGATGATGGAATCTAGAGAAAAAGATAAACTGCTGGAAGAAGTTAGCAGGCCAAACGGCCCTTGTGGAGGCAAAGGGATGGTCAACGTTTTGGGTCGAGGACCTGCATTAGGCATTATTGTATGCTGCAAAGAGGGCAACCAATCCATTGATTGTTCATTTAGATTATAATGAGTGTGTGTGCTTCACATTGTATATCTCCGTCAGGTTTAGAATTGGATTACTGGGGCTTGTGGAACGCGTGGTGCTGTGGGAGGCAAATGGGTGTAAGGGGATGGCATGGAAATGTTGTTTGCAGGCCAATTTTATTTTCCAGAAATAAACTTTATTCATGAAAATATATGCAAAACATTATGCAAAAACTCTTCATACATACTCGGTGTCTATACATTTAATAGTGTCATAGTGGTTTTCGCACCTATCTTTAGACAAAACACCCTTGCCACCAGTGGCCTTCTGAGGTAATATATCTTCCCTTGTTTGAGGGGTGTCCCCACTAGACTCTGCCCTCAATGTCCAGCAGCGGAAGGATCCCAGACTGTGGTCGTCTCCCACAGAGCCTTGGTGTTGGCTGTACAAAGCGCCACTGGGTCCCTCACCACGTACTCTTGCAGTATAGGACGGGGCAGTCGGCAACTTTCCCTGACGGGCAGCTCACTGTGCTGGAAGACCATTCAGTTTCAGGCAGATCAAAGAGCGTCTTTCACAGAGTTTATGATCTTCCAGCAGCATGATGTCCGGTGTCAGAGTGTGTCTCTGGGCATAGCCCTTAAATCGGCAAGTCCTCTATTATGGAGCTGTTCAGGATGAGCCATGACAATTAACAG
This sequence comes from Raja brachyura, assembly GCA_963514005.1. The sequence continues at coordinate 25,342,897 of OY740801.1, forward strand.
GTATTTATTCTGTGCCCCTGTTCTCCCCACCGCACCAACCAGACTCTCACTCATCTGGTAAAATACTCCCCATCTGCTCAAGGGTGATATTTGTGTTCTGTCTGTCAAATTTATTCCATCTTCGTCCTCTCTCCAGCTTGGAAGATTGATGCTATTGAAACACAGGAGGGGGCCATATAGCCTAGAAACAAGGAACAGCAGATGCTGGATGAAGGGTTTCAACCCGAAATGTCATCTATCCATGTTCTCCAGAGATGTTGCCTGCCTTGTTTCTCCAGCACTCTGGGTCCTTTTGTGGACCAAGAAGCCTGCTGTGCTTGTACCTGCTCTTTGAAAGGACTATTGCATTTGGTCTTGCACGTAAGCTTTCCTCTGTAACCCTGCCAATTAATCCTTGTGTAAACCTGTTGCTGCTTTTTTGAATTTGCTTCTGCCGCACTTCAAGATAACAACATCTTCCCCCCCCCCCCCCCCCCCCCTCAAATTTCCTGTGTTCAGTTGTTTTTCTGGAATGCAGCTCCGAGGCATGTACAACTGTCATATTTGTAACAAGCTATAAACAGGAAATGGCCCCCCACCCCATCTGGGTGGATAAGTTGCTTTGGCTTTGACAGGTAGTTCAAAACAATACTGTGGGATCTTTAGGGAAGAGCAGGAAAGTATCCACCAGTTCCTAGGCAATATTTGCTGCTATTTGAGGGAGACTTGATTGCTTCCAACAATATAATTGTAACTGCACTTCAAGCAATTGTCGACCGGCCGTGGCACATTCTCGGGCTGTGAAAGGTGCTGTGAAAAAGGAGGTTAATTCTTTACCTTGTTTTTTGTTAATTTAGTTGGTGATACTTTGCTATTATCCGCTGTTGAAAAATGGGGCATGCCTCGGGAACAAAATGTTCCTCTCACTGATACTGCCGCCGTACCTTGGGGGATTTCATTACCCTAAGCTGCTGACTTGCGGGTGTTGGGACGAGGAGGGGTAGCTTCCTTCTATACGCTGTTTTGTTGTTGGGGGGGGGGGGGGGGGGGGGGGGGGGAGATTGCGGGAGGCTTCCCTGTGTTGTGATGCTGATGTGATAGGGTGGGAAGTTCATTGTACTGCTCTTTTGCCCATTGTCTGTGACTTGTGATAGAAGTGATTTGGCGCAGCCTTGTCCAGTTATCTGGAGTTCCTCCTCTGTCCATAGACTGTCGAGTACATAACAATCTTAAAATAAGCTCTGGATAAGTTTCTTCATTTAGCTAGGAGGTTTCAATCAAAAACAGCTGTTGGCATCAAAGACCCTGTCCTGTGCAGATTCTAGGCTGTAAATAATTTCCCATGAACCTTAAGTATTGCTCGATAGTGCAGTTTTTCTTGGCTATTGTGATTGGAAGCGGTTCAATGCACACTACACAATTGTTTCCTGTGTCCATGGGAAAATTTGAGCATTCACAATTTATTTCCTGCTTTCTCTTCTAGTTTTATTGGTATTGAACTTCTGGTTTATTTAATGCATATGGACTAATGTAAAGCATTGGCTTTGTGGTGCAGTGGAATCACATTATATTTGAGTACATTAACTATGAACAATTGAATATAATTTGTTTGTTTGAGACCTTGCCAAGAATAATAAACATTAAGAAATTATGTTCATCCATCTGCCTTCATTATCACTGGTATTTGATGTTTGGAAATATATTGCCAATTCCTTTATCATCGATCTAAATACTGGGGTTCCCTTCCCAACAGCTCTTAGAGTACTTTCACTCAGGCCTGCAGCTTCTTGTTGCTACATCAAGGCAAGTCGAGTTTATGTCAAGGAAATGTTGCTTGCAGAAGCTTTACAGGCATAGACTCCACAAGCACTGAAATATGTCGGACATAAATTATGTGTAAATTCTGCAAGACAGTAAAAAGAAAGATTGCATAAAAATGACATTAGTTGAATAACACAATTTTTAAAAAAAATGTCAAAGGTAGTGCAAGAGGTGATCTGTAGTTCTGTTGTTGAGGTAGGGTTGGGGTTGTGCTTGTTGGTTCAAGAACCTGAATAGCGAAAGGCCTGGATAGAGTAGATGTGGAAGTGGATGTTACCACTAGTGGGAAAATCTAGGACCAGAGGCCATAGCCTCAGAATAAAAGGATGTAACTATAGGAAGGAGATGAGGATGAATTTATTTTGCCAGAGGGTGGTGAATCTGTGGAATTAATTGCTACAAAAGGCTGTGGAGGTCGTCAATTGATATTTTTATGGCAGAGATTGACAGATTATTGATTAGTAACGTTATGGGGAGAAGGCAGGAGTATGGGGTTGAGAGGGAAGGATGGATCAGCCATGATTGAAAGGCAGAGCAGACTCGATGGGCTGAATGGCCTAATTATACTCCTAGAAATGATGAACCTGAGAGTTGTAGGAACACAGCTGGCCTTCCTGATAGTATTCACATCCAAAGTATAAAGATTTGACTAATGAGAGATATGGTAGAATTCATGGTGCAGTCAACAACTTAAAATAAAACTTCAGGCTATTTGTGAAATTGTTTTTTTTGCATGAGTTCCCTGTCTCTCTTCCCTACCAATTGTCTCGCTCTTTTAGTGCCTTTTCCAATAATATGTTCAACTTTCTGTATAAGCAGAGGATTGCACTTGTACAATTCCTTTCATCTCAAGATATACATAAATACATAAGAAATAGGTGCAGGAGTAAGCCAATTGGCCCTTGAGCCAGCATCGCCATTCAATGTGATCATGGCTAATCATCCACAATCAGTACCCCGTTCCTGCCATCTCCGCTAGCCTGAAGAGCTCTATCTAACGCTCTTTTGAATGCATCCAGTAAATCGGCCTCCACTGCCTTCTGAGAATTCCACAAATTCACAACTCTCTGGGTGAAAAGGTTTTTCCTCATTTCAGTTCAAAATAGCCTACCCCTTATTCTTAAACTGATGACCCTGGTTCTGGACTCCCCCAACATCGGGAACATGTTTCCTGCATCTAGCGTGTCCAATCCCTTAATCATTTTATATGTTTCTATAAGATCCCCTCTCATCATTCTAAAATCCAGTGAATACAAGCCCATTCGCTCCATTCTTTCACCATATGACAGTCCCGCCATACCGGGAATTAACCTTGTGAAGCTACGCTGCACTCCCTCAATGGTAAGAATGTCCTTCCTCAAATTAGTAGACCAAAACTGCACACAATACTCCAGGTGTGGTCTCACCAGGGCCCTGTACCACTGCAAAAGACTATAAAAGACAAGCTCAACCACAGCTTGAGTTTCTGGGCACCACCCATACAGAAAGATGGAAAGGCTTTAGAGAGAGTGCATGAAATAATTGTGAAAATCATTTCTGGGATGTCGAATTTTTAGTCATGTGGATAAACTAGTGAAGATGTTGTGCTTTACCCTCGGTGCAGAGAATGTTTCGGGGGACCTGATAATGATATTTTAGAATCTTGGAGGGTTGGGCAGGAACAGTTCCCATCGATGAAAGGGGTCAAGAACTAGGGAGAGAGAAAGGAGTGTGGAGGCTGCAGGAGAAATAAATTATGGAAGGTTATGCCAAGGCAAGAGCAGTGTGGTTTTGGTGTCAATGTTGAAGTATAGTAATAGTGGCACAGAGGGTGGAGAGAGATCACTGTACATTATTTCTCAATGATATGCTTCTTTTTATGTCTTCACTACATTTTTTTTATTGGCTACATTTATCCCCAATAACCTTGCCATGCCTATAGTTTGAGCACAAACAAAGGGTATTCACTGGTTGAAGGAGTGAACTGAAGGGATATGGAATGACTACATCCGTTCCAATATGTATGGATCTCTTGGTGTTCATCCTGTTTCTGAGCACACAAACGATGGTGACGGTGAGACAACTGAGCTGTGTAGCAGAGCTGACAGCATTATTAAGTTGTAAATGGAAAATATAGTAAAAGGCCTTGCAATCATAACATTTGTTCAGGCCTTGGCATTGTTTTATGGTGGAGCTTAGATACCTGACTCAACTCTTATCAGATCAATAGGTATGTGTCAAGCTCTGTTTGGGTATGATGAGCTTGTGGTGTTTTGGACTGGGTCACAGCTCAGTTATAGATAGTCATAGTCGGACAGCATGGAAACAAGCCCTTTGGCCCATGGAGGGTACATGGATAAGAAAGGTTTTAGAGGAATATGGGCCAAATGTCAGCAGGTGGGACTAATGTAGATATGGGGCATCTTCATTGCCCATGCTGAGCATGATGCCCATCTATGCTAGTCCCACTTGTCTGTATTGGGCCCATATCCCTCAAAACCTTCCCTGCACATGTACCTGTGCAAATATCTTTTAAATGTAGTCCTTCATGGTTTGGTCCTGACTACTCTCTTGTGCGCTGTATGAGGTGTTTTCTCTTGTGCAAGATCCCTCTCTGAGCAGATGTAGCCATTGAGAAAATATGCTATTGAAAAGGGCATGAAAATCTGAGGACGTGTGACTTTGGCATGCCTCTAAGATGGGGGAGCTGGGGAGTTAGATGCAACAGAGAAAAAAGAAAAAAATGCACGGGATTGGTTGGGAAATTAAGTATTACAATGTGGTGCTGCCTCAAAGGCAGCCTGTATCATCAAAGACCCACACCGCCCTGACCGCTTTCACTTCTACCATCAGGAACAAGGTATAGAAATCTGAAAACGGCCAACACCAGGGTTAAGAATAGCATTTTCCCAAAAATCATCAGGCTCGAACACTGCACAACACTAACCTCAACTATGAAAGTTCTGTTCTCCCCCCCCCCCCATAGTACTGGGGTTATTGAATATTTGTTTGTTATATGTTATCTGTATGTTTATGGGCCTGTTATGTTGCTGCATTTAAGAATTTCATTGTTCGGTTTGACATTTCATATGACAATTAAACACTTGGGATATGTGACAAACACTGACTCTGGACTGCGTGTCTTGGGCATGTGCAGTGACTATACAATTGTGGGTCAAGTTGGATTTGTGCTGCATGTTAGGATACAATTTTGGGCAATGCCTTTTAAGCCGATTGTTTACTATGAGAATATTATATTCTAGGGTTGGGTTTGGATTGTAGATGCTGGTAGGAATTGCAGATGCTGGTTAACACAGTAGGACACAAGGTGCTAGAGTAACTTGCCAGGTCAGGAAGCATCTCTGGGAATACTGGAGGAGCTGCTGCCTGGCCCACTGAGTTACTCCAGTACCTTGTGTCATTTTGTGTTTGGATTGTCAGATTGGGTTTTCGTGCCACAGCAGCTTAAGAAGGCTGGTGAAGTACTGTGTGACATGCTACTAGGTCAGGAAATATTGCGGCCAATTTGTGGGGAGCATAGTCCCAGACACTTTCTTGGTAATGATCAGTTGCTGGTTAAGGAATTATTTTAGTTTAGTTTAGAGTTACAGTGTGGGAACAGGCCCTTCAGCCCACTGAGTTCGTGCCGACTAGTGATCCCTGTACACTAACACTATCTTGCACACACTAAGGACAATTTACAATTTTACCAAGCCAATGAACCTACAAATTTAACCTGTGTTATGCTTGATGTGTTGTGTATCCGTGTGGGAGGAGAGTGGATTGTATGTACATGTGCGCACAAGACAACTAGTGGGTGGAAGTGAGAGCATGATAGTGATGTGAGTGACTGTGAGAGAAAGAGTGTAAGAGGGGAGTGCCTGTAGAACACATTAAAATCCAAAGTAGATTTCCACTGCATTGAGAGCCAAATACAATGTAGTTTAAATGAATGCAGGTCAAGCAATGGAATGAGAGGGGAGTATGGCCTTGCGCCAAGAGGAACATTTGCAAATTTCCTGTTTATTCCAGCATCCGTCCACTCAGTGAATTGAGCCAAATTATTTAAAAGTGCTTGTAACCCAAGACTGAATACAGAAAAGAAATGGAAGGTGTAGCTTATGACCAGCTCTGGAGACCACGGTATACTGTGGCTTCCTCAGTGGTGATGTTGAAAGAACTTCTTCCAGCTTGTGTGGGTTTTGGGTTATGTGGTATTTAATTCAAGTGTTACTTTACTGTTGCACACTGTATCTAGATGCAGTGAAGTGCTTTGTTTTTCATACTATGCAGTAAAATGAGTGGATGAGAAATTGGAATAACAAAGAACCAATATGAATGGATTATCAATGGTGGGCGTGGATTCAAAGGGTCGAAGAGCCTGTTTCCACGGTATATTTTGAGACTAAAAAATGAATTGCCGTATGCACTGGGAATAGAACAATGCAATGTTTGCTTGCTGCATCTTTACAGGCACGTTAACTCATCAACTCAACTCAAATAATGTATTCATTTGTTGTTTATAGTATACCTATCCGTTCTACTAGATAACCAGCATGCCAATGGAATGGGTGACGTTTCAGCTTGAGACCCTTCATCAGTTCTATGTTATTCAAATTTCTCATCCACTCATTTTACTCCAGACTTTTGTGTCTATCTTTGGTGTAAACCAGTACCTGCAGTTCCTTCCTACAACAATCTATTCAAAGTCCATAGCAGCTCATTGCTGAGGTAGGGTTGTGGTTAAGGCGTACAAGGTGGTTCATGAACCTGAAGGTTGATAGGAAGGAGCTGTTGAACTCTAACTTCTCTGGCTCCTGTGCAGCTTACTATTGGTAGCAATATGAGATCTTTCAAATTGCTTTGTTTATAAAGAAAAAATGTTTCTTTTGGATATGTATTCACAATTGACCCTCCTGTGACTGGAATCAATATCAAGGGCATGTTTAATTAGCACCTGTGTTAAAACATCAGCTATGATCTTGTTCAATGGCAGAGCAGGCATGAGGTGCCAGCCAGAATGCCTTACTCCTACTTTTATTTCTCGAGATACATCCTCTAAGTCCAATTATACTTTCCAATATTATTGTAGCAAGATGCTTCTTGCACTCAAATCTTGCAATATTTGAATTTCTGGATTATAGAACATAGAACAGTACATCACAGGAATGGACTCTTTAGTTCATGATGTCTGTGCCGATCATGATGGCGACAAACAATTCCTTCTGCCTGCACTTGTTCCATATCCTGCATATTAATTGAACATAGAACAGCACAGGAAGATGCTCTTTGGTCCACATGTTCCTGTTGAACATAATGCTAATACATGTGTCTACCTACAAAGCCTCTGATGCTGTTGTTGAATCTTTTCCGCCATCACGTCGCCTGACAGACCTACCATTTTGTGTGTGTGTCTTCGTTCCCTCTAGTATTGACATTTCCATTTGGGGGGAAAAAAGGTCAGACCTTATATATTATCTATAACTCTCATTATTTTATAAACTTTAATCACATCTCTCCTCGGTCTCCGACACCCCCCGAAAAAAACAATCCAAGTTTGTCCAATGGCTCCTTTTAGCCAGTACCATCTAATCCAGGTAACATTCTGCTGAACCTCTCTTGCATCTTGTTTAAGAAAGAACTGCAGATGCTGGAAAAATCAAAGTGTAGAGAAAAATGCTGGAGAAACTCAGCGGGGGAGGCAGTGGAATGAAGGGGATTAGGTGACATTTTGGGTCTTGGCATCTATTCCTTTGCTCCATAGATGCTGCCTCACCCACTGAGTTTCCTCAGCATTATTGTCTACCTCTCTTGCACCTTCCTCATTAGTACATGCCTCTGTTATTTGTCGGCTCACGAAATGTGGCTATCGCTGGCAACATTGACATTTGTTGCCTGACATTAACAGAGTTAAGAGTCAACCACATATCGCTGGGAATTAAGAATCATGGGTCAGACAAGTTAAGGACAGAAAATGTTATGATGAGCATTAGCAAACCAGACAGGTAAATACCATCAGTCCAGTAGTTCTATAATGACCATTGGTAAGGTTATTCAGTTACCATTTCAATGACTTGTTTAGTAACTTAATAGTTGTGCTGCATATCCCCATAAGTATAATTCTACATTGCGACAATGACCAGCCCTCTCAAGTATTTTGTTTGTTCATAAAACGTTTTAGGACCACACTCGTGGTTTTTTTTTTTGCTGGAGAGCAAAGGACTTAGCTGCACAACATTTCCAGTCCAGGCCACTACTAACACTGTTGGTGGCACAGCAGTAGAGTTGCATTTGTGACACTATCCTGAATTTCCTCCCTCACCTAGTTTAATGGATAACAATATCAATTTGCAGAATTTGGTGTTTTCACAAATACTTTATGAATCTAGTAATTAAGTTTATTTGAAGAAGAATAACAACCCATAGAGTTTTCATTGTTGATTACAATATACTAAATCACAATTTTCCAGGATTTTTTCAACTTGGTATATTTCCAGTTAATGTGATCTTGCAAAGTGTACAGCGAATACTTGCCAGAATGGTATCAGCATTGAGAGATTTTAGAATCAGAATGATGGAAACGTACACTACGGAATCAGACCCATTTGGCCCATGCCATCCATGCTGCCCTTGATGTGTATCTATCCAAATCCCATTAACCTTACCCCTCTCTCCCATCGATCAAAATTACCTTTAAATGGGTTTTTGTATCTCCCTCCACTATCTCCTCCAGCAGCTCATGCCAAATATTCATCAACCCTCTGATCTCCTTTAGATTTCTCCCTCTTACCTTAAACCCGTAGTACAGTTAAAGCCGATAATTAATCGTGATCCAATCTAGTTTTAGTGTGCTCAGGGAACCTTTTCTGACTATCTATCTGTGTACCGCATGATTTTATAAACATCTACAGGGTCATCCTTGGCCTCCCTCATTCTGGTAAGAATAAACCCAGTCCATCTACTATCTAATGTCTCTGTATAATACAGCCATCTTTCTATTGCTTTCACGTTCATCCTGTAGTGTGGCAATCAGAACTCTACGCAATATTCTTGAGTGCGCTCTAACCAAAATCATTACCAGAATGGGCTGACTTGTGTTTATTGGCAAAAGAGCCAGAAAATAGATGACATTTGTTCTAAGTTGTTTTGACCCAAGATACAATGTCTGAAAAGGACAATGGGATCAAGATTCGGTAGGAATGTATGCAGGGGTCTGGGAAATGGAACATTTCTGTTGCTCTCTCAAAAGCCAGCATAGGCATGACAGAGTACCTTTCTCATTATTTGCTTATCTACCATTTTTCATTTTATGTTTCTGTTAGTAAGTAAATACATTTTATTTATATAGCACGTTTAAATCAACTCGTGTTGAATTCAAAGTGCTTTATATAGAAGAAATAATTAGGTTTCCGAACATCCGTAGAAAAATTAAAAAAAGAAAGATGACAACACATTATAGAATTTAACATGAATGTCCCCCCACAGCAGAATCAAAAATTTCCACTGTGGGGAAAGGCACTAGAAAGTTCAGTCCTCTTCCTCTGTGATCACCCGAGGTCGGGGCCTATTTGTGGCCTCCGCAGCCAGTCCGATGTTTTCAGGCCCTCTTGCCGGATGATGCAACTCTGGCGTCGGGAGAAACACTCCTCAGCGGCTTGGAGTGTGTGGAACGGCCGCTTCCTCCCTGGAGACCACGGTTCCCGATGTCCACAGGCCGCGCTTTAAATCCAGCGCCGCCCGCGGTTGGACGCTCCGCAAACCGCAGCTCCTCGATGTTGGAGTCAGCAGTCACAGCACTCCGGAGCTTACCGCACAGCGACCCAGTAAGGCATCGCCCGCTCCGTGACGGTGTTTCAGTACTGCGCCGCCGCCGAAGCTGAGGTTCTGGCCGGTCCCGACAGGAGACGCCGCTCCAGTCCGATGGTAGGCCGCGAGGAAGGGGCGAAGAGTCAGCTTGGCTGACTTTTCACAAAGCACAAGATTGTGAAAAGAAGTTTAATGCAGAAAATTGTATTTTGCCCATTTACCTGATGTTGCTGGTGAGATCGGTAATGGTTTGGTTGTAGCTTTGGTGGAGTTATTTTTGCTTACTGCAGAGTTACCCCTCAGTTTGCCAGATTTAAAAAAAATCCTCAGAGTAAAAAGATCCAACAGTTTTGGGAAACTTACTCGAGGAGATTTAGTTCCTGGAGTGCAAGGAAGTATGTTGTATAAATCATGGTCCATTTTAATGAAGAATTGCCAAACAAAATGTTCTTACTCTTAATTTGTCTGGTTTTCCTAGTTTATAGATGCTGCGCATGATGTATTTTAAAATTATGTACAGATGTAAAATCAGAATGTTTCCAAACCCTGCAGGCTAACTGCAGTTCTAAAACTGCTCGCTGGAAGTTTGGGTTTTGAATTTAAGTTAGCAGGGAGCTTTTTAATTGGCAGGGTATGGTGCCTGTCTTCACCCAGTGTGACAGGATCTCACCAGGAAATGACTGGATGTCCTCTTACTGAGCTTTTTCAGCAGGATATCTAATTCGCAGGATATCCAGAAAGTTTAATTTGGATTATGACAAGACGTGACACAAACATTCCCCAGAAAGCATAATTTTTGAATGAGCCCAAGAAAACCATGTCTCAAATCCCAGTGTACAAAAGGCCATCGTGCCTGTACTGGCTATTTAAACTTTCAGTCTTACTGTGCAGTTCTTTTCCATAACCCTTCAGACTTTTTTCTTCCTCCAGTTGCTTATCCAATTTAGATCTGTGTATACATAAAAGACCATTCCATTCATTTCTTATCCTACTCCTTCTACTTATGCTTGGATGATGACCCCACAGATGAGCACTAGGCCATGATCTCTAACACTATCACTGACTTCATTACTTCCGGCTCCCTGCCCTCCCAAGCTTCCAATCTCATCGTTCCCCAGCCCCGCACAGCTCGATTTTACCTTCTCCCCAAAATCCACAAACCTGACTGTCCTGGGAGACCCATTGTTTCTGCCTGTTCATGTCCCACCGAACTTATTTCCACATACCTCGACTCCATCCTATCCCCTCCTGGTTAAATCCCTTCCTACCTATGTTCAAGACACCCAACATGCTCTTCGTCTACTCCATGACTTCCGTTTTCCAGGCCCCCATTCCCTCATCTTCACCATGGATGTCCAGTCACTCGACACCTCCACCCCCCACCAGGAGGGTCTTAAGGCCCTCTGGTTCTTCCTCGACCGCAGAACTAACCAATCCCCATCTACTGATACTCTCCTCCGCCTAGCGGAGCTGGTCCTTACCCGTAACAACCTTTCGTTTGACTCCTCCCATTTCCTCCAAATACAAGGCATAGCTATGGGCACGCGCATGGGCCCAAGCTATGCCTGCCTCTTTGTAGGGTATGTCGAACAATCCTTGTTCGAGGCGTACCGTGGTCCTATCCCCGAACTCTACCTCTGCTACGTCGACGACTGCATTGGTGCTACCTCCTGCCCACTTACACAACTCACTGACTTCATCCATTTCACCACTAACTTCCATCCGGCACTCAAATACACCTGGACCATTTCCAACATTTCCCTACCATTTCTAGACCTCACTATCTTCATCGCAGGTGATAGACTTCTGACCAACATCTACTATAAACCCACTGACTCCTATGGCTATCTGGACTTCACTTCTTCCCTCCCTGTTTCCTGTAAGGACCACCCCCTACTCCCAATTCCTCCGTCTATGCCACATCTGCACCCAGGATGAGGTATTCCAAACCAGGGCATCGGAGATGTCCTAATTCTTCAGGGAACGGGTGTTCCCCTCTTCTACTAAAGATGAGGCTCTCACCAGGGTCTCTTCTATACCCTGCAACTCTGCTCTCACTCCCCATCTCCACCCCCCCCCCCCACTTGTAACAAGGGCAGAGTCCCCCTTGTCCTCACCTTCCATCCTACCAGCCGTCACGTACAACAAATAATCCTCCGACATTTTCGTCACCTCCAACGGGATCCCACCACTGGCCAGATTTTCCCATCTCCTCGCCTGTCTGCTTTCCGCAGAGACCGCTCCCGCCGTAACTCCTTGGTTAATTCGACCCTTCCCACCCAAACCACCCCCTCCCCTAGCACTTTCCCTTGCAACCGCCGGAAATGCTACACTTTTCGCTTTACCTCCCCCTTTGACTCCATTCAAGGACCCAAGCAATCTTTCCAGGTGTGACAGAGGTTCACCTGCACCTCCTCCAACCTCATCTATCGTATCCGCTGCTCTAGGTGTCAGGTGAGACCAAGCAGAGGCTTGCCGATTGCTTCACTCAACACATCCGCTCGGTTCGCAATAACCAACCTGATCTCCCGGTGGCGCAGCACTTCAACTTCCCATTCCGAATCCGACCTTTCTGTCCTGGGCCTCCTCCATGGCCAGGGTGAGGCCCACCGTAAATTGGAGGAGCAGCTCCTCGTATTTTGCTTGGGCATTTTACACCCCAGCGGTATGAACATTGACTTCTCCAATTTCAGGTAGTCCCTGCTTTCTCCTCCCCTTACCAGCTCTCCCTCAGCCCACTGTCTCCACCTCTTCCTTTCTTCTTCCCAACCCGGCCCCTCCTCATATTAGTCTGAAGAAGGGTCTCGACCCGAAATGTCGCCATTTCCTTCGCTCCATAGATGCTGCCTCACCTGCTGAGTTTCTCCAGCATTTTTGTCTACCTTTGATTTTCCAGCATCTGCAGCTCCTTCTAAACATTCCATTAATTTCTATCTGCCAGATTTTAAATTGGATTTCATTTTGATTTAAAAATTTTTTTTTTTTTTAATAAATTTTTTTATTATAAGTAAATACGTAATAAAAAACATTTGGTTTGTTGTAGTCATACACTATTAATATTGTTTATATTAACAATTGTATATATTTTTTAAATTTTTATATAGATAGAAAATAATAGAGGGAAAACAAAGAGACCAAAAAAAATTAAAAGACAATGGAATAATCAGCTAATTATACATCATTGGAGATATGTCCGTGGATTATAAAATATAATTCTTCATCTAATCCTTGATTCGGGTTTCAGTCAGGTTCTCGTGCCGAATCGGTTTGCCCCTTCAAATATTCAATGAATGGAGACCATATTCTAGTAAATAGTTCTTATTTGTCCATTAAGACAAATCTTAATCTTTCCAAATGTTGGGTTACCAACATTCCATAGTTCACATTTTAATTGTGGGGGTTATAGGGCCTTTCCAAAATTTTAATATTAAATTTTTCCCAGTTATTAAACTATAATCGATAAAGTTTCTTTGGTTTGTAAATAATTGATTTTGTTCTAATATTCCTAATATTATTAATTTTGAATTGGGGTCCAATTGGGTATTACCAACTTCTGAAATTATCTTAATTTCCGTCCAAAAATTATTAATTTTTATACAACTTACAAATGTATGCGTTAAGTTAGCCTCTGAGTGCTGACATTTTTCACAAATAGGAGATATGCATGGGAAAATTCTATTAAATTTTGTTTTTGAATAGTGCAATCTATGTAATACTTTAAATTGTATTAAAGAATGTCTAGCATTTAACGAACAGCGATGTATATGTTGTAAGCTTTCGTCCCATATTTCTGGCCTTATTGTTTGGCCTAGTTCATTTTCCCATGATTGCCTATATATTTCCGTCGTGGGTGCATCATTATCTAATGGAATATTATTAATAAAAGATATCAATTTTTCTGTATTAGGGTGTTTATTCAAACATTCATCAAGAATTTCTGTCTTTCTATTTCTATAGTCCCGTGTATTTGATTTAGCATAGTCTCTAATTTGTAGGTATCTAAAGTAGTCATTTGAGTGAAGCCCATAAATTTGTTGTAGTTCCTGAAATGAGAGGAATATCCCTTTCCTATAGAGATGACCCATTTCCGTGATTTTTTCCATTGTAAAAAGCCCTTATCCATCATTGAGGGTTTAAATGTAGCATTGTTTACAATGGGAAGAGATAGTGGTGAATTATCCAATTTTAGTGTCTTTTTTAATTGTTTCCAAATGCGTATTCCACTATATATTATGGGGTTTTCACTATAGGTTTGTTTGCTTAATTTAGTAATAAATAGCAAATAGGATCGACCCAATTTCAAAAGGTCGATCCTTTTCCTTTTTTAACTAATCTGGTTGTTGGTCCAGTTCTTCCAACCAAAAATTCATATTTTTAATGTTAACTGCCCAAAAATAGAACATCAAATCTGGTAGTGCTAAACCTCCATTTATTTTTGAGTGTTTTTAAGTGTTTTTAATTTATTCTGTGGTTCTTATAATCCCAGATAAAATTGGTGACTATTTAAAGTTAAATTTAAATAAAGAAGTATATCTCTTTGTTACATAAATTCCAAGATATTTAAATTTTTCATTGTGGGTTACTTTCCATTATTGGCATGATTTCAATTTTATTCCAATTAATTCTGTATCCTGAAAATGAACCATATTGAGTTATTAAATTTAATAAATTTGGGATACTAACTTCAGGTTTTGTAATGTAAATTAATACATCGTCTGCATATAAGGAAATTTTATTCTCAGTATCTTTGGTATTATACCCATATATTTCAGTATGGGACCTCACGCTTTCTGCTAATGGTTCTATTGCGAGTGCAAAAATAACGGACGTCCTTGTCTGCAGCCTCTAGATAAGTTAAATTTAGCTTATAACATTTGATTTGTTAATATTCTAGCTGTTGGATTAGTATATAAAAATTTTACCCATGTGCTAAACTTCTCGCCCTCTTGAAAAATTTTCATAACCGAAAATAAATAGGGCCATTTCATTTTGATTTTGCCTGCAATATCCTCCAGATCATCACAGCTCACACTATGTTTGCCCTCCAAAAACAAAATGCACTAATTTGCAAATTATCTTTTGGGCATAAGGAGGGGGAAGAGAATAAAGTTAAAGCTGATAATTAACCATGATCCAATTTAATGATGGAGCACATGCAAAGGACTGAATGGTCAGCTGCTATGTCCTGTGTTCCATAGTATGCGCTACAGCATTATTAATTGATTGTTCTCCTCGGATAAATGCTTCTTTCTTTACCAAATCCTTTTTTGCAGCACTCTCTTTGTATCCCTCGATCAGAGGAGAGAGGGTGGAATAAATATGATAAACACACTGTCTGCATATTATTTGTCGTTTCATGCTATTAGCAGATGCTTGAAACAAAAGGAACTGCGGAAGTTGTAATCTTGAGAAAGAACAAACTGTTGGAGGAACAGGTCAGGTAGCATTTGTCCTGAGGCAGTCGGGATACAGTCTCGACTTGAAAATTCGACTATCCCTTTGCTGCTACTGATGCTGCCTGAATAAGATGACGGTCTTTTGTGTTTAACAAAGAAAACGTGTACAGTTGGAGCAAATGGCTGATTTACCGGTATGCTGTTTTAGGTTTTAAATGAGAAATCTGAGTAAAGCTCCTGAAAATACAATAGATGGATTTTATAGCACACTTGCTTGAGTGTGTTGAGCATCCAACTTAATCAAGGATCACTTGCACCTTGGTCATTCTCTCATTTCCGCTCATTTCCGCTTCTTATCTGGTGCAATCAGACTATCGGAAACTGAAGGTATAGCCATACAGTAAAGATGTAGCCCCACTCTCCTAACATACCTCATTGTGGCCCTTATATATTTTTAATCTGCACTTTTTCTGTAGCTGTCACACGATAGTCTGCTCTTTTTAGTTTCTCTTTGCACTAACTACTGTGCTTCTGTAGGATTTGATTTGTACTTGTGTATGGTATGATAAGACTGGATGGCATGCAATACTTTATCTCAGTGACCATAATAAACCAATACTTTCAGGGGTGACGGGTCTTTGTGTGGGGTAGGTTGCCCTTTTAGGTGGATGTAAAAGACTTGTGGCACGATTTCACAGAAGAGCAGAGTAGTTTTTCCTCATGTCCAGGTAAATGTTTATCCTTCACTCAGTATCAATATTTTGTGCAAAAAAAAAGTTGGCTGCTACATTTTTTTTTCAGTGCAACCTTGACCACAATTCCAAAAAGTAGTTACCTGAAGTTGTGCTTGGTGCTATTGAGATGCAAGCCGACTTTGGACTTGATGGGATCAAGCATTTTGAAGGTTAGAATGAGTTAAGATGGGCAATGATTTTGTTTGAATAAAATACACACAGTGCTGGAGTAACTCAGTGGGTCGGGAAGCAAATCTGGAAAACATGGATAGGTGACGTTTCAAGTCGGGACCCTTCTTCAGACTTCATTGATTCTGTTAAATTGAGGAGCAGGCTTGATGTTGAAATGTCGTCTCTTGTTCCTGCCTCTGATTTATGGAATCTTGAGTTGGAGTGAAGCGGAGGATTGATACAGTTGTGGTTGCCCTGCATGCAACACTGTTTGGGGGAAAAAATATGTTGTCACCAAGTGTCCGTTCTCCTCCCTCAGGCAGTGACTTTAGCCCTTGGCACGTGTTTAAGGCTTTTTAGCCTAATGGTGAAAATCTAAGCAGCTATCCGGGTAACTTGATCTCTCTGCTGTGTCCCCACACTATGATTGATTGGTATTGAATGTTGATTTATAATGATGCCATCTGTCACTTTCATAGAAAGTTTCGTCCAGCATATGTGCAATGGAGGCTTGCCTGCGGTTTGAGCTATAGTGGACACGGATAGAATTTGTTTTTGAATTTCACTGTGAGCCATTGGAATACAACAATAAACAATGTCCATTTGTAGATCATCTTTTAACACAGAAAATCATCATCTAATTGTTCGAAGGAGTGACTTGCATGAAATACAAGGGCACTGCTATTAGAGTCACAGTCATTCAGCACCGAAATTATCCCTTTAGCCCACCAAGTGAATACTGACTTTTTACCCATTTATTACAAATCTTGGACACTGCACACTGACACAATAACTAAGAAAGCCCGCCAGCCAAATTTACATATGACAAATAAAACTGAACTGAAATCCCATTATCCCACACTAGGACTGTATCCATTTATGCCGTGTTTAAAAAAATTAATTCATCAGAGGTTTTAAGGAACATCTTGGAGGCAGAGAGGTTGAAATTTCATGCTAAAGCCCTCAGCAGCTGAAGTTACAGCCATTGTAATGAAGTCATTTAAAATTGGTGACTGACAAGAGGGCAGAATTTTTAACAGCCCTGGGATCAGAGTGCTTTGGGGATGGATGAAATTACAGAGATGGGAAGTGGGGTGAAATGCAAGAATTTCCTCTCTTCCACTCCCCAGCTGTAACACAAATGTGCAACCCGTTCTAGCACAGAGTTTTTGCGATGAAGATCAGAGATGCATTCATAGCAATAACAACAGAAAATCTTTGAAGCATTCAGAGGGTCAGGCATCATCTGTGAAAAGAGAAACAGTTAGCCTCTCTCTCTCTCTCTCTCTCGCGCGCTCTCTCTCTCGCGCGCTCTCTCTCTCGCGCGCTCTCTCTCTCGCGCGCTCTCTCGCGCGCTCTCTCTCTCGCGCGCTCTCTCTCGCTCTCTCTCTCTTTCCCCCCCCCCCCCCCAAACAGGTCCTGCCGACCAGCGGTCCCTGCAAATTAGCACTATCCTACACACACTATTAACCTCCATACCTCTACATCTTTGGAGTGTGGGAGGAAAAAGAAGATCTCGGAGAAAACCCATGCAGGTCACTGGGAGAGCGTACAAACTCTGTACAGACAGGGTGTTGTTTGACCACCAGAAGGGATTGATTAGACTAGACTATGTGTGCATTCGATTCTTACAGACTGTGAAGGTTCTTTATCCTGATTGCAAATCCTGACAGTCATACAGTTTGGAAACTAGCCCATCACTCTATGACCAAGATGCCCCGTCTAGGCTAGTCCCATTTGCCCAGGTTTGGGCCCATATCTCTCTAAATATACTGGTCCCTGCCCAGTGTCTTTTAAATGCTGTTATAGTACCTGCCACAACTACTTCCTCTGGCAGCTCGTTCCATATGCCCACCACCCTCTGAATGAAAATTGCCCCTCGGGTTCCCGGTTAAAGCTTTCCACTCTCACCTTAAACCTTGGATAGGTTTTTTGCCTTGGCTGACCTGCGGTACACAGGTTTTTACATCTTTGGGACACTACAGCCAATGAAGTACTTTTGGAGTGTAGCCTCTGTTGCAGTGTTGAATAAACAGCTGCTGGTTTCCTGCAAATAGCAATGTGGTAAGGACCATATCATCTGTGCTATGTGAGGGATTGATATAGGCTTGACCAATGAAGGACAAGCTGAGCATTTTGATTTTGGCCCAAGGCCTAGGCGGAGTCCATAGAGCCTTGGGATCTTCAGACTCCAGTCAGAAAAAGGGTCGCAACCTGAAATGTTGCTTGTACATTCCCTTCACAGCAGCTACCTAACCCACTGAGTTCCTCCAGTACTTTGTGTTTTGTCCCAAAATCAGTGATGGGTCCATGTGTTTGATGGCATGATTGTTGTTACTGGACCCTCAATGCAATGGCACAATTTAAATTCACTTCTTTAGCGTGCCAATATGTGTTTTTTCAGAACATCTAGGAAACCATTCATTTTGGGAACGGACAGTAGTGGGGACAGAATATAGGATGGTCCGATGGGCACTATGTAATAACATGGGGGAATGAATGATTAAGGATGAAACCTGAGCGATACGTTAACAAATTGTGTGAGTATAATGATATGCCTGGGGCACTTAGTGTTGATAAGCCCATGTTCTAAAAAGCAGGATAAAGTCTATTTCTGATAAAGCAGTGGTGGTATCTGTGAATGGTTTTAAATAAAAACAAAACCTCAGCCTAGCATTCACTGATCCATGTTGGTTCCTGGACCATTAACAGCTCAAGTCTTCATCTTTGCGCTCCTGCCTCAATGTCTCCCCATGTCTTTCCTTCCCTCACAGAGCTTCTGGACTCTGAACTACACCCCCCACCCCCACGCAAAGCACCGCCAGTTTTCTCTGCTCCATCAAGAAGTCTGCTGGAATTAACACCCTACAACTGGCCACCACTCAACCTCTTTCTTCTTCACATCTCTCTGTCCAAGTCCTTGATTTTCACCTGCTTTTTATCAAGGTTTTTTGTAAAATGTTGATCTCATTGCTCATATGAAGCAACATTAGAAATGCAAGTTGCTATTTGATTGTGCTGTAATACTAACAGGTCGACCCCCCTTCATGTTTGTTTCATGCCTTGCCAATTATTGTTATGACGAAATGCAGTATCCCGGAAACATTCATTCCCCATCCAGGAATCAAAATGTGAATAATTGGAAATGCAACTGATGACAAAGTCTAATATCCCCTCCTCCCATTTGTGGTTGTATTTTTCTCTCTGAATTTTGCAAAATCATTTTTTCAATAGCCGTAGACTTGTTAATGCTTAAAAAATATTCATTATTGTGGCCTGAATTTTGCGCTCTTCCCTGCCTTTTCTCTCCTTTGTGATTAATTATTTTTTAGCAAAATTTAGTGTTTAGTTGTTGCAGCACAGTGATGATAGGATTTTCCCTTTGGTTGCTGGGTCTAGAAAATATAGGTATGGGCAATGGTTAGTTCCACCAACCCCATATCTGCGATGTTCTGTCCTAGTATCAGAAAAAATGCCACTCTGGCCTTCCATTAAATAGGTGGACTGTTTTTAAAACCTTTTCCCTTTTGAATCCTTGTTTGTTGCCAAAGGGATGAGGAGAGGGAAGAGAAAGAAGGGGAGGGAGAAAGTCAGACGGATGGGTGGTGAGGGAGGGGGAGAGACAGAGGAGACTGAGAGAAAACGTGGGTCAGATGGGGCAGGGGAGAATTGGATGAGGAGGGTGAGAGAGTCGAATGGAGGGGAAGAGAGTCGAATTGGGAGGGGATGGGGAGGGGGGCGAGAGAGTAGGATGGGGAGAGAGAGCGATGCACAGCAACCGATGAGATTGCATTGTTCTGTATTCGGAAGACCCTGATAGCGTGATCTGCAAGTCTCGTTTTTAGAGTTTCAAGCACTGAACATTCCGATTGTTTGGAGCATTAAATTGCACGGTTCTGCTAAAAAAATATTTCGTGCTTGCTTCCAGCATCATTGCTTTGTGGTTTATGATAATGTTACGAGGTGGAGCGGGTCATGTTTGATTTCTTCCTTCCCTTTCTACTCCTTCATCCATACTCCCCTCTGCAGCTGGGACAGAAATATTACTCCCTCAAGGAAATCAATGGAATTAGTAACATCCGGAGTACACTTGTGGTTTTATTAATGTTGGGTGACCTCCACTTTATTTGTCTGCGACCGTGTTCCATCTGCTTGGATTGTATCTGGTTCAAAATTGATTTGTTGTGTTCTATTCTCTCTGTAACGGTACAGGGACTGCACAGTCTGTCCTGATTGTTAGTTGCGTTGTGTACAGTTAATCTTGGGTTCTTTACGGCGGGGGATGGGGTAAACCCTGGGATTGACTACCCCGCTGTCGTTGCCTCGGGGGAGCTCCCTTATTGTGAGTGAAACGTGCTGATTTTTGGGGTAAGGTCCCGAGAAAATTGTCCTCTATCCGCGGTAACTCCCGCTTAAAACCACCTTGCTGGCTGGCGTCTGTACCTCGAGCCCGCGACAATGTATTGGCTTAATTGAAGTTCTGGTTAAAACATCAAACCATATCCCATGCAAAAAAAACAACACCTTTTCTCTTGTCTCTTGCGATCTGTGGATTATTTAAGGCCGCATTTGGTAAATGGAGATCATTTCGCCTCTCGCTCGGTCAGTCTAACTTTGGGCTTCACGCGATGGGCGAGTGAGGATCTGCCGTTCTCGTGGCTTCGCTCCTCTGGGTCAGGGTGAGGTCTTTGCAGTAGAGGGTGAGTGAAATAAATTCCATCCGCAGACACTCAATGCAATAATCAAGGTTTCACATTACAATCGGCCATGCCGCGCTCCCCGCGCTCATCCACCCCCCAAAAAAGATTGTTCAAACGATTTGCTTTTTGTTAAAGGCTGATCTGCCTGGCTCCCCCTATATAAAACCTAATACAAATGCAAAGTATTCTGCGTTCTGGAAATTGGTATTAAGTTCGGAAAATGCTGCAAACAATGGAGGTGCATTTTATCCGGGGAGTTTTATCATTAAAGTTCAGTGGCTCCTTATGGACAGTAAGAGAGATGTGGAAACAAACAACTGCAGATATACTGGTTTACCGAGGGAAGGCACAAAGTGCTGCAGTAACTTGGTGGGTCATGCAGCATCCCAGGAATATACATGGATAGGTGACCTTTCTAGTGGGGAGCCATATGTGGGGAGAAAATTAATTTTGATTCTGAAATGTTAACACCACTTCTCTCACTGCAGATGCTGCCTGACCTCTCATTTACAACTTTAGGCATAGAAGTAACTGGTGCGGTACAATGCTTAGAGCTATGTTCTGCACTGTATCTTCCCCTTTGCTCTACAATTGTACTCGTGTTTCACTTGATTGTATTTATATATAACTTCTGATTTGATAACATGCAAAACAAAGCTAGGTAGACAAAAATGCAGGAGAAACTCGGCATGTAAGCAGCCTCTATGGAGCGAAGGAATGGGTGATGTTTCGGGTCGAGACCCTTCTTCAGATGAGAGGGTGGGGGGGGGGGGGGCGGGAGCAAGAAAGGAAGAGGCGGAGACAGTTGGCTGTGCGAGAGCTGGGAAGGGGAGGAGAAAGCAAGGACTACCTGAAATTGGTGAAGTCAATGTTCATTCCGCTGGGGTGTAAACTACCCAAGCGAAATATGAGGTGCTGCTCCTCCAATTTACGGTGGGACTGGCCATGGAGGAGTGAGAAAGGTCTGATTCGGAATGGGAAGGGGAGTTGAAGTTCTGAGCCACCGGGAGGTCAGGTTGGTTATTGCGAACTGAGTGGAGGTGTTGGGCGAAGCGATCGCCAAGACTACGCTTGGTCTCACCGATGTAGGGCAGCTGCCACCTAGAGCAGCGGATGCAATAGATGAGGTTGGAGGAGGTGCAGGTGAACCTCTGCTGCACCTGGAAAGACTACTTGGATCCTTGGATGGAGCCAAGGGGGAAGGTAAAGCGACAAGTGCAATTGACAACTGTACACGTGTCATTAATAAACCTAAACCTACATGCATCCATGCCTATCAAGATATCAATCCAAGCAAGTCCCATTTGCCTGCATTTGGTCCATATCCCTCTAAATCTTTTCTATCCATGCACCCGTCCGAAAGTCTTTTAAACATTGTAATTGTACCCAGCTTTTGTTTAAGGAGTGCAAAAGTATCAGGCAAAATTAACACAGAAACATCAATGCCATTTTAAATTATAACTGAATGGTGCCAAATTGATATATAATGTCCTATAAAAACAAAATTTAAGTTGGTATTAGTTTATTATTGTAATTCCCGAGTAATGGTAAAGAACCTTGCTTTGTGTGCTATCCAGGTAAATGTTACCATAGATGAGTAGGAAGGGCAGTGCTAAACTGAATGGAAACAAAATGCAGAATATAGCTGCAGAGAAAGTGCTGATTAAAAAAAAATTGCAAAAGCCACAAAGTGGTAGGTTGGGAGATTGGAAATCCATCCTTGGTCTGACAAGTCAATTCAAGAGTCTGTGATAACAGCAGGGAAGAAGCTGTTCCTGAAAATGGTGGTATATGCTAAGGGTGGAAAACGCATCGTTGTTGGGCACTGATGTCTAGAGTTATCATGGGGCATGTTCTGTTGCCTATCCTTGCTGATTGCAGTCTGTGGGTCAAGAGGTCAAGGATCCAGTTGCAGAGGGTGGTTCTGAGTCCTCAGTCCAGGTTATAATGTGCCAGGAGTAACTCAGCAGTGTGTGTATGTGTGTTGCGTCAACAGGAGTGGTGGTGTAGACAAACACTACTGTGGCATTTAAGAGGTTTTTAGCTGGGCACATGGTAATCAAGGGAATGGAGGGAGATGGATCACGTGCAGGCGAAGAT
This sequence comes from Raja brachyura, assembly GCA_963514005.1. The sequence continues at coordinate 25,365,583 of OY740801.1, forward strand.
TAGTTTAACTTGGCATCGTCTTTGATGTGGACATTGTGGGCCGAAGGGCATGTTCTTATACTATAGTTCTATGGTCTGTGTTCTTTGATTCTTTTGATTGAACTTGTGTCCCAAGATGGGATTTTAACTTGTGTCCCAATTGTTCAAGACATCTGGATACTATTAAACTCCTATTGCTTTACACCATAATTTGGAAAGTATTTTGAACAATAACGTCCTTGGCATTAAGATTATAGGAAAAAAATTGAGTGCCTTAAGAGATAGTACTTGCCGTGTTATTGACTAAAGATCAAGGCAGTAAAAATTGCACGTAGAAATTATTTGAAAAAACATTACAAATAATGATGTGGGAACTATTAGGAAATGTTGCTTAAATTGGATTTCATTAACCCAGATGCATATAATTGAAAGGTATATTTATTTACAATTTGTAGATTGTTGTTTCAAATTTAATGTGTCGTTCTTTTGTTTTACTCACCTGAAATGCCTCCATTCACAGTGCCCGCAGAGCTATCTTTTGAAGAGCGAGAGGAGTTGGAGAACATTAGACGAAGGAAGAAGGAGCTAATGGCTGACATTGAGGTGAGTTGGCTTTGCTTGGCTGTTGCATCTGCTTTAATTGCGGAAGTGATCACTGTGCTCCTCCAACTGTGACCTCTTTCATTACCCCTCACTTGCCTTACTTGGTTAGTTGGACACTAAATGGAATCCCCTGAAGATTTTCCTTTTAAGAGCATAGTATGTACCCCTTCAAAGCATTCAGTTAGTTGTCCATTATAAATCTTCTCTGGCCCAGTATAAACTATATTCCCCTATTTTTGATAATGTTCTGTGAAGCACATTAAGATATCTTACTATAGTGGGCACAATATACATACAAATTGTTGCTGTATTGTTTAGTTTTTAGCTTAGAGATAAAGCGCGGAAACAGGCTCTTTAGCCCACCGAATCCGCACCGATCAGCGATCCCCGAACACTATCCTACGCACGCACAAGGGACAATTTACATATACACCAAGCCAATTAACCTACAAACCTGTACGTCTTTGGAGTATGGGAGGAAACAAAAGATCTTGGAAAAAGCCCACGCAGGTCACGGGGAGAACGTTCGAACTCCATACAAATAGCATTCCTAGTTGGGATCGAACCCGGGTCTCCGGCAGTGCAAGCGCTGTAGGGCAGCAACTCTACTGCTGCGCACCATTGCTTAACGTCTTGTGATTTTATTTTTGAAGTGGTGTTGTATCTCACCACAGACTTATTGTGGAGTCAAAGAATGGCAGATGCTGAAATCTTGGGCCAAACTTGGTTACCGAGAACCTCAGTGGGTCAGGCAGCATCTGTAGAGGAAATTGATAAGCAACGTTTTGGGTCAGAACCCTTCTACGGACTGATTCCACTTTGTTTTTTCAGATAGACTCACTTTGCACTGAGGTTAAATTGAATTTACGTCGATTGATTTCAAGGACTCTGTCTTTGCATTTTTGCTGTGAAGTGGAAAATGACCTCAAATTAAATAAATTGACATCTGTAGATGTTTATGTGAATTTGTGGAGATTGGTACATGTTTGGGTAATGCCGGCTCAGAACCCAGGGAATCTACTGGGAATTTCAGAACACCTTTGTGAGAGATTTTTAATCTTGGCTTTGATCTATATATTTCAAATAAGTGCACATCTGCGTTGGAATTGATCGAATGGCAGATCCAGATCGAAAAGCGTAGTCTAATTGAAATTGTGCTCTAGCTCTCTGTCGCTGTAGCAACCACACTTGGCAAGATATTCATAGAGGATTAGAATTTATTTGAAGTGACAGCAACAGCATTTTTATGTCTGGCATGTGCATGATATTTGCATTTTTTGCAAATGCTGTGTTTTAATGTCTGTCGTTTCCAAAATGTGCACAGAATAATACAGCCCATTTGAATCTCACTCGGTCACGACCTGGGATGATGTTTATTTGATATGCTCGGAGCATGGGTGAAGCTGGCGAAGCCTCATTCATTGACAGTCCCTAAGCAGGTGGTGGTAGATTTTTTTTTCTCGACTGCAACAGGCCTAGTGGGTCAGTTTTGGCATTGCATTGGGAAGGGTCAAGGTCAACATTTGCAATATCTATTCCATGTTGCACGTAGTTTTATTTATGCTTTATTTATTTTTAAAACACTGTTACTGTTCTTCCAAATGAGAAAACTTAATAAACAGAGGTCATTTTTTTCCCCCAAAATGGGTGGGTATATCTCCATGAAATTGTATAACTTAATTTTATCCCCTCCATTCTAAAATTAACCCGCTTGCCTGTTGATTAATGAACTTGTCAAATTCTCCTGAGGCCTTTTGTCAAGGTTTTTCTGGTTGTACCATCCCAGTGCAGGGGGTGTCAGAAACTATTCTAGTTCCCGAGCTACAACCACATTAAAAAATATATATATATATTGTTAGATTATATCTGAATGTAGGTTGTGTGTAGTGCACTTCACCCTTAAACTGTAATGCAATTCCACTACAGTTTTGACAGGGTGCATGACATATGGGTATTCTGTTTGTTGATGTACACTGTAACCTGTGGTAAGCAATTTAACTTGTTCACTCTTATCTTTGTTGCTGCCTTTAAGCAAAATAGGATGATTAGTGTCAATCCAGCGCTTTTGGTAGATGTTGAAATCAAATGAGTGTAGGATGTGACTCCAACTCACCAATTCTTATTGCGACAGTAATAAATGGAGAATGGAATGCATCTCAAATTATTCGCCTGGAATAAATTTTGTGGTATTTCCCCCTTTTTTTTTAAACGTCGTTGCATTGTTTTACAATCCTTTGCTCTTAATTTTATCCTGGGAGAGTAGATTTTGAATTCCCCCAGGGTGGTAGAGCAGAGGAGTGATTTATTTTGTGGTATTGTCTGTCTGCAGCTGCTTGCAACATGAATAAGATTTGCTTTATTGGATTTTGCATTTCATCAGTGACTTCATCTTCAGAGGCGTCGGGATTCATTTTTGGAAATAGGCTTGCTGGAAGTGTGCATTCATTCCATGTGCCCGCCTTTTAAGCTGCCCTGTAAAATTGTATTCAGAGTATTAATGTTATTTTTAAACAGAGGTTGAAAGACGAGATCGCCGAAGTAATGAGTGAGATTGAGACTCTGACCTGTAGCGATGAAAGGTGAGTTGTCATTTATACCTCTTTTTTTCTTGCCACGATTGTTTAAAAAAAAAATCCATTCTAAATGTTGGTTTAAGCAGAGGGTGTGTGCCTGTGTGTCAGTATGTTCATGAAATAAGCTTAAAGCATGAATGCTTCCTAAATCTCTAAGATACTTGCTCTTGGTACTATTTTACCAGTCACAATGTCCCAACTGCCCTCTTTTCTGTTCCACAAAGGTCAATTGTATTAAGTTGAATTTATTTATAGGTATTTTGTTCCAGTTTAAAAAAAAAATAGGCTAAATATTTTTCTCTGCTTTGAGAGATTTCTAACTTTTGAAATATATATTGGCATTTATCTAAATATGCTGTGTTGGTGTTTGGATGACCTGGATGTGTATAATATAGCAATTCCTTTTTTTCACTAATGAGTGTTTAATCCAAAGTGTACTGCTGGGTCTCCAAATGTTTCCCCTCACCTTGGACAGAGGGAGATAACACTTTGTACAGCAATTGTCTTTATCTACAGTGCTTACCGTAGCAAGGCAATGTTCATCATTCACATATTTAAGTAGAGATGGTGCCATAGTGAGACAACATCCTAAGGTACTTATAGAGCAGGCCCTTCGGCCCACAATGTCTGTGCCGGATATGATTCCAAGACCAACTCTTACCTGCCTGCACATAACCTATATCCCTCCATTTCCTGCATATTCACATGCCTAAACAAGTCTCTTAAATGCCTAATAGGAATGTTTTCAAATAATATTTGATACCAAGCTATAACAAAATGTTGATCTGGATAAACTGAAGAGGTTTTGAGAATGTCTTTGAAGAAAGAGGGGTTTGGGGAGTGAGTTTAGAGAATAATGCGCAAGCAGCCCACGGTATAGCTGCTAGTGGTGGAATTTATAGCAATGGAGAACTCGAGGCAAGCATTAGGAGAGTATAGAGATTGTGGAGGGCCATGGATTGGGAGAAGGTTAGAGATGGGGAAAGATCAAGAAACATGAAGCATTAATGGACTGAGAATAGTGTTGGCCGGGAAGCATAGGGGTGATGGACGCATCATCATTTTGATGGATCTCACCTTGCATTCTCTTTGTACCCTTCCATATCTCCAGTATTCCTCTCCCCTATCTTAAAAAAGGGTCTCGACCCCTAAACATCACCCATTCCTTCTCTCCGGAGATGCTGCCTATCTCGCTGCGTTACTCGAGCATTTTGTGTCTATCTACAGTTCCTTCCTACACACTGCACATCTTGGGATGTGGGACGAAACCAAAGCACCCGGGGGAGACCCATGCGGTCACAGAGAAAACGTGCAAGCTCCACACAGACAGCACCCAAGGTCAGGATTGAACTTGGGCTTCTGGCACTGAGGCAGCAGCTTTACCCCACTAACCCTGTTTCTAAGCGCACAATGCAGCAATGCTCTGATTTTGATCCTAGCCTGATGTATGTGCACTGGATAGCACCAGACGTTGTTGCTCTTGGCTTACTGCTTGTCATTGCTGTGGAAACAAGAGCCTGGAGAAACCAGAGAATGCCGTCAAACCCACACCGCGACACACTGCACCCACACATCCAGCACTGACTCATTCTCCATGCTCTGTAGATTCCTGGCAGAAGCAAAATTGTTTTCCAGTTCGGGGAAATGCTGGAAAATTTCATCTAATGCTAACTCAAGAGTTGAGCTCCAGGTGTCTGCAGCAGTTTTGTAAACTCAGTTACACATACAGTGCCCTCCATAATGTTTGGGACAAAGACCCATCATTTATTTATTTGCCTCTGTACTCCACAATTTGAGATTTGTAATAGAAAACATCACATGCGGTTAAGGTGCATATTGTCAGATTTTAATAAAGGGTATTTTTATACATTTTGGTTTCACCATGTAGAAATTGCAGCAGTGTTTATACATAGTCCCCCCGTTTCAGGGCACCATAATGGTTGGGACACAGCAATGTCATGCAAATGAAAGTAATCATGTTTAGTATTCTGTTGCATATTCTTTGCATGCAATGACTGCTTGAAGTTTGCGATTCATGAACATCACCAGTTGCTGGGTGTCTTCTCTGGTGATTCTCTGCCAGGCCTGTTTTGCAGCCATCTTTAGCTTATGGTTGTTTTGGCGGCTAGTCCCCTTCAGTTTTCTCTTCAGCATATAAAAGGCATGCTCAATTGGGTTCAGATCGGGTGATTGACTTGGCCACTCAAGAATTGATCATTTTTAGCTTTGAAAAACTCCTTTGTTGCTTTAGCAGTATGTTTGGGATCATTGTCCTGCTGAAGAATGAATCGCTGGCCAATGAGTTGAGGCATTTGTTTGAACTTGAGCAGATAGGATGTGTCTATACACTCCAGAATTCATTATGCTACTACCATCAGCAGTTGTATCATCATTGAAGATAAGTGAGCCAATACCTTCAGCAGCCTTACATGCCCAGGCCATAACATCCCCACAGATGAGGTGGTATGCTTTGGATCTTAAGCAGTTCCTTCTCTCCTCCATACTCTGCTCTTGTCATCACTCTGATATAAGTTAATCTTTGTCTCATCTGTCCACAAGACCTTTTTCCAGAACTTTGGTTGCTCTTTTAAGTACTTCTTGGCAAACTGTAACCTGGCCATCCTATTTTTGTGGCTAACCAGTGGTTTGCATATTGCAGTGTAGCCTCTGTATATCTGTTCATGAGTCTTCTGCAGACAGTGGTCATTGACAAATCCACATCTGACTCCTGAAGAGTGTTTCTGATCTGTCAGGCAGGTGTTTGGGGATTTTTCTTTATTATAGATAGAATTCTTCTGTCATCATCTGTGGAGTTCTTCATTGGCCTGCCAGTTTCTTTGCGATTAGTGAGCTCACCAGTGCTCTCTTTCTTCTTAATGATGTTCCAAACAGTTGATTTTGGTAAGCCTATGGTTTGCCTGGTGTCTCTGGAACAATTTTATTCTTGTTTCTCAGTCCCATAATGGCTTTTTTTCTTTCATTGGCACAACTTTGGTCCTCATGTTGATAAACAGCAATAAAAGTTTCCAAAGGAGACGGAAAGACTGGAGGAAACATTAGATGCTGTGAACTCTCTTATACCTGCATTAAGGAGGCATTTTAAACACACCCGAGCAATTACAAATGCCTGTGAAGCCATGTGTCCCAAACATTATGGTGCCCTGAAATGGCGGGACTATGTATAAACACAGCTGTAATTTCTACATGATGAAACCAAAATGTATAAAAACACCCTTTAATAAAATCTGACAATGTGCAATTTAACCACATGTGATTTTTGTCTATTACAAATCTTAAATTGAGGAGTATCGAGGCAAATAAATAAATGATGGGTTTTTGTCCCAAACATTATGGAGGGCACTAATTAGTTTGAACGGCATGGAATTACATCCAACTTACAGTCAACATACACAAGGAACTGCTGATGCTGGACCCTATCTGAAACACGAAGTGCTGGTGGAACTCAGTGGGTCAGGCAGCATCTATGGAGGGAATGGACAGATGACGATTTGGCATTGAAGAAAGTTCCTGATCTGAAATGTCGCCTTTTCATTCCCTCCACAAACGCTGTTTGACCTGCTGTGTTCCTCCAGCACTTTGTGTTCTGTCAGTATATTCTTCTTCCCTGGTGCATTAACAACTTCCCCTGAAAGGTATCTTTTCCCTTAGCATTCCATTGGGTGATGCACTTTGTAGATTTTTTTGCTGGAAATGCATTTTGTGATTAACTTTTATAAGAGGTTTGTCCTTTTATACAAATAATAATCCATGCCCTCTGCATGCTCCATGAAGGTAAATTAATTCCTACATCAAACCCAATTTGAGATCTATTGCTTGTTCGATGCACATTCTCCAGTCTTGCCATCCTTGTCCCTCTCAGAGTTGTTCTGATTAAACTAGGTCCTGTTTTTTGGAATGTTATCATGATAAGAAATGTTAAACCTAAAAGGAGGAGCCCCACTTGTGGAGCTGCTGTTTAAAAAATCCTCACTTTTTTGCAACTTCATTTACAGCAAAATATCCCAAAGAAATAAACAAATGGCGATGGGACGAAAGAAATTCAATATGGATCCCAAAAAGGTAAGGGATGTTTCTGGTAGATGGTTAATAATTTGAGACATCAACTATGTTTTCTCTGTACAGAAAATGCTACTGAGGGCTTCTGCACATTCTATTATTTTAGATTTCTTGCAACCATTCTTCTAATTATTATGGATGTTATATTGAGACTTTGTGAAGGTTAGTGAACATCTAAGAAAAGAGCCAAAGCAACAGGAGTCAGCGGCATGACTGCTTGAGTTTGCTCCGTCATTCTGAATAATCTGGCTAATCTTGTGTCTTAAATCCATCTTCTTGTCTGATCTCATGTACTCAGCGAGTGGTGAGAGAATTCCGTGGATTTACAGCCTCTGAGTAAAAGCACTTTTCTTGACATTGTACTTGGATAACCCGTAGACTTTGCTCATTTCTATTCTACTGCATGGTGTAGAATTATAGTCGTACAGCATAGTCAGGCCCTTCGGCCCACCTCTTCCTTGCTGACCTTTATGCCAGCCTTCACTAATCCCATGAGGACTATAGGTTTCTATGCCTTGTCTAGCTAAACATCTTGTCTAAATGGTTCTTAATGATTGTATCTGACACCACCACCTCTTCTGGCAACACATTGCAGATATCAACTTCTCCCTGTTAAAAAAAACCTAACCCCTCAGATTTCCATTAAAACTCCTTACTCTCACCTTAACCTACACCTGTTTGTTTTATGATACCCCTACCATAGGAAAGTGCTTCTCCTAAAATTCTATCTAATCATTCCTCATAGTCTAACCTTTGTATTGCAACACTGGCATGTCACAATGTAAATAAAATAATCCTTGTTTATGGGATTTAATTTGTACTGAAAGCTCTCTGCTGAAAGTTGTTTCCATATCATAAAGGTTCAGAATCCAACTGTTGCTCTTTCCTCTCGTTCTGTACTTTGTCAAAAGATTGAGCAGTTTTTGTTCATTTTATCTCTGTATTGTTTGTGGGAGTTTGCAGTGTGACAATTGGATACAGTGTTTTCTACATTATAACGATGCCTACAGTTCAGAAATACATCACTAGAAGTGGCATATATTAAATTGTTAAATTACCCCTCATTATATTGTACATATCAGTCAGGACTCCTGCTCTAAAGAAGACAAACCCAACCTATCATCATTTAAGACATAGGAGCAGAATTAAGCCATTTGGCCCATCGAGTCTCCTCTGCCATTTGATCATGCTGATCTATTTTTTTCCCCTCCGTCCCATGCTCCTTCCTTGTCCCGGTAACATTTTGACGCCCTTATTAATCAAGAACCCATCAATCAGTCTGAAGAAGGGTCTCGACCCGAAACGTCGCCCATCTCCTTCGCTCCTTAGATGCTGCTGCACCCGCTGAGTTTCTCCAGCTTTTTGTGTAACCCCCAATCTCTGCGTCAAAATCCCCAATCACTTGGCCTCCGCAGCTCTCTGCGGCAATGAATTCCACAGATTCACCACCTTCTGGCTGAAGGAATTCCTCCTCATCGCCATTGTGAAGATACTCTCTGGTCCTAGACTCTCCCACTACTGGAAACAACCACATCCACTCTAGTTAGGCCTTTCATTATTCAGTAGGCTTCAATGAGAACCTCTGACATCCTTCTAAACTCCAATGAGTACAGGCCTAGAGCTATCAAACGCTTCTCGTATGTTAGCGATCACCCGTACACTAACACTACCCTACATACTAGGAATAATTTTACAACTTACTGAAGCCACTTCACCTACAAACCTGTATGTCTTTGGAGGGTGGGAGGAAACTGGAGCACCCAGAGAAAACCCACACGGTCACAGGGGGAATTTACCAACTCCACACAGTCAGCACCCATAATCAGCATCGAACCTGGGACTCTGACACTGAAGGCTGCAACTCTATCATTGCGCCGCTGTGCTGCCCTTGTTCTCCAGCCGCGGCCTAACTAATGGTATAAGAACGAAAATCACAACCTTCTTGCTATGACCTCAAGTTTTTCAGTGATAAGTCACTGAAAAGAGGAGAGAGGTCTAAGGAGGAAATTCCAGAGATTGCAATAAATTTGAGATTTTTTCTTGCAATGTCCAATTCGTTATCACATAACAGATAATTGTTACTTTATTATCACGTAACTCAATACAGTGAAATGTTTTGCTTGCTATCCAGTAAAATCATGTTATACATAAGCACAATCATGCACAAGTAACAAAGAGCAACGATTGAACTATTTAACAAAATAAGTTAATATCTTATGAGGCAGTACACAAAGAGTGGCCATGTTTCCGGTGCCATCTTGTATCAAGTTCTTAAAAAATATCAAGTCTTATCGCTGGTGAGAAATTGTCAATGTACAAGAAAGCAGAATTGGGGAGTGGCAGGCCTGAAGTAAGTTGCTGGGCTGGAGGAGCCCATGTGAGTAATTAATGTAAATATAATGCTGAAGAGCAGCCTGGTGGGTGGGACATTTGTGTAGATCCTTCTGTTGAACTGTCATCCAGCGGTCAAGCACCATTCCTGAGGGATTATGGAACTGGGAGTGATCGGGATTTGAACTGTTTTAGGTTCAGGAAGATTGCAATAAATTTGAGATTATTTTCCTTTCAAGATTCAATTCTTTACCACATAATAACAGATAGAGGCTACTCACACCCATGAGCTTGTGTTGCCTTGCATATGAATTGTCTTTATCAACTCTCAGTTTTCCTACACTGGATCTGGAGCACTTGATAAACCTTGGCTGGTAAAGACTTTCAGTGTTGTCTTGCAATTTCCAAATGTGATGTTAAGGGAGAAGAAAATAGGTTGGTGGCTGTGAGAATAGTCCTACTGAGTGTAGTTTAATTTGCCATCTTGTTGGGCTCAGACATAATGGGCCGGTTTTATGAAAGCCTTTTGAAAGTTTAAATGGTCTCTTCAAAATCTGTCGGTGTAATGTGAAGTTCTCAAACACACGATAATCATACAGAGTGGAAACAGGCCCTTCGGCCCAATTTACCCACACTGACCAAAATGCCCCAACTACACTAGTCCCACCTTCGTGCGTTTGGTCTATAAACCTATCCTACCCATGTACCTATCTAAATGTTTCATAAATGTAGCAATACCTGCAACTACCTCCTCTGGCAGCTCGTTCCATATACCCACCACCCTATGTATTTTTTTTTTAAAGTTACCCCTCAGGTTGCTATTAAATCTTCCCCCCCTCCCCCCCCCCCCCCCCCCCCCCCCCTCATTTCTATCCATTCAACTGTTTTATCCTTGGATCCCATGTGATCTAACCTTCCAGAGCAACCTACCATGTGGAACCTTGTCAAATGCCTTGCTGAAATCCATATATGCAATGTCTACAGCTCTTTTTGGTCACATTTTCAAAAAACAATTAGATTTGTGAGGCACAACCTCCCACATACTAAACCATGCTGACTCTCGTTAATCAACCTGTGTCCATCTAAATGATGAACAACGTCCAATGATGTTCCAGTTTATTACACAAAAAACTGTGACTATAATGTTCAAAATGCATAATTTGAAAGGATCCAAGCAGCCACTACTGGCATTGACTGATGATACGTTGTTGTGGTGAGTGTTTGCATCTAAGACTGCTGGCAGTGCTGAACGTTAACTTTCCAGTAGGTATTGGGCTAAAACCAAGTTCTCTTTAGCCCTTTACTACAGCTGTGACCATGATTATGGTCAGACATATCTGGTTAGGTTTGGCTGTTGTAAAAGCTGGGCTGTTTCAATTGGTGAGGCGTATTTCATTCAAGGTTGGGAGTGCTCAGATTCTCGTATCTCTGCTCGATACTGCATTGATTGAATTGATTGATTGAATTGATTAAAAGATGCAGCATGGATCACCCATTCACACTAGTTCTATCTTATCCCATTTTCGTATCCACTCCCTACACACTAAGGCCAATTTGCGAAGCCAATTAACCTACAAACCCAGGAAAGACACAAAGTGCAGGAGTAACTCAGCGGGTCAGGCAGCATCGTGGATAGGTGACGTTTCGGGTTGGGACCTTTCATCAGTCTGATTAGTTCCTTATATCTACATTTTGAATGACAAACCTACTCGTCTTTATGATGTGGGGGGGAAACCCACACCGTCACAAGGAGAACATGCAAACTCCACACAAGGTCAGGATCGGACCTGGGTTTCTGGTGCAGCGAGACTGCAGCTCCACCAGCTGGGCCATTGTACTACCCCAGTGTAAGTCAATGTCCAATGCGATCAAAGGTCAGATAGCCCAGTGGCATTTGCACACACCACATTTGGAAAAGGAACTCTTACAACTATATCCTATCTTAAGGTAAGGGTTAGGATGGAACAGCATAATTGTACGAAGTGTCCTTTGCATCCCAGGATTATTCTGACATTTTGTTTTCTTTGATTACAGGGTATACAATTTCAAATAGAAAATGATCTTCTCCACAACACTCCTGAAGAGATAGCCCAGTTCCTATACAAGGGGGAAGGATTAAATAAAACTGTCATAGGGGACTATTTGGGTGAAAGGTATGTATCTATTTACTTAATGGTCTGCAGAGAGTTAGTTGATGGTATTAATTAAGGTAGACGCAATGTGCAGGCGTAACCCAGCGGTCAGGATGCATCTCTGGAGAACATGGATGATGACATTTTGGGTCGGGGCTATCCATGTTCTCCATTGACGCTGAGCTACTCCAGCACTTTGACTTTTTTGAAAATCAGCATCTGCAGTTCCTTTTGTCTCTGTAATAACTAAGATTCTTGGATAGTGTCTAACTTTCTCCTCTGTCACTCGTTTTCTTTTGCAATGGATACACTGAGCAAGAGGGGTGTGGGACCCAGTGGGGTGACTGTATCTCTATGACAGGCTGTATGGGATGAATGTATAATTTTCTTATTGCTCGCCCACATGCTCTTTTGGAATTTTCTCAATGTCTTTGGCCTGTCTAAGTTGCTCCAGAGTTCATGAACTGTGATAATTGGTGGGGCTGTGCTCTATATTGGATGAAACTGATTCTCCCAGATCAGCACATCATTGCATTCGACCGCCTCTTTAACCCTCAGTTAAGTGTACCGGGCAATGCTTCCGTTAACAGCCTTCCTTCGTAAAAACCATCAGTCAACTCATTGGATTCTTATAAACATTTGCCTAAAATAGATCCCTGTGCTCTCTAACAATGTGCCACTGTCATCCATACATATATCAATCAGAAAAATATTAAAAGTAGCTATTGAATGGGGCAGGACATTTTATACGATACGATAAAACTTTAATCATCCCCGGAGGGGAATTGGTCTGCCGACATTCACAACACACAAGGTACCCAAAAACGTGAAATTAAAAGTGAAAACAAAAACAAAAAGACAAGCGACTGTTGGCTGGCTGCCGTATGCACAGCGCCTTCTCCGGAACAAATGAACAAACAAACAAACACCGAATTATCCCCATGGGCAGAGGATTCTAAAACTTGAGTGCGCCCCTTGTTCTCCGACCGTCCCCCAACGTCGGTCCCCTCACGCCGGGTCCCCATTGTTTTTCACGGCGATTTCCCCCCCACGCCGAGTCCCCATTGTCTTCCTCTCCCCCCTCATGCTCATCGACCACGTGTCCCCACCGCCACCAAGGGCCACATTGCCACTGAGTCTCCGCCAAGGCTCCCATTGCCGCCACCGCTGAGGCTCCTTCGGCCCAGAAAGGCCTCGCTGCCCGGCTTCACTGCAGTCCCCTGGGAGGCCTGTGGGCGAGTGGGGACCACCTGGATGCGTTCCGATCTTCAGTCGTCGTTCTGGGCGGCGGCGGCGCGGTTGTTTGGTGGGTGGATCGGGCCCACGCAGCTCCCGCCGCACAGGCGGCTCTCCAGGACACAATAAGAACTGTCAGTAATGAGTGTTTATGTATCAAGACAGAATACGTTTTGCAGAAGAATTACTCTATTAGCAAGATCATAAGAGTACTATATGTCTCTGAGTCATACTGTGTGGAAACAGGCCCTTCAGCTCAACCTGCCCAAGCTGACCAACATGCCCCATCTACACTCGTCCCACCTGCCTGTGTGTAGCCTATATCCCTCTAAACCTATTTTATCCATGTACCTGTCCAATTGTTTTTAAAATGATAGTACCTGCCTTGACTACCTCCCCTGGCAGCTCATTCCATATACTTACTACCCTTTGTGTAAAAAAAAAAGTTGTCCCTCTGCTTCCTAGTAAATCTTTCCCCCCTCACCATAAACCTACCACCTCTGATTCTTGATTCCTTTACTCTGGGTAAAACTGAACGTTTACCCTCTCTAATCCTCTCGTGATCTTGTATATTATGCAGAAGAATAATTTTTCTTGCTTGGGGTGTTGCCCACAAGGGGAATTTGGAGAATTAAAGCATTCACAATTTCCAATGGTTGGAGGGTTAAAGTAATGAAGAATCTAAGACGATCAGCTAAAGAGATTTGTAGAATTTGTTTTGCATAGCCAGTGTGATTTTCAGTGTGCTGCTTGAGGGATAAATTCAGTAGGAACTTTGGAAAGGTTACTGAATAAATGTTTGAAGCAGAAAATATTCCAGGGCTGTGTGGAAAGAGCAAGGTGAATGGGGCTGAATGGAGAACTTCTAGAGGCATAGTGAGCTGAAAGGTGACTGGGCAGGTGGAAATATAGAGCTGAGGTCACCTATAATCTTCTAAAATGGAAGAAATTGCATCTTGTAACGTCTATATTTTTGCTCCCTTATTGCAGAGATGAATTTAACCTGAAGGTCCTACAAGCATTTGTCGAGCTTCACGAGTTTGCTGACCTTAATCTAGTACAGGCTTTGAGGTATGTACTTTTTACAACTAAATGCTTATCTGGAAGCTTGGCATTGATAAATCCTGTAAATTATCAATGAATAATCATGCCATTAGGTTTCTAATTTGTACAAAATGAAAGGGAGGAGGAGATTCTGGTTGCGAAATTCTGTTTTGCATCTTGTGTAGCATTTTTGTTCCAAATATTAATTAGATATGTTTCATATAATGCTACAACTTTTGAAACACTTAAAAGGGCAGAGTGGGTGTACAGTAGGAATTTGCTGCAGGGAGTATCACTCCTGCTTTCAAGTCTGTCTGTTATGGATTAATGTCCCACTCTAGAGATGTGACCAGATAAAAATGGTGCAGCAGGAGGTCACAAAATGCTGGAGTAACTCAGCAGGTCAGGCAGCATCTCTGGAGAACCGAGGGCGGCACACTAGCGCAGCTGTAGAGTTGCTGCCTTACAGCGCCAGAGACCCAGTTCGATCCTGGCTACGGGTGCTGTCTGTACAGAGTTTGCACGTTCTCCTTGTGACTGCATGGGTTTTCTCCTGGTGCTCCAGTTTCGTCCCACACTCCAAATATGTGTAGGCTAATTGGCTTCTGTAAATTGTCCCTAGTGTGTAGGATAGCGTTAGTGTATGAGTCCTTGTTGGTTGACGTGGACTCGGTGGGCCGAAGGGCCTGTTTCCACCCTGTATCTCTAAAGTAAAGTTGGGCAGAAGGGCCTGTTTCTGTGCTGTATGCTCTATTAAGTGACTGAACATTGCAGATTGAACACGTTGTTCAAAATTGTTCCTCCTGTTGTTCCATGACAGGCAGTTTCTGTGGAGCTTCAGGCTGCCAGGAGAGGCTCAGAAAATAGATCGGATGATGGAATCATTTGCCTCGCGTTACTGTCAGTGCAATCCAGGGGTCTTCCAGTCAACAGGTCAGTAAAGTTGTATCAACAGGCAATTGATATATTGTAGGGGTGAACTTTAATTTCTCCCACCATGACCTTCACTGGAGGATGTTCCTTTGCATTCGTGCATTTCTGTTAAAAGGGAGAAATAGTCTTGCTTATTGCCACATCTTGAACCAATTCCTGACACGGTGCCAAAGGCCATCTCTCATCTGAAAAGTCCCAGAGGTTTATTTAATGCTTTATTAATATGTCAATTTTTTTAAATTTGGAACTTGGGGAAAATACACCACAGGGCAGGCCCTTCGACCAACAATGTCCATGCTGGTTGTGATGTCAAGATAAACTAATTTCCTCTGCCTGCACATGATCCATATTCTTTCATTCCCTGCAAATCCATGTGCCGATCTAAAAGCCTCTTAAATGTCACTATCATATCTGCCTCCACCACTACCCCTAACAGTGTGTTCCAGGCATCCACCGCTCTCTTTGCAAAATATCTTGCCCCTACGCATCTCCTTTAAATGTTGCCCCTTTCGCCTTAAAGCTGAGCCCTCTAGTTGATAACATTTCCATCCTGGGAAAAAGTTTCTGAATTTTATTTGCATCAATCCAAGTGTTGGGGGGGGGGGGGGGGGGGGGGGACTGAAGAGATGACAGCACTCTTCAATATTTCCATACTTCCTTGCTACACTTCTACACCCACTGACAGAGCAACCCGATTGCAATGCCAATACTTTTCCTGTAACCTATTCTCTTCACTTTCCTCTCGGTTCTAACAGCAGCCTATATTAGTGGCAATTTGCAATGGGAAATCCCCGATCTTCTGTTCCACCGTGGACGGGACTATCTTTTCTTTTCCCTTTGGATTTTCTGTCACCTTTCCCTGGATTTCACTTCACCAGCCCCAAGTGTGATTTAAGTTTATTATTGTCACGTGTATCAATGTGCAATGGAAAGCTTTGCTTTGCATGATATCCAATCTGATCAGATAATACTGTACATAAATAGAATCGTCAAACTCGAGTACAATAGGTAGAACAAAGGGGAAGATGCAGAGTGCTTGGGCACTGTGAGGCAGCAGCCCTACCCGCTGCACTGCTTTGACAGCTTAGCATTCTCACCAGTATGTTCTTCACACTCTCCTCTGACCGTCTGCCCTCCTTAAGATGTTCCTGGAACAAACTTTTGTTCCGCTGATGTAATATTTCCTCTTCTGGAACCAAAATGTGCCTAATACGTTCCTGGTTGGCACCGACAAGGTGTTTTCTCACATTGAGCGTGTTACATAACTGTAGACTGTGATAGCCTGCGATCACCTCTGCTCTCTTATTGTGAAGAATGTAACAAGTTTTTAAAAGTCAATTCTGTAGCAATAATGAAATGAAAACATTAGGCTGGGTCACATCAGGATTTATTATTTGTGGCATTTTTTGTTTCTTTAGTATTTAAGAGCTTTCTAATATAAGTGACAATTTACTCTGAAGAACTGCAGCTTCCTTTTGACCCGGGGAACTCCACCCACCCCGCCTGCCACCACCAGTTTCTTCCCCTGCCTCCGCTGTTAGCTTGGCCCTGGTGTTCTGGTAACATCTGGATGTGCACTTCCCCTTTGGGTGGGGACAAGGACATACTGGGCTGGCTTCCCCGGCTCCTGGCTGCAGTCCGCGCTGGGGTTGTGGAGGTCAGTGTTCAGCTGTGCACCGGCGGGGGAGTTTATAGCTTGAGGAAGAGTGAATAAAGAGGCTAGGAAGTATCTGTGCTCTTAGTGCTCTTTAGCAGAACACTAAATCGTGTCCACAGTTCACGATGGTGCAGCTTTAATTCTTTACGCTGAAGCCCTCTCCCAAATAGGGCCTGGGAGATTAAAATCGAATAAGACATTGATTCCAGTTTGAAACTAGTTACTTACTCTTTGTTTGCCTGTCTTTTTTATTCCCCGAGTTACAAAGAGTGCAGAGAAGAGGACAACAATCTTACCAGGTCTTAGAACTTTAGAGATACAGCGTGGAAACAGGCCCTTTGGCCCACCAAGTCTGCGTCAAACAGTGATCACCCAGTACACTAACATTATCCTGCACACTAGGGATATTGTACAATTTTACAGAAGCCAATTAAGCTGCAAACCTGCTCATCTTTGGGGTGTGGAAGGAAACTGGAGCACCCGGAGAAAACCCATGCGGTTACAGGGAGAACGTACAGACTCTGTACAGACAGCACCCATAGTCAGGATTGAACCCAGGTTTCTGGTGCTATAAACACAGCAACTCTACTGCTGCGCCACAGTGACGCCCTTTTTTTTTAGCAATGGCCGCCTCGCCAACAGTCTGACTCGTCCCTTCTTTGCTGTTTTTTAGTATGTGTTACATGTGTGTTTTAGTGTTTGTTAGCTTGTTTTATGTGGTGGTGGTGGGGGGAAACTTTTTTAAACATCTCTTACATCGATGGAGATGCGATTTTTTTTTTCTCCATATCGTATCTCCGTCCGCACTGTGGCCTAACATTGAGGAGCAGGCGGCCTTTGCTGGAGACTGACTTTGGGAGCTCCTACCGCAGGAGCCTGTGGAATTAACATTGTGGAGCTCACGGTCTCTGGTTAGAGACCGACTTCAGGAGCTCCATGCCGCAGGATTTTCGACCGCTCCAATGCGGGGGCTTCGATCGCTGGCTGCGGGAGCTTCGATCGCCCCGACTGCGGATGGCTTGACTGCCACGACCGCGGGGAAATAAAGAGGAAGATTAGATGCCTTCCATCACAGTGAGGAATGTTGGGAATCTGCTGTGGTGGATGTTTATGTTAACTTTCATGTAGGTGTGTGTCTTGTTGCTTTTTTCCAGTGTGGCTGTATGGTAATTCGAGTTTCACGGTACCTTAATTGGTAAACAATAAACTGACCTTTGAAGAATCGGGGTTGCTGAGCTGTAGGGAAAGGACACAAACTGCTTGAGTAACTCTGTGGGTCAGGCAGCCTCTCTGGAGAACATGGATAAGTGATGTTTCGGGTTGGGACCCTTCTTCAGACTGGAAGCACGTTCTTCCTGTGACCGCCTGGGTTTCCTCCGAGTGTTTCTGGTTTGTCCCACATCCCAAACTCGTGCAGATTGGTTGGTTAATTGGCCTGTGGCAAGGCTAGGGCTTTATGCCTTGGAGTACAGGAGGCTGAGGGGTGATGTTATAAAATCATGAGTGAATTAATAGGGTGAATGCACAGAGTCCTTTATCTAGAGTTGGGGAATCAAGTCTGAATGAAAGTCTGATGGTGTAGATGGACGTATAACTTTTTTAAAGGAATTAGAAAAATTACTTGAAGGTAAATTTTCAGAACACTGCAGAAAGAGATGGGTTGAGTACTGTCTGATTCACCTCTACCCCATTACAGACATTGGACTTTGTGTGGCTACATTGCTGAGAACTATATTCTGCACTCTATATCTTCCTATTGTACTTGAATTTAACGATTGTTTTTAAGTATGGTATTATCTGAGCTAACTGGATAGCATTTAAAACAAAGCTTGTCACTGTACCTTGGTACTCATGGCAATAATAAACCTAAGCTGGACTCGGTCAGAAAAGCCGGCACAGACCCTGAATGGCCTGAGTGTGGAAGTTTGAATTATTGGGCCCAGATATATAGATATTGAAGTTATAGACTGTTTTTAACTGCTTGTCTTTCCCCTGTCCACAGACACTTGCTATGTGTTGTCCTTCGCCATAATTATGTTGAATACAAGTTTGCATAACCCCAACGTGAGGGACAAACCTGCCGTTGAGAGGTTCATCTCCATGAACCGGGGCATCAACGAAGGTGGAGACCTTCCAGAAGAGTTACTCAGGGTGAGTCTTGAACCAAAGCCGTTTCCCCCACATTCCTGCAGTGAAAAGCCAGAAGGTGGGATTGATTGAGGAAGAGTTTTCCATAATTCGGGAGGTTGTTCCTCAGTTGGTACATCTGGCTGGGCAGTGTCCTGATCCCTTGAATCTGAAGACTATCTGTTTAACGTGTACCCCAACATTTGTTGCTTGATGCCGACTCATCCCTCAGAATCTTGCTGTTGCAGGAGCATCCTTTGATGGAGTTTTAAACCTTAACATCTTGGTTGTATGTACAGGAACAGGTCCTTCAGCCCACATTGCCAGTGCCAAACATGATGCATAGATAAACTAATTTCCTCTGCCTGCAAATGATCCACATTCATGTGCCTCTCCAAAAGTCTCTTAAATGCCACTCCACCACCACCCCCGGCAGCGTGTTCCATTCACCCAAACTTGCCCTGTATATCTCCTTTAAACTTTCCCCTTCTCATCTGAAAGCTATGTCCTCTGGTATTTGAGTTTTCCATCAAAAAAGTTCTGACTGTCTACCTTTTAATATTTTTCTCCGGCATTCCAGAGAAAATAATCCAAGGTTATTCAGCCTGTTCCTGTAGCTAATGTTCCCTAATCCAGGCATCATTCTGGTAAAACGACTTATCCAATCCCACTCTCAGCATGGGTCTGTAGCTTTCCTTGCTGGTCACTGCTCTTCAAATACACATTCAAGCACTTTATAAATGGCAAGAGAATTCCAAACTCCACTACCTTTTTGTCCTTTTGTTTCTCCATCCAATTATTTAAATCCCAATGGAGGAATAGGGATCATGTAACTGAAGGGCCTGTTCCTGTGCTATACTGTTCAAGGGCTGCTGGATCTCCAGGTTGCTAACCATTTTAACTCCCCTTCCCATTCCTATACCTGACCTTCCTGTCCTGGGCCTCCATTGTCAGAGTGAGGCCATAGGCACAATGGTACAGCACCCAATGATAGGAACATTGAATTCTCCAATTTTGGGTAACAAATCCACTCACTTCCCTCCTGCTCGTCCCCTTCCATCTATATCCCTGCCAATGGCTTTACATTACATTCTTCTTCTTCTCTCTGACACCCTTTTGTCTCCTTTTTGACCTATGCATTGGTTTTGTGCTAATCTCTCTATTTCCCATCTCTCTGCAGAACCTGTATGACAGTATTAAGAACGAGCCTTTCAAAATCCCAGAAGATGATGGCAATGATTTGACCCACACATTCTTTAACCCTGACCGGGAGGGCTGGCTACTAAAATTAGGTTAGTTTGGCTAATTTTGGTTCAATTACTGCGCATCAGGGTAATTTCAAGTGTGCTTTCCAAGCCGATTGCCAGCACTGTGGTGCTACCATCAAGGACTGAGGTGTGAGTGTAGTGGGTTTAACGCGTGCCGCTGAGAATCAGAGTGTAGGCTGATGTTCCAGTGTGATACTGAGGGAACCCTGCACTGCCTGCCATTCCTTCACACTAAAACGTGAAACTGAGTCGATCTGCACTTTCAGGTACCAGTTCTGAAAGATCACAAGATATTGCCCGCTGCTCCAACCAGCTGTTCACCCTCAAGAAACATTACTTAAATCAAAAAATGTTTAGGGCATTATTTTGTTTTGTAGGATTTTTGCTGAGCATCAACTGTCTCCTACATTACAACGATGAATAGTCTTCAAATTATTTCAGTGACTGGCATTGGTGATGGCTTATTGTCTCATAGCTAAGATGCTGTGAACAGCTTTGCTTGCATGCTATCCAATCAAATCGTAACATTTAAGTACAGTTAAGCCATACACAAGTACAACAGCCAGTGCCAAAAGCAAAATACAAGTGTGCAGAATACAGTGCTGCAGAGTTAAAGTGTTGCAGCCACAGAGGAAGTGCAGATAAAAAAAAAATTCTAAGGGCTGCAATGCGGTAAATTGGAAGATCGGGACTAGACCCATAGCTTATGAGGGCACTGTTCAGTTGTTTGTTGAGAGTGGGGGAGAAAAAGCTGTTCCTGAGTTTGTGGATTGTGCTTTCAAGCTTCAACCATCTGCCCTATGGGAGGGCGTAGGAGGAATGACTGGGGTGTACATTGTTCTTGATGCTTTAGGCTGCATGGAAACCTGAAAAATGCAAGTAATGCAAGCCTTTCCACTGGCCTCTCAACGATGTTAAAAGGGCAGCAATGTTTGTCTCTTATGAAGGAAGGGTTCAGTTTCTCTGACTGATCATATCTCCCGACACCACAGTGCCGTGGGTTCATCCTATGACCTCTTGCCTTGAGGCGTTAGCTGATCCGCTGTGATATGGTTCTCTAGGGTTTGTGTTGTTGCGTGAAGTGGTAAGAGTAAAAGTCCACCAGGCATGTTCTGGCCACAGGTAGACAGGGTGATGAAGAAGGCAATTGGCACAGATGCCTTCATCGGTCAGGGGTTGGGGCATCAGTCCAAGAGTTGGGGCATCATGTACAAGTTGTTGGTGAGACCACACTTGGATTATTATATGCAGTTCTGGTCCGCACAGGATGGCACAGTTGTAGAGTTGCTGCCTTGCAGTAAAGATGACCCAGGCTTGATCCTGACTACGGCTGCTGTAGGTACGGAGTTTGTATGTTCTCCCTGTGGTTTCCCGCTTTGGTTTCCTCCCACACTCGGGTCGTGCAGGTTAATTGGCTTCTGTAAATTGTCCCCAGTGTGTAGAATAGATCTGGTGTAGGGGTGATCGCTGGTTGGCACAGACTCGGTGGGCCGATGGGTCTATTTCCATGCTGTATCTCTAAACTAAATGCAACTAAACCACAGGAAGGATGTCATTAAGCTCGTATGGGTGCAGAAAAATTTACCAGGAATGGAGGCCGTGAGAGGGGACATAATTAAGACGTCATGAAATGCTGCTGGCTGTGGGAAGTGTGATCTTTTACATGGAAAATTACAGCAATCCTTTCTGGGTGGCCTTGGAAAAATTCCACATAATAACTTTAACCAATATTTTCCCTCTGTCCTCCGATATTTTCGCCAAAACAGATAACCCTCCGACATTTTCGCCACCTCCAATGGGATTCCACCACTGCCCACAATTTTCCCATCTCCTCCCATTTCGGCTCCCTCCGTAACTCCCTGGTCAATTCCTTCCTTCCCACCCAAACCACCCCCTCCCCTGGTACTTTCCCTTGCAACTGCAGGAAATGCAACACTTGTCGCTTTACCTTCCCCCTTGAATCAATCCAAGGACCCAAGTAGTCTTTCCAGGCACCTCCTCCAACCTCATCTATTGCATCTGCTGCTCTAGGTGTCAACTGCTCTACATCGGTGAGACCAAGCGCAGGCTTGGCGATCGCTTCGCCCAACACCTCCGCACAGTTCGCATTAACCAACGTGATCTCCCGGTGGCTCAGCACTTCAACTCCCCCTCCCATTCTGAATCCGACCTTTCTGTGCTGGGCCTGCTCCATGGCCAGAGTGAGTACCACCGCAAATTGGAGGAGCAGCACCTCATATTTTGCTTTGGTAGTTTACACACCAGCGGTATGAACATTGACTTCTCCAATTTCAGGTAGTCCTTGCTTTCTCCCTTCTTCCCCCTTCCCAGCTCTGCCACAACCCACTTTCTCTGCCTCTTCCTTTCTTCTTCCCCCCCCCCCCACCCCCACATCAGTCTGAAGAAGGGTCACGATACGTCACCTGAAACGTCACCTATCCCTTCGCTCCATAGATGCTGCCTCACCTGCTGAGTTTCTCCAGCATTTTTTACTACGATTTTCCCCTCTGTCCAGCATGTTTAGTAAGCACAAAGAACTGCAGATGCTGGAACCTTGAACAAAGAACACAAAGTGCAGGAGTAACTCAGCGGGTCAAACAACATCTTGGGGCAATGTGGATAGGTAACATTTCAGTTCGGGACCCTTCTTTAGCCCAAAGAAGGGCCCTGAGCCGAAAAGGTCACCTAAGCTGCCCTCCATAATGTTTGGGACAAAGACCCATCATTTTTTTATTTGCCTCTCTAGTCCACAAATTGAGATTTGTAATAGAAAAAAATCACATGTGGTTAAAGTGCACATTGTCAGATTTTAATAAAGGCCATTTTTTAACATTTTGGTTTCGCCATGTAGAAATTACAGCAGTGTTTATACATAGTCTTCCCCCCCCCCCCCCCCCCCCCCCATTTCAGGACACCATAATGTTTGGGACATCAATATCATGTAATTGGGTTCAGATCGGGTGATTGACATGGCCACTCAAGAATGGACCATTTTTTAGCTGAAAAACTTGTTGTTTTAGCGGTATGTTTGGGATCATTGTCTTGCTGTGGAATGAACTGCTGGCCAATGAGTTTTGAGGCTTTTGTTTGAATTTGAGCAGATAGGATGTGTCTATACACTTCAGAATTCATTATTCTACTACCATCAGCAGCTGCATCAGCAATGAAGATAAGTGAGCCAGTACCTTCAGCAGCCATACATGCCCAGGCCATAACACCCCCCACCACTGTGTTTCACAGATGAGGTGGTATGCTTTGGATCTTGAGAGGAGTTCCTTCTCTCCTCCATACTTTGGTCTTGCCATCACTCTGATACAAGTTAATCGTCGTCTCATCTGTTCACAGACCTTTTTCCAGGACTGTGGTTGCTCTTTTAAGTACTTCTTGGCAAACTGTAACCTGGCCATTCTATTTTTGCGACTAACCTGTGGTTTGCATCTTGCAGTGTAGCCTCTGTATTTCTGTTCATGCAGACAGTGGTCATTGACAAATCCACACCTGACACCTGAAGAGTGTTTCTGATCTGTCGGACAGGTGTTTGGGGATTTTTCTTTATTATAGATAGAATTCTTCTGTCATCAGCTGTGGCGGTCTTCCTTGGCCTGCCAGTCCCTTTGCGATTAGTAAGCTCACCAGTGCTCTCTTTCTTCTTAATGATTATCCAAACAGTTGATTTTGGTAAGCCTAAGGTTTGGCTGATGTCTTTAACAATTTTTTTTCTTGTTTCTCGGTCTCATAATGACTTCTTTGACTTTCATTGGCACAACTTTGGTCCTCATGTTGATAAACAGCAATAAAAGTTTCCAAAGGTGATGGAAAGACTGGAGGAAAGACTAGGTGCTGAGAGCTCTCTTATACCTACATTAAGGAGGCATTTAAACACACCTGAGCAATTACAAACACCTGTAAATCATGTATCCCAAACATTATGGCGTCCTGAAATGGGGGGGGGGGGACCTATGTATAAACACAGCAGTGATTTCTACATGGTGAAACCAAAATGTATAAAAATGGCCTTTAATAAAATCTGACAATGTGCACTTTAACCACATGTGATTTTTTTTTTCTATTACAAATCTCAAATTGTGGAGTACAGAGGCAAATAAATAAATGATGGGTCTTTGTCCTAAACATTATGGAGGGCACTGTATCCATGCTCTCCAGGGATGTTACCCGACTCACTGAGTTACGCCAGCACTTGCATGTTTAGACCCGTCTCGCATTCATGCCTGTGGGATCTTACTGTAGACAAATCCTCCACCGTATTTCTACATTTGAATCATTTACTTCCCCTAAAAAATATTTAATTGATTGATAAGCACTGGGTTAAATGGGATGTAGAAGTGAGTCTTGTTCTTCATTGTCCAACTCTAACCTCAGAAGCCTTGTCAACATGTGAAGAATGTCAATCTGTATGAAATGTCACTGCCGCCTTCATTTTGTTCCATCGGTGAATCAGGATATTTTTTGTAGGGAGGAATTGTTGAGCTGCGTTGAAACAAAGTATTCCTACCATGTTCATTGTATGAATCCCACACTTGATGTACAGATCCATTATTTAAAAATAAGTATATGATGAAAAATGTTACAAAATTGCACCTTAACCACACGATGCGAGTTGTATTTTCTGGTCGTGATGTGAAGCTTATTGTGTTGGTTCAGGTCTTCCAACTTTCTACATAAGAAACAAATGGCATCCTCAAGGATTATAATTTGTGCATGTCTTTAATTTTCTTGCATTACTTGTGATTTTCCTATTGGTTTGTGTGTTTGTTTGTTTGCTGTGGCTTTTTTTCAAATAAAATTGGCTTAAATGTGCCTTCTTGTTTTCCTTATGGCCTATGACCTGTCACCTTTCTGTTCTATGACTGGCTGTCTCTGCTTTATCTGCATTAGGAGGTATGTACTGAAGATCTTCCAGACCCTCGAGTCTGTTGCAACACTTTTGTTTTCTCCCTTCTTGTTGTGAGAAGCAAGAAAATATTGTTGTGAGGTGCCTTCTGCGATCGGCCTTCAACCTATCTGGTTGTAACTTCCCTCTTGACTCTTCACGACTTTCTGCTGTGTTCCTGCAGTATTTCACAAAGCATATTCACTTGCAAGATGCTCAATCTTTGACCGTTGGGACTTTGGTGATTGCCAAGAGGAAATGTTTTTTGGATAAAATCAGTGAAATGCTTTGCTGTTGTCTATTCTGTGCCCCTTGTACTAATTCCCTTTGAGTCGTATTTCTCAACAACGGCTAAGTGTATTTGCCAGACTACACACGTATCATTTGGCCCAACACGAGTGCCGGTCGGGAATGGTACTTCAAGGAGGGTGAAATCCCTGATCGAAACAAATTGTGCTGTACTAGCAAATCCCTCCTCTCCATGCAATGATGTGCAGCAGGCACTTCACACAATTATTTGCTCTTTGACAATTCATTCAGCTTGGATGTTGAAATGCAGTTAACTTCTCGCCACAGCCGGTAATATTCAGAATTAAAGCCGCCAGTAAGATGCGTCTTAACATTTTAACCAGCTTTCTCTTCCACTAAAGCTAACTGAAACTTTGCCTAGTTAACCATGATCAAAGAATGCTTGCTGATGATGAACTGCCCATGGCTTTATAGAACACCTACCATATCCAACTTAAAAAAACAAAATGTATGTCAAATAGATCCACTGAATAAATATTTAATTTGCTTGATACTCTGGAATGGGAGCATTAGAACATGGTGCACGAGTTGTTGGCCCATTGAGATTCATCAGAGGATGGCTTGTTTCAAGGAATCTGCCATTTCATTAGGTATAGATTGCAACCAGCTTTCACAAATTTTACTGTCAATGGTTAGATTTCTTCCTATTGGGTTGGAGTCTTGCTGAGAACCATATGTGGTTACACAATATATTCGGCTGAATAGCAAGATTTTTTTAAGTGTTAACGCTAAATTGTTGGTTAGACAGCTGGAGTAGTATCAGTTCTTACAACACATTTTATCATGGATGCAGAGGTGCTAGAGATATTGGGGCAGATACTGCAGGTGTATGTTTAGCCCAGGCAAGCTGGAGCTTTTCCTAAGAGCAGGGAAAGGTTTAATAGTGGTGCTCAAAGTAAGGCTGTCTGTTGTGAATTCTATTCCAGTTGTGGATGTTAATGAACGGAAGGCACGATATTCCGATAACTACTGGAGAAGGTTAGAAGTGTAGGGTGAATATTTTTACACTAAAAGTAAATGCACTGACTCTGAAAGGGTGATTGAATCAGATTCACAAGAGATACACCACAGAAACAGGCCCTTTGGCTCATTGAGTGTGTTGGCCATCAGCCACCCATTTAATTTAATTCCACTTTTATTCTCCTCACATTCTCATCAACTCCTCCCATGCACCTCAACTACTGCCTCTGGCAGCTCATTCCATTTACTCAATACACCCCCCCCCCCCCCCCCCCCGAGTGAAAAAGTTGCTCCTCTGGTTCCTATTAAATCTTGCTCCTCTCACTAAACCCATGTCCGCTGGTTCTTGAGTCCCCTATTGTGGGTAAAAGACTGTGCTATTCCCCTCATGATCTTGTACATCTCGGTAAGATCACCACTCAGCCTCGTATGCTCCAAAGAATAAAGTCCTAGCCCACCCACTCTCCCTAGAGCTGAGGCCCTCGAGTCCTGGCCACATCTCTGTCAGATGTTCTGTCCCAGAGCAAAGAATCTGTAGAGGGTTGAGAACGGTGTACAAGGCTTGAGAGCGCTGATCACTGTCAGACTGGACTGGATTCTGTGTCAATGTTTTCGACTCTGCTTTAGCTCTTATTTATTTTAATGATCAGAGTTGATCAGATCAAATCACCATTTGCCTCGTCACAAAATGGCTGCAGACGTTGGTAGAGGAAATGAGATTCAAAGTTTAAAACAAAAACTGCATGGAATGGTTATTTCAGAAGGGGTTGATTGAAGATCCATTTCCTATTGGAACACCTAGTGGTTTGGATTAGTTTCAGCAGTTGTAACCATCCTTCACAGGGTGAGGTAACACAGGTGAGAAAGAAATAGGGTTTAATTCTTGGGCAAAACCAGTTCATTCCTGTATTTATAGGTTTAGTATTTGTACGTCTTTGCTGGAGAATTGAGGGGAAGTTAACTACACAGAATGTCATAGAGGATCACAGGAGAGCCTAGATGGAACTCTAGAGCAAAAATCCTTGGACTTTTACATAACGCGCAGGTGGATTGTATTACTCATCTTTAATATGTACACACAATGTAAAAATATACCAACAAGTCTCAAAGCTGAGGTGCTAATTTTAGTTTTTCCTTTTCAAAACTTGCCCACTTCAGGGGGAAGAGTGAAAACATGGAAGCGCCGATGGTTCATTCTCACAGATAATTGCCTCTATTACTTTGAATACACAACGGTAAGTTTTCATGCAGTCTGTCTGCAGAGCAGTAATTTTAAATATCTTCACAAGGAAACCACCATCCTTAATTGACTCAATTACAAATGGGTGATCTAATATTTGATGTGCGGTAGATTTTATTGGTATGAATCAGCACTAGCGAAGGTAAAGATGGCTTTTGGCTTGCTGGTGTTTATCACCGAGGACATTTGAGTATAGATGTTAGAATTTTTAAAAAAGCACAAAGTGCTGGAGTAACTCAGCGGGGCCAGGCAATCTCTGGAGTTCATGGATAGGAGATCTTTCAGTGAAGGGCTTTGTGCACAGCCTGATTATCCTATTAATTCGGGATTCGTGCCTACCAGTGGGTAAACAAAATTATCCCACAAACTGTGTGGTTTCAGCCTGAAACAGCACAGATCCATGTCCTTCACAGATGCTGCCTGACCTGCTGAGTTACTCCAGCACTTAAAAAAAAAGCCAGCATCTGCCATTCATGTGTCTCTGTAGGATGTTATGTTGCAGTTGTACACAACATTGCTGTGGCTGAGGGTTACACAAAAAGCTGGAGAAACTCAGCGGGTGCAGCAGCATCTAAGGAGCGAAGGAGATGGGTGACGTTTCGGGTTGAGACCATTGCTCTGGCTGAATCAGGAACATTGTATTCGGTTTTGGTCACCCTGCTATAGGAATAATGCCATTAAGTTGGAAAGGATGCAGGGAAGATTAATGAGGAAGTTGACAGGACTCGCTGCGGCTGTCTGTCTTTTTAATTTTTTGATCTAGTTAAATGTAGTTGTCGTTTTTTTAATACTGTTTTTAACTGTGTTTATGTGGGGGGGGCGGGGGAAACTTTTAAAATCTCTTCCCTGTCGGGTCTCCGTTGTCGTTGGGGCCTAGCACCGTGGAGCGGCCTCTAACCGTGACTGTGGGCTCCAGTCGCGGAGCCTGCGGACCTACCATCGTGGAGCTGGCCGGCCTCTGAGCGTGGGGAGCGATGGTGGCTCGCTGCTGCGGCCCGACTCCAGAGCCGGAGGCTCCAGCCTGTGGACTGTGATATCGGGAGCTCGCGGGTCTGGGTGGGAGACCGCTTTTCGGAGCTCCCGCAACGCAACTTCTCCAGCTCGTGTCGCGGGGTTGGTACATCGCCCGGCACGGCTATAATGGCCGCGGGACATTCCAACGCCCGCCGGGGGCTCCAACTTTGTGACATTTAGACCTGGAGCGGGGCCTTATATCGCACTGCGCGGCCTTATATGGCCGTGGGACTTACCATCGCCCGCCTGGGGCTTCAACATCAGGAGAAAAATGGCGCGCAGGGGAGAGAAAAGACTTTGCCTCCCATCACAGTGAGGAGATTCACTGTGATGGATGTTTGTGCGAATTGAATTGTTTGTGTGTCTTGTAGCAATTGTTTTGTCTGTATGGCTGTAGAAACAGAGTTTCATTTGAGGCTCAATGAGGTTCAAATGACATTGAATAAATATTGTATTGTAATTATAGGGAGAAGTTGAGCAAGCAAGGATTGTATTGCTTGGAATGTAGGAAGCTGAGGTATAGAGGTGTATAAAACTATGAGGGGAATAGATGGAGTGAATGTAGGTTTTCCCCCCCCCCCCCCCCCCAGGGTAGGAAAATCAAGTAGAGGATACGTGTTTGAGGTGAGAGGGGGAAGATTTAATGGGAGCCTGAAGGACCACTTTTTCCACAGAGGATGGTGTGTAAATGGTGTGGTTGAGGCATTTCGGAAATGTTCAGGGGGATATGGATCAAACGTAGGCAACTGGGACAAGTCACAAATGCAGATGCTGGTTTCCCTCAGTGGGTCAGGCAGCATCTCTGGAGAACATGGATAGGATTGAGACCCTTCTGACCACCTTGGTTGGCATTGATGATTTGGGCCAGAGGATTTGGGTTCTGTGCTGTTGTGGAACATACAAGCCCTGGTCGTGACACAGCTAGATGAGTCAGTGCTGTGCAGTCCACAGCACTGCTGATTATGATTGCCTATCAGGTTGTCAAAATAAATACTTTTAATCGCAGGACAAAGAACCTCGAGGAATAATTCCTTTGGAGAATCTCAGCATCCGGGAAGTTGAAGATCCAAGAAAGCCTGTGAGTGTTGGCTTTTACTTCCTACTATTGATTTGTGAGTGACGTTGGCCAGTGAGAGAATTTGAGAAAATACTTTCCGAATATTTCATTAAATGATTTAAATGTGCAAGTGATGGTCTTTCACACCAGAGATGAATGATGTTCAAATTCTAAACACTAAAGCTCTGATAAACTATTATCCCAAGCCCTGATCTTACAAGGGTTCTTGTGTTGGGCTCTTATAAGCCTTGTTTTATGTTTTAACATTTTACTGTCTTGGGAACTTTAGACAATGCCACCTACTGATGGTACAGCACAGGAACGGTCCTTCAGCCCACAATGTCTGTGATTAATATGAATCCAAGTTAAACTAATCTTCTCTGCCTGCATGTGATGCATATCCATGCGCTTATCTAAAAGCCCCTTAAATGCCACTACCAAATCCACCACCCCAAAGATGTACAGGTTTGTAGGTTAATCGGCTTGGGGTAGGTGCAAATTGTCTCTAGTGTTAATATGCGGGGATCATTGGTTGGTGTGGGCTGAAGGGCCTATTTCTGCGCTGTATCTCTAAACTAAACTGAACCCCTGACAGTGCGTTCCAGGCACCCACCACTCTATTTAAAAAAAAAACTTGCCCCTCATCTTAAACCTATGCCATTTAATCCTTGAAAGAGATTGACTGACTACCCTAAGCATTTGATATTGCTATCAGGTCACCCCTCAACATTCCAGATAACCTATTTGAAAGAGCAAATTATCAAACAAAAATTCACTCCACTTATCCCCATAGTTGTATACCTTGTTGATCCTGAGACAGAATTCAACAGATTTGAGAGGCACTCAGATTCAGCAAGTTCCACACTTTGGTGAGCAATCAGAGGATATTCTATGGTTAGGTAGCAGGGACTACTGTGTCCAACAACTCACTCGTATTAGTGTCTCAGGACAATATTCCTGAGGCTTTTTCTTCCCTGCTTATTTTCGACCATATGATTCCTTTAAGTTAAAAAATAAATCCCCAATCTCCTTTTCATATCCTGGGTCAAATTAGGTTACATTTTTCTAAGCCCTGTCTAAGGATGGACACAAAGTGCTGGAGTGGGGGGAGAGAGGGAGTAAGTTGGTGAAGAGGTGGGGACGAGACAAAGTCTGGCAAGTGATAGAAACAAGGAGCTGCAGGTGCTGGTTTACACAAAATGACGTAAAGTGCTAGAGTAACTCAACAGGCCAGGCAGTATCGTTGTGGAACATGGATTTGTGACGTTTTGGGCCAAAATTGTCGTCTGTCCATGCCTTCTGCAGATTCTGCCTGACATGCCGATATCCTTCAAGATATTGTTTCACTCAAGATTCTAGCACCTGCAGTTCCTTGTTTCCATGTCTGCCCCTCTTGGCCAATGAACTTTACTTGATTTAAGCTGATGGTAATTCTGGCTGGGTGAATTTGTTGTTTTATCTGTGAGCAGTCACGGTTCTGATGGGAACTCACTGCAGTAAGACATTTGAATGAATGTCAATGGGATACTTATGCTGCCCTTTTTAACAGATGGTTTATTGACTGCCTGTTGCTTTTCTCTGCCCCCTTTAGAACTGCTTTGAGCTCTTCAACCCCAGCCACAAAGGCCAGGTTATCAAAGCCTGCAAGACTGAAGCTGATGGACGCGTGGTCGAAGGCAACCATGTTGTGTATCGAATTTCAGCACCAACCCCAGAGGAGAAGGAGGAGTGGATAAAATCAATCAAGTATGTTGTTTAATGGGGCTGGGCACGCTGTCCTTATAGAAAAAGGAATTAAGTGTTACTCAAACCAGTGGAACATCACAAAACAGAGTCATTGTAGACTCGTTAACGTTTAGTGTAAGGGTAAAGTCCAATTAAAGATAGTCCAAGGGTTTTCAATGAAGCTCTGAACTAAATATTGTGTGAAAGAGTGCTGGAGGAACAGTGGGTCAGACATCATAGCACCGGCCTGGCCTGCTGAGTTCCTCCAGCACTGTGTTTGTTCAAGATTACGGTATCTGCAGTTTCATGCTTCACCTGTGAACATTGTGTAAATTGATCAGCCTGAGGGCAATCCAACAGGGACCCAGAGTTGGATTAAAAGAAAAATGTATTAAATGATCTGACATTAAGGTTTCTTCCCCCCATTCAATCTTCCCCGCTGCTTCTTTAGACTATTTCTGGCTGCCTGTTCAACTAACCATCATGGCTGCTTCAGAAGAGCATGCGGCTGTGGGTTGGATCACTGTGAGGTCAACCTGCCTGAAGCAGTCAGCACTTATTCACAATTGGGAGGAGGGGAGTTGGGGAAGATACAAATCTCAAATTGTGGAGTACAGAGGCAAATAAATGATGGGTATTTCTCACAAACATTATGGAGGGCACTGGATGTGGCATTTAGGAGCAGATTTGAGACATTAATAGTTTCTATTTTTACAGATGCCACAGACCCTGGTGAATGTTTTGTAGCGGTTTTGTATTAGTTTCTCTGAATGTACTGAGAATTGTTGGGGTCTGATATTGTTTTCTGCTTCCAGGGCAAGTATTAGCAAAGATCCCTTCTACGACATGCTGGCCACCAGAAAAAGAAGAATAGCCAACAAGAAGTAACTGCAGGGAAACCGATTTGTGCCTTGCAGGTGCTGATCTGTTTGAAACACACCAGTCTTTGGAAGCTTTATAGTGCAAGAAATGAAGAAAGCCACCTGACCTAGGTCCTTGTGATTGGAGTTTATCAGACATTCCTCTGTCTAGGTTTATAGAAAAGTCTTGTTTTTAAAAAGTGTTTTAACACAATGTCTTACCAGAAACCATGCACAGCTGTGAAATTCTACTTTTTAGAAAAAAAGACTTTTGCACACTAATTTCTTTCTTGTAGATGTCTCGGGCACTTCTATCTCAGCTGGTCTGAGATGGGAGCAGGGATGGTTGATTTGATCTGCAATAGGAGGCTGTACACAAGGAAACACTACTTTCCATCATAGTTTATAGTCAAAACTATAATCAAGTATTAATTTGAAAGTCCAAGAAATGTGACTGTATAAACAGTTGTACTAAGCTCTTTGTTAAAACAAATAAAAACAGACGAGAGCACTAATCATTCTTACACCCAGAGATCCATGTGCTGTATTTGGCATAAGGGGAAATGGAACCAAAAGTTCTTGGCAAGAACTTTATTTAATATAATCTGCACCACATTGTGGTAAAAATTGTATATTTATTTTCTTAGTGCAATTGCAAAAATGTTTGTATTGTAATTGTTTAAAAATCTAAACCTTTTAAATTATGTGTAAATATTGTAGAGATTGCTTTATTGATACTAACATTGCGATACCTGTTAAAACTATTGTTAATGGCTTGTAGAAATAAACTTATTATAATTAGGAATAAAAAAGCATCCCTTGTATGTGCCAGAATTTTCTATGTTTTTTTTCTGTCTTAGATTGCTTTCTATAGGAAAGATATCATTAAGCTGGAAAGTGTGCAGAGAAGATTTGAGGATGTTTCTAGAACTCAAGGGCCTGAGCTATAGTGACAGCCTAGGACTTCATTCCTTGGGAGGGTGAGGGGCGATCTTGTAGAGGCATAAAATTGCAAGGAACCGACATGATGAATGCAGTTTTTTTAAAAAACTGCAGAGTAGGGTAATCATGAACTAGAGGGCGTTGGTTTAAGATGTGAGGAGAAAGAATTAATAGGAACCAGAGGAGCAACTTTTTCTAGATTGATGCTATGATATTAATAACATTTAACATGAACAGGTACATGGATTGGAAGGGATTGGAGGGACATGGGCAGGTGTGGGCGAATGGGGCTTGCTTGGATGCGGCGTCTTGGTCACAATGGCCAAGCTGAGCTGAAGGACCCTATTGTATGACTGACTCATCTTCATCACTGGTGCAGCTGGCAGGGATCTAAATTTGTTTTTAAACCTAATACACCCAAATCATTCTCAATGAGCTTTTGCAGTATGTAGTGGTCATCAAATTGCTTTAACACGTCAGTATATGTAAAGCAGAAGTAGTTAGTTCCCAGCAAGCCCTTACATAGTATTACAAACATCCCATAATCAACTCACTATGAGATTAACCTAATTTATGCTTCATCTCCAAGTGAGTTTAGCGTTACTAATTAAACTGGTTTTATAGGCAGGCGTAGCTTCGTGCAATGTAATTTCTGTTCTTGGTGGAAATATGTGAAGTCTTCAGCATTTAACAATCCCACATTCCAAAACAGCAAAGTACTTACACGTACAGAATATCAAGAATGTTGCTATGAGGAAGCAGATATAAAGCACAGCACAATACTTTAAATAGCTCTTGCATAACAAAGACATTTATAGGAGACCAAATAAAATTATATTTCTCAACAGAAATGTGAAATACTTAGCGGGGCAGGCACAATTTGTAAAGAAAGAGCTAATGGTTAAAATTGATGAAAAGTCTTCAACCTGACCATTAATTTGAACTTTTCAAATTGCCAGCAGAATTTTGCTTTTAAATATCAAAACAAGCATTGTTTTGATAGTGTATTAGGGTGGAACTCTAACCTTTAAAGAAAAATGCAAGTGCCCTAAATCTGAAACACGAACTATTTCTCTTCCACAAGCAATGCCTCACCCGAGGGCATCAAACATTTTTATTTCAGATTTTGATCAGAAGTTCACTAAACTTCATTTTTTTAATATTGAGAGAACAAACTTCCATCCATTTATAATCTATAATCATGTGGGAACATTTATGATGTAATAAAAACTAAGGGCATAGACTGCTGTCATCAATTCAATAAAAGTAACACAACTCAGTGTGGGTACAAGACGTAGAACTTGCACAACAGATCACTTATTGAACAAGCCGTTTTAAAAAAAATAAAAAGTACAACCTGGTCAATGTGGATCATGAAATGAAAGTACAATTAATTTGGTACTTTATTTCCAAATGTCTGCAAAAATAATCAATTTTCATTTGGACTTAAAAGCCTGTTCTTTTCAAAGCTTTAAAACAAATTGAAATTGGAAGCAGACCCTTTGTCATTAGAAAATTCAATCAGGTACTTGTAACACTTGCTCTCTCAACAAAGTAATATAATACATGCAAATGGACGGAACTAATTTCAATGCAGCATTTTCAGCACAAGTCTCAAACATTAATGCTGTTCACATAACCCTCATCTACCCTCCCTTGCAAGCAAACCAGAGAAAACCTGTTCTAAAGAATTAAATCACCAATACGCTCTCTCTCTCTCTCTCAGGTCTAAAATTTGAAGCTAAATTGTTTTCTCGAAAGACACGTAAGGTTGTCCAACACTTGCAGAAGACAGGAATGGCTATTTTGAGACTGTCACACTGGTCTATCTGCCCATAGGCGATACATTACCAGAACACCTGGAGGGAATTTACTTATCGCGTGCACCAAGATACCGGAATGACCTCTGCTTTGCATGTTATCCAGTCAAATCTTACCACACATAAGAATGGCAGCAGTGCAATGGAGAAGGGTGCAGAATATAGCATTACAGCTACAGAGAAAGTGCAGATTCAAAAAAATGCAAGGGCTGCAATGAGGTAGTTAGGAAGATCAGGAATTAATCTAGCATACAAGAGTCTATTTGAAAGTTTGATAACGGAGGGGAGGCCATTTTCTTGAACCTGGCGGCATATGTTAACTTAAATGCTTTAATTATCAAATCTTTTTTGGACATAATACATGGACTGATTGGCCTATGGAAATAAAATGGTACACATGATGAACGAGACACAGGCTCAGAAAGCAGGGGCAAGAACAGGAAAAAGGACAAAGTGCTGGAGTAATTTAGCGGGTCAAGGAGCATCTCTGGAGAACATGTGCAGGTGCCCCGTTCAGGTTGGGACTCTACCCTGTCCATGTTTTCCAGGGATGCTGCCTGACCCATTGAGTTACTCCTGCACTTTGTGCCCTTTTATGTAAACCATCAACTGCAGTTCCATGTTTGTATGTGAGAACAGGCGGCATCTTTAGGTACGTTAGATAAGCAATGAACACCTTTTCAATGCATGTTATTGTAATTCTACCACAACAAAAATAATTATTGGAAAGCAGAGGCACTAATCTCAGATGACTCTTAACCCATTAAATCAGTTAATCAATGTATAAATGTAAACTTTGCCTTTATTTCCCATTCTGTCTTTTTGATAAGGCTGAAGTTATAATCTGGGCAAACGTGTTGCTCCCAGTAGCTGATGGGACGCTCATCCATCCAAGCCTGTAATGTGGGGACACAAACATTGCCCCCACCCTGGTGTGCACTCATTTCTACAACATCTCCCACCCAATTATCCTGCACCTTGCCTCTCCTTTGTACACATCTCCCATCCCCGAGTCTCACATCTTCCTTTTATCCTCCTCTCCTCACCTGTCTTGTTCCACTCGCATCCCACCCTCCAGCTTTGCATTGCACTGCTTTTCTCTCCATACCCATCACCCCTTTTCACCTCTAGCTTATCTCCAACAATCTGCCAATCACCTGTATCCATTGATCAATTGCCAGGCTTGGATCTCACCCCACCTCTTTCAGTTTCCTGCACCATCAGCCCCCTCCCCCCATCCACTCCGATCGGTATGAAGGCACTGACCCGAAACGTGACCTCTCCATTCTCTCCATAGATGTTGCCTGACCCGCTGAGTTCCGCCAGCACTGTTTTTTGATCAAGCCTCCAATGTGCCAGCTTAACCATGTGAGAGATCAAATAAAGTCGATATAAAGCAGAAGCTTGTCCATCTACAGCAAGAAACCGGTAGACAGATGAAATTACGAATAAGAAGGGAATATATCTGAAAGATTAAATTCAGTTTCCACAACTCCCACGACAGAAAAGCTCAGCGTCCTTTTGGCTTTTGATGTGAATGCTCACTGTGTTGTGAAAGCAAAGGCATTAACACCTTGTATTATATACAGTTCTTTCAGCTTTACTTGTTTTACATTCTACAAATTTCACATGCTACAGTACAATGTGGGCAGGTGCTTTATCCATCTCTCGACCAACCCAATTAAAGTTAAACACACTTCAGTACAGCCCTGAACCACGCGCGCGCACACACACACACACCCTCCCAAGCACGCACGCACACTTTCCTGTAAGAATCGCACAGATTACATTTTATGTTTTAACTTGTTTTCCTGATACAGGACCATAGTTGATGTAGCTGGTGTCACAGTTTGAGTGTGTCTCAGTTCTACTATTTATTGGCAGGATCAGTTTCTGTCTGCAGTTAGAAACATTTAAAGTGACTTGTAGTTGGTAATGGGGGCTGGAAGCATCTCATGCACTATAAAGGCAACTGCTGCCCTGCTGTAGACCACACCCAGCGTAAATGCACATCGGGAGTTTGATCGAACCAGGGCGAGAATTTCAATGGTCCAGATTAAATTACATTTCTTTCTTTTAAACAATATACTCTATGTACATCTCAGTACAGCATTGCCCCAAGGAAAATTTTAAAACAATAACACTAAAAAGATTTACATTCTAAAGCCCTTTTGTTTTCATACACAAATTATAATTTGTGAACTTAAAAGACGAGAATTATACAAACCATGTTTAAAATTAAAAATCTTGAGAACTGGAACAAATGCTCAGAATTTGGTATTCTAGACCACCTAACTTTGAAAAGACTTAGAAAAGTTTCTAGTTTCAGACAGAATCCCAGTACAAATAAGCCACTGTCGAGATTCCTCTCATTAGCCTAAACTGTTCTGCTTCTACTCTTTGACTGCTTTTGCTCTTGAAAAGAAAAACTTTGGGTTTGTGAAATAAAATTTAGTGCTCGGTTTATTAAAACAAACCAATGATTTCACAGTCTAACTAAGCACTATTCTTGCACGCCAAGAAGCAGTTTCCTGGTCCTTGTGTTTTGCACCAGTTTGCACCAGATAGTTAACCACTAAAAATGACACATAACACGAGTAGTTATCAAACCTGAGTCTGTGGGTGAGCAGCATTCGAGTATTTAAAAAAAAAAAAAAAAATCAGGGTGACCATTTATATATTACAGCTATTTATACAGTATTTGTACAGTGTTCATCAAGGAACAGAAACTAACAATCCTTTTTGGATTTTTTTCACTAAACGTGTAAATTAAAAAAACTCCCCAAGAAGAAAACTAAAAGTGTTTCCACCCGGTTGGTAAAGTTCTGTACAGTAATTTAGAGGAATACAGCACCGCGTGCGGATCCCAAAGTGTGAACTCTGTCAAGTTTTGTCACATTTTGTGGATATCTAAAAAAAGACAGAAGATTACAATTAGGCTCAGCAAGAACTAAAACATTTGCACTGCCCGGGACTCTGTTCTATTAATTGAGTGCAAACACCAAAATGAAATTCTTGGTGTTAGTAATAAATACTTCCAGATTATAGTACACCTTCCACGCTGTGTTGTTGGGCCAGGCAACAAAGTCAATCCAGCTGTAGAAACAAGGAACTGCAAATGCTGATTTACACTAAAGCACATAAAGTGCTGAAGTAACTCAAACGGTCAGGTTACTCCAGGCAGCATCTCTGGAGAACATGGATGGGTAATGTTTCAGGTCAGGACCCCTCTACAGACTGATACCGAATGAGTCTGAAGAAGGGCCTCGACCCCAAAAGCCAATCCATTCCTTCCATAGCTGCTGCCTGGCCTGCTGAGTTAGCCCAGCAGTTTGTGTTTTACTCAAGATACCAGCATCTGCAGTTCTTCGAGTCTCCGCATCAACGTTTGGATCTGATCCCACTGTAGATTTCCCAGTTTTTATCGTGGGAGCAGGGCAGGAAACAGCTGCAGGAAAACTGGGCCACTTCCTCCTTGGTGTGATGTGCTGCAGCTTCACAGTCCACACAAGCATCTTGTCTAAACTGTGGCAGAGTCTTCATTCATCAACAGAAACCAGGCACACAAATTAATAAAGGATGCGAAAAACTCAAAAGAAAGCAAAGGGGCCACTGCAAGATCCCAATGATTATAGGACACTGAACGCCCAAGGGAATTTTTTTTTTAGAGGATAGACTACAGCACAGGAACAGGCCCTTTGGCCCATAATGTCCATACCAAATATGATGCATAGTCTCCTCTGCCTGCACGTAATTCATATCCCTCCATAATCATATGCCTGTCTAAAAGCCTCTTAAATGCCACTGTTATACCTGCTTTTCACTATCACCCCTAGCAACGCATTCCAGGCACTCATCACCCTTATCCCGCATCTCCCTTAAACGTTGCCCCCCTCAAAGCTATGCCCCCTCCTGAGAAATGGGTTCTGCCTACTCCATCTCTGCCTCATAATTTTATACACTTCCATTACGTCTTCCCTTTTGTGCTCAGAGAACAGTTAAATATCCCAGAGTGGGTGGGAGGTTTATTAATATTAAAAATGAAAGAAATGTATTGTAGGGCGATTGAAGGAAAGCTAATTTGTTCAAAGAGATCAACGCACTGAGTCTCTGGGAGTGGAATCGGGCACCGAGCCAAGGGAAATACCTGGAGTAACAACACAGATGAGTTCCTGATTCACACCACATGGCCCTACACACAGAAGGATCATAGCTGGGGAGGCAGCCACATAGTCCATTTAGTTGATGCCAGCTCCATGTAAAGGCAATCCAGAATCCCACTGCCGTAGCAACTCTTTCTGCTCCCTTTAAGGTGACCTCCATTTCTAACCCAGCAATGTATTCCACACTACTCTTCTGTTGCAAGGAGAACCACCAGAAGAGGTAATTGAGGCAGGTACTACCACAAAGTTTAAGACATATTTGGACAGGTACACGGATAGGGTAGGTTTAGAGGGATATCAGCTAAATGCTAGCAATTTGAACTAGTATAGATGCTAGCATGCTGTATGACTCTAATCTCAGCCAGTTGGAAAGACATATGGCTCCCATTCACCTCATCTGGACTCTGTCCGAAGGGATAACTCCTTTGGAATAATTAAGGAATTAATTCCATACACTGCTCTAATCTTTTAACCTGTTAGTTTCCCCACAGTTTGCCACCCTGGCCGTTGATCATTTTTGTAGTAACACAACTATAAAACCTTTCTACTTACACCATCCCTCTCACTGTCTCATCTCGTTCCTTTTTCTTGCTTTGGTTAATCCCTAGATGTCAACTGCAGAAATCTCACACCCTACTTTACAATGTTTTGTTTTGTATTTAAGTCTCTTGCTTTGTTCATGAGGAACATTTTTCCCTTAGTGTTTTAAAGGTCCAAAAACAATTGTCTTATAAGTAGGATGGGCTTATTGGCTTCCCCCCCCCCCCCCCCCAAGACAATATTAAATAAACTTTTCCAGCTCACCCTTTGTTCTCTAGCTTTGAAAATGTCAGTCTTAAATGATCTATGTTTGCACAAAATTAATCTTGAACAGGTCCTGGTAGACAGAGATTGTATGAATCGGGTAATTCATTAAAAAACAGCACATTCCTGTGCATCTTTTGATCACCAACCTGTATTAAAGTTTGCCTTCCATGCAGGTGTAGTGAGGTTTCTGCTCGACACATCTCTTTTCATCGCTCTGCAAAACAAAACAACTACATGTACACGAGACAGAATACCAGGCAGCTGTATCAGTTTAAAAAAACAAGCACCTTTAGTTTTAGGTTTTTGAGATACAGTATGAAAGCAGGCCCTTCGGCCCACCCAGTCCACACGGACCATCGTTCACACTAGTTCGATGTTATCCCACTTTCTCATCCACTCTCTGCACACTAGGGGCAATTTACAGGGGGTCAATTAACTTACAAACCCACACGTCTTCAGGATATGGGAGGAAAACAGAGCTAAAGATGCAGAGGAAACCCATGCAGTCACATGGAGAATGCCAAACGCCACACACATAGCACCCGAGGTCAGGATCGAACCTGGGTCTCTGCCCTGCCATTCGAGTCAATGTGCTATGAAATGGTTCTACACACAAATGATGTGATAACTGAGAATAAGATAAAATTGCTGAAGAACATGGAACACAACTCCGTGTACCACAGAACAGGCCTTTCGGCCCATAAAGTTTGTGCCGAACATGCTGCCAAGACCAACTCTTATCTGCCTGCACATAATCCATATCTACGTGCCGATCTAAAAGCCTCTTAAACACCACTATTGTATCTGCCTCCACCACCAGTTCCAGGCACCCACCCCCATCTGTAGAAACTTGCCCTCTCACTTTAAAGTTATGCTGACCATTCTTTGACATTTCCCCCTCGGATAAAGGTTCTGATTGACCACCCTTTCTATCCTGTCATAATTTTATACACGTCAACCAGGTGTCCCCTTAAACTCCAATGTTCCAGAGAAAACAATGGTATTTGTCCAACCTCTCCTAATAGCCAATTCCCTCTAACCAAGGCAGCATCCTGGTAGAAATGAAAGACACATACTGCTAGAGTAACTCAGCGGGGCACACAGTATATCTGGAGAACACGGATAGGCGATGTTTCGGGTCAAGACCCTTCTTCATTTTGGCGAACCTCTACCGCATTCTCACCAAGGTTTCCTCATCCTTCCTGTAATGGGGCGACCAGACTGTACACAATATCCTAAATACGGATGAACCAAAGTCATCATCATAAAGTTACAACATGTAACTATAGGACTTTATAGGCCTGTCTCTTCTACTCAATGCCCCGATCGATGATGGCATGCATCCCATACACATTCTTTACCACTGTCTACTTGTGAGACACACATACCTCACCTTTATTTCCAGACAACAATTTACAATGATGTAACCATTTTCTCGGCCGATTAGTCAGCTTAACATTGAACAATGTGTACATACCTTCCGCCTCGTAGAACCTCTGAAAGAACTAACACCAGAAAAACTGCTCCTGTTATCTGCGGGACAGCATTCCTTGTAACTGTGTGAGTAGTGTTTTTCTCGTACTGTCAAAGGAAATTAAAAGAAAATTGGTCTTAGTTTTTCAAAATTGCAGCTAATATTCAAAGTACTCCAAAGTACATTTCAAGTACTCCAAGATGCAAGTGCATATAAACATCACAAACGACAAAACCCAGAGCTTTGCAGGACAATAAAATGGAGCAAGATATTTTCTCAAGTAATAGAGTGTTATGGTACATAATCCAGCCAATGCCCTCCCTCTGGACCAGCCATTAATAAGATGGTTTCTTGGGGTGTTGATCATGTCTACACTTGCTGAATGGATACAGGGTAAGGCTTAATGACTGTGCTAGGATACTCATAAAAGCTAGGGGACTGTCCGATTCACCTCTACCACATCGAGAACATTGGACTTTGTCCAAATTGTCTACGTTCATAAGTTATAGGAACAGAATTGGGCCATTCAATCATGCCCGATCTATCTTTCCCTCTCAACCCCATTCTCCTGCCTTCTCCCCATAACCCCTGACATCAAGAATCTGTCAATCTCTGCTTTAAAAATATCCAATGACGTCCTCCACAGCCTTCTGTGGCAACGCGTTCCACAGATTCACCACCCTCCAAAATGCCTCTTCAGCTCCTCCTAATTCTGAGGCTATGGCCTCTGGTCCTAAACTCTCCCGATAGTGGAAATGTCTTTGGAAGTGATGGTGGAACTACAATGCTGCGAACTATATTCTGCACTCTCCATCTTTCCCTTTGCTCTACCTATTGCATTTGTGTTTGTCTTGATTGTATTTATATATTGTATTATCTGTTCAGATAGCACGCAAAACAACGTTTTTCCATTGTACCTCTGTACACATAACAATAATAAACCTAAACCTAATGACATTGGCTCAAGGCTTAATGTCAGCAGTAAACAACAGAAAGGCATTGTTTTAGTTCGGAGTTACGTGAGTGACTACGTGAAGAAGAACCCGTCAGATCGCATGCGCGTCATTACGTCTGATGCATGGCTGGTTGGCGCGTCGCTCCACCAGCGGTAAGTTTAAAAGGCCTTCAGGTAAGTGTTTCCACTTAGTCTGTGGTCGTTTTTTCTCCCGTTCTTGTTACAGCTCAAGAACAGACAAGCTATGGATAAAGCGAGGGTGAAGTCTCAACGTGCTAACTGCGGCCTGGAGAAGCAGGATGGTCCTCAGAACATACATTTCAGATGTTCTATAACAAACCCTTAGCCAGACCAAGTGTGTTTGCAAACTCAGTTTTAAGTTTGGGTTTATAGTAGGTATGTTGCAAAACTTACCTTTAGCGGCGCTGCAGTTCTGCCGCTCCCCGTGTGCGCGACTTTGGCGCCTTTCAGAGGGGGGCGGGCTTAAAGTGCCGTTTTTCAACAGACCTGGAAAATTGATGAATGTCGGGCGATTTCGTTGCGGAAGAAAAATCGCTCCGACATTTCATGAATGAAGGTATTTTTAAATTACTCTAAATTTATTAACTAGAGTAATTTAAAAATCACCTTCAAAAGCCGTGAGCACCGACAACCGGAAGGAGTTTGCGTAGGGGAGAAAAAAAGGTAAATAGTTTATTTTTATATTAAAAGTTGGTTTTTCGGGAGGCTTTAATAATATTTTTATGTTGCAAAATGGGGTCCCAAAAAATGTATGAACAAACAGTATTTTTCCTCCCGACTTCACCGCTAACCGCAACGTTCCAATCCACCGCATTCCACTAAAACCCACTCACTAGTTGATTTAAATGGCCATTAATTTACAGGCATAAAACACTAAATTCCTTCCATTTGGCCCAGAAATTCATGAAAATGAGATTTAAAAATTATGTTATATTGTGGATTATTGCGTGAATGTTATTTGGACACTTAGGCAATTAAAAATTTTTTATCTTTTCTTAAGAAATGGATAGATGTTTAGATCTACTCATTGAATTTTGTAATTAGCTACAATTAGATAACTAACTAATTATATGCTTTAATTTCAGGTAATCCAAGTAAGATTGTTTCATATTTGTTTCAGAATGCTGCAATCTATAATAACTGAAAATTTCATTTAGTTCTCTTAATTTTTAAGAAAGTTATGGGCTTTTAACTTTTCCAGATCACAGCTTTTGAGTTAAGTCAATTGAAAGGCAATGGGGAACAAGATGCTAATTTCCGAGTATGAAAATGGCCATAACTTTCTTAATACTGAAGATATGAAAGTAAATTAGGTGTCAAATTAAACTTCTTTTTATGCTTTATCTGATGGG
Source organism: Raja brachyura (assembly GCA_963514005.1). Next base: position 25,409,133 of record OY740801.1, read on the forward strand.
ATAAATTGCAGACTTGATTTTTAAAATCTCAAAATTTTGTAACATTGCTATTTATAGTCCCTCTCGGGTAGAGAGGGGACTATTGTTGTTTTTCTTTATGTACATTAAATTGTGAACATGTTACATTTATGTCATGACTGAACACTCTTTTTTGTCCACTCTTCCTTGGTCAACTATGCAGTGTGTGACGCATGGACTCATTTCACGGCATGAAGTCACAGAGCTTTAAAATCTTCACGTAGTCACACATGAATCCAAAGTAAAATAGTAAGATTAAACGAGAACTTACCAGTTTGAAGTTTGATCTTTATTTTATGAGGAATTACGATGAGGGATTACGTGCCCTCCGTTCCCAACCCCTCCTCATAAAACTCAGCTGGTAGTTCTAGTTTCTCAAATCTTACTATTCTCAGGTTAACTGTTCCTGTCTGTGACTTCACACCGCTGCTTTGAAGATTGACGCGCATGCGCGCTGACGGGTTCTTCTTCACGTAATTCCTCATAAAATAAAGATCAAACTTCAAATTGGTAAGTTCTCGTTTAATCTTACTATTCTGCCACTTGGAATATTTTAATGGCAAGGGTGGCACAGTGGTGCAGCTGGTAGAGCCACTGCCTCACAGCTCCATAAACAGAGGTTCGATCCTGACCTCGGGCACCGTCAGTGGAGTTTGCACATTTTCCGTGACCATGTGGGTTTCTTCCGGGTGCTCTGGTTTCCTCCCACACCCCAAAGACGTGCGGGTTTGTAAGTTAATTGACCCCAGTGTGTAGGGTGGATGAGAAAGTGGGATAACATACAACTGGTGTGAACGGGCGATCGAAGGTCGCCATGGACATGATGGGGTGATGAGCCTGTTTTCATGCTGTAAACTAATCTAAACTAAATGGGACACTTTTCCACTAACATCATAAAAACAAATTATTTCAGCATCATTGAAAGCTTATTGAAACTAAATCTTTAAATTGCATTAAAAAACACTCGCCTCCTACATTCTCTTGCTGTCATTCACGGTGGCTGAAAGGACAAGTTCCACCTGTTCTCTATTAAATTCCAGCAACAAAGAGAACAAACTGGCTGGACTGGTCAGCCCAGTGCTGCAGAGATCTGGACGGCAGCTGCCGTGTGGAGGTGGACTTGTGGTGACAGAAGGCTGTCGCAGCCGCCCAAACTCAAGGCAGGCTTTGTGCTGGCACGCATACCAAGTGCACAAAGCAACCCATGGTGCAATCAAGCCTGTTTGTGGTGGATAGCACACTGAGGATGATACGCTATATACAATCTCACTGTGCCTTTATGGCACAGCATTTTAATGGCATTATGGGCTTAAAGAGCCCCTTCAGTTCTGTATTAGAGCATAAAACCATCCAGCACAGGAACCCACAATGTCCATGCTGAACATGGGCATTGTTCAGTCTTGCCAAGCTAGACTAAACGCTACCCGTGCCATTTGTTCCAACTCGTAATATTGGGAAAGTATACACCTTCTTTCACCTTTGTAATGTTCTGATGAAATACCATGGACCTGAAACATTAACTTGCTCTTTCAACAGATGCTGCCTCACTGATTTCTAGCAGCTGATAAAGATTCCCAACCCAAAACATGACCTACCCATGTTCTCCAGAGATGCTGCCTGACACACTGGGGTACTCCAGCACTTTGTGCTCTCGGCAAGATTCCAGTATTTGCTGTTCCTTGCGCTTTATTTCAAACTTCCACCACTCTCAACGTTCTTGGAACTCCTTGCACTTGCTAACCTTGAACTTCTCGTGAAAGGACACGATCTCCCTGAAGACCAGCAACCATTTAGAAAAAATTCTGCTTTTTTATTCTTCCCACTAATGTGGCTCACCACATACTTCCCTGTAGTTTATACTCCACCTGCCTGTTTTTCAACATCTGTTGCTTAACCCCTTGCCCATTGCAGACAGTATCCTTTAAACAACCATCCTTCCCACATATTAGAAATCACACACATCACTCAATGTCTTTATCTATGCCATTCTATGCCACTGCAAATAGAGCATAGCGCACTATAGCACAGGAACAGGCCCTTCACCCCACAATGACCATTACGAACATGACGCCTAGCTGAACTGATCTCATCTGCCTACACATGATCCATAGCCTTCTATTCCCTGCACATCCATGTGGCTATTTATCTAAAAGCCTCTTAAAGGCCACTATCGCGTCTGCCTCTACCGCCACTTCTGTTCATGCATCGGCCCCCCCCTACTCTGTTAAAAAAAAAACTTGCCCTGCACATTTCCGTTAAACTTTCCCCCTCTCGCCTTATTGCAATGCCTAATGTTGGACATTTCCACCCTGGGGAAAAAAGGTTCTGAATGTCTACCCTAATAAACGAGACCTAGCACTGATCCTTGAAGAATCACAGCCATCATATCCTGTCAATCCGACTTGGTTTTGTCTCTTAACCAACCTTCTATTCTTAATAATATGGGGAATTAGGGAAAAAAGGGGAAGTGAAAGGGTGAATGAACTAACTGTCTTTTACCCAGGGTAGCGAATCAAGAATCAGAGGACATAGGCTTAAGGCGAGAGGGTAAAGATTTAATAAGTAATACAAGGAACAGCAATACTCTCTACTCAGAGTGTAGTAGTTAGATGGAGCAAGCTGCCAGAGATGGTGATTGAAGCAGGTACAATAGCAACATTCAAAAAGACACATGGACAGGTGCAAGGATGGGAAAGGTTTAGAGGGCTATGGACCACCAAATGCAGGCAAATAGAATAGATACGATGGGGCATCCTGGTCAGCATGGCGAGTTGGGCCAAAGACCCCGTTTCAATGCTGTGTTATTCTTAAAAAAATATTATCCTCAAGCTCATGATCTTGTGCAATAACTTTGAAAATGGAAACTTCTGCAGCATCTGCAGTACTTTGGTTTTTGACCTATTGATTTCAGACGATCAGAACGAATTTAACAATCCTCGTCAAAGCTTGACATTGAAGAAGGAAAGCTGAGGAAAGGTAACCAAGGTAATACGTTTCTAATAGTAACACAATAACTGACTTACAGTGTTCTTTATCCGGTTTTGAATGTCTGTAGAAATCACTGCCGTTTTCCAACCTCTTCCTGGCCCACTCAGTGTGATGGTCGGAAATCGATCCGGATCCAGTATAGTCTGGAAGATGCCTGCTAATGCCTCCATTATGCTCGTTCAATATTTCCTCTGTAAAGCAGGAGCATTATGATAAGGAATCATCAGAAAAAGTGACATTAAAAATTGACATATTTAATAAATGTTTAAATCCAGTGGTCTAATTCAATGGTCTATGCAAAAAAATAAAGTAACAATTCAATTTGCGCAAGGCTTCCAGATCTCCTTCATTCTGAATGACTGAATGGGTGGGGGATGGAGGATGACGGCAGGTGGAGAGACGGCAGGAAAAAAGGGAGCACACTGGGACAAGTTGAATCAGTTGTGATCTTATTGAATGACAATACTAGTTCAAGGGACCAATTGGGGGGAGAGTTCCTTTCACAGCGTGTCCCGGGTCAGCACGGGCTACAAATGATCAAGAAACAGCAGACACACAATGAGCTGCAGGTGCTGGATTCTAGCATAGAACAGAAAGCGCTGGAGTAACTCTGCGCATCAGGCAGTATCTCTGGACAGGGCTGAGCAAAAATGTGAAGAATTCTATGGCTCAATAGTTTCTGTATTATTACGTGTACCTAGGTACAACAGAATACTTTTTTTTGCATATAGGTCTGCAAGACTATCCCCGTACATCAGCACAATCCCCCAGCTAGTACAGAATGTACAGAACATCCCACTGAATCCATCACTGAAACTGAGGCCCTGGTCTTAAATTACTTAATTAGGTTAACCTTTTAACACAAAATGTCATATTACTGATCACAACAGATCAGATTTCTGCCTGGCATATCTATGCCATTGGCTAGCATTGCAAAACAAAGCCAATCACTGTACCTTGGTACACAGCCAACAATAAACCGAATCCCAAAGCTGAACTCAGTACTGCATCCTACCTCTGCCGTGAAGGTGAGGACCGTTCTGCTTGTCGTCTGCATGTGCAGCTTTAGCTCTCTGTTGCATTCGGTCGTCGCAGGTGGGTTTATATCTGTGCGTCTTATCTTCAGGGCAGCTGCTTTGGGCTGCTTCACAGATGCGCTCCCGGTCTCCTGGAATGTTGGCCGATTTCACACTCTGGTGCTTCCTGGAATGGTGGTGATCTTTTTGGTAATGGCTGTCTTTGTCATCGTGATGTCGCTTCCTCTTCTTCTTCTTCTTTTTCTTTTTCCTGTGTTTTCGTTCATCAGTTCCAGAACTTAGTTCGGACGTATGCAACGGATGTTGCCTAGAAAATCGTACAGCACAATAAAGATGACACTGTGAGTGAAAAGCATTTGTACTGACTGCCCAGACCAATTTTTCAGTAGAAAGAATTGGTACTCAAACAAATTCTGGCCAAGTTTCTACTGAAAACGTCAACACTACCTTCAGATCTACAAGTGACACAGCAGTTGAGTTGTTGCCTTGCAGCGCCAGTGACCCGGGTTCGATCCTGACCCAAAGTGCTGTCTGTACGGGGTTTGCACACTCTCCCGTGACCATGGGTGTTTTCTCTGGGTGCTCCGGTTTCCTCCCACCTCCCAAAGATGTGCAGGTTTTTCTGGCTAATTGACTTCTGTAAATTGCTCCTAGTGTGTAGGATGCAAAACTAGGATGGCATAGAACTAGTGTACAGGTGATCATTTGTCACCTTGGCCCTACGGACCCAGTGGGCCGAAGGGCCTGTTTCCACGCTGTATCTCTAAACTAAGGCACTTTAGATGTTGCTATTTAATTAGAAATTTGCTGTTCTTCGAACCAAATTAATTTTGCTATAAACTTTTTCTAAAGTAGTCTTGATGGGGTAGACAACTTGTTACCGTTACATATCTCCAGCAGCAATCAAATCCAAATATGAATGGCAACGCAATCACGTTAGGAGTGGCATGCTGGTTTAGCTGGCAACGGCGCTGCCTCTATGTGCCAGCTACCCTTCTTCAATTTTGCTACCTGGAATATTTTAACTGGTAAGGGTGGCACAGTGGCACAACTAGTCTGGCTGCAGCTCTCACAGCACCAGAGACTATGGTTTAATCCCGACAGTGGTAGTTGTTTGTGTGGAGTTTGCTTGTTCATCCATCGTATGTGTGGGTGCTCTAGTTTCCCCGTCTAATCCCAAAGACGTGCTTGCAGGTTAATTGGCCTCTATAAATTGCCCCCCGGTATTGGTTTCCCCTGGGTACACCATGCAAATCCCAAAGGTGTGCCACTTCATAGGTCAATTAGCCTCTGTACATTGCCACATGCATGTTGGTGAGAGGTGCAATCTGTGGGGAGTTTTTGGGAATGTGATGGAGGCAGACGCCACAATGGCATTTTTAGATGTGCACATAGATATGCAGAGAATTGAATGATTATGTGAAGGCAGAAGAGACTAGTTTAATGTGGCATAATGTTCAGCACAGACTTTGTGGGCTGAACGACCTGTTCCCATGCTGTACTGTTCTATGTTCTAATGTAGGAAGAATTTAAAATAATGGGACAGGTGTAGGATTAGTGTAAAAGGGTGGTTGTTGGTCAGTGTAGACTCAGAGGGCCAAAGGGCTGAAGTCTGTGCTGCAACTCTATTTATTCTTGTCGATTCTTGAAAATGGAAGGTTTTTCTACTGATGGAGCTAGGCTTTACTCTTACTCAGCCTACAATTGCAAACATCATGTGAGAGTCAAAACAGGCCAATCCTAAAGCTAACCAATATCCCGCTAGCTCAGTGCTAGCACTGGGTATATAATGAAGTGACCTGCTATTGAAGTTTCCAACTTGTTGCAGTGCCATAGTTCTGACTAAACACCAATGCAGCTCACTTCATTCTCAGGCAACATAGCAAAAGATAAAGCCACAGAACATGGCTGCTCGGACAAGATGCAGCTCGGACTCTGTGCTGAGGGAAGCCTCCGTCTATTCCTTGACCTGTGGATAAAGTGAAGCACTACGCAGGAAAATGGGTCGGAGTTAAAAAAGAGAAAGGAAATAAGGAATGGAAAATAAGCTTCAAACTGTAAAGAAATTAAACTACTAATCCACCACTAATTTTCAGGCATCCTTGGTTCCAGAGATTTTCTGGATTATCCATTTTACCAGACCAACAGAGACCCCAGTCTCCAAGAGGAGTCCAACGGCACCAGAACGGTCTGCCTAAGCTGCCGATATACCGGTCTGCAAAGTCGGCCTCTGGGAACAGAGTTCCAGATGCGGCCAGAATTTGAGGGCCGAGGCTATGGGAAGGTTGGGCAGGTAGGACTTTGTCCATTGGGAGTGCAGGAGGTTGAGGGGTGATCTTATAAGGTACATAAAATCATGAGGGGAATAAATTGGGTAAATGCAGAATATTTTACCCAGGGTAGGGGAATCAAAAACAAGAGGGCGTAGGTTTAAGTTGAGAGGATCAAACTTTGATAGGAACCCGAGGGCAACTTTTTCCATTCAGAGGGTGGTGGGTATCGGGAACAAGCTGCCAGAGGATGTAGTTGAGGCAGATACCATAAGCACGTTGAAAATATACTTAGACAGGTACTTGTGTAGGAAAGGTTTAGAGGTTTATTATGAACCAATTGTGGGCTAATGGGACTAGCTTGGATGGACCCACCATCTTGGTTGACATGGACAAGTTAGGCCAAAGGGCCTGCATGTTCCCGAAGTCTGGGGCCAAACATCTTAAGACAACATTTTGAGCTTTAACCACAAGAAAGCCATTTTACCTATGATTTCTATCTTTGTGTTTGTCTTTTGACTCCTTTTTCTTCTTTGATTTCCTGTGCCTTTTCATTCTCCTCTCTTCGGATTGCAAATCCCGGGAGAACCTTTTCCATTTCCGTTCGCCATCACTGTCCCCGGTCTCGCTGTCGCAGCATTTCCTTTTACGTTCGCCTCTGTATTCCAGTCCGTTGTACTCAAACTGATTGCTCCACGGCTTCCCAGTGGAACCAGAGCCGAATTTCTCTCTGTGAAAATTATCCTGATAGGAGTGATGGGAAGACAGCAGTGGCTTTGAATTGCAGTAACTGTGCCTGTCAGATGGACACTCATTATCTCTTTTATATTTATCAATTCTCCCATCTTGATGGTCTACTTTGTGAGACCAATTACTGTAACTGCAACTTGATTTTTCAACCTCCATTTCATTTTGAGATAACCTCCTTTCTCTTTGTTCCCTGGACCTGTGCCTGTAGTTGGAGTCACTCTTGTAATTATCCCTTTGCAACAGTCTACCTTTCTCTTCGCTGGTCGATGCCCTACTCAGAGGTTCTGCGTGGACAGTAACAGTGCTCTCCTTCTCCTGGATCCTCCTTTCCTCTGGACCAGCTGTAACTCTGACCGGTGAAAGGGCTGCAGTTTTGGAAGTATTGTCAAGTTCTGAATTGCTGTTCTCATTTTGATTAGAGCTCTCCTTTACAGTTGCGATAACTAACCCAGTTGGTTCCTGCTCTGGTTTCTGGTGTGCTTCCTTTTTGATAAACTCTTGCTGAAGCAGAACTTTGTTGACAAGTCGGCCATTTTCCTCAAACACCCAATTCTTTTTTTGATCATCCGTTTCCCTATCAATCTGATGTTTCTCAGTTGAACGATCGTAATTCCCCGCTGGAGAAGTTTCATCTTGACTTATCTTTGCCTTGTTATGAGCATGGACCGCATTTGTTTGGATCCCACTTTCCAAGACGCCTTGATGGTTGGAATCAGATTGAGGTTTAATTCGGTGATTTTCCATTTCCGACAATTTACTGGCAGGATCTTGGCTGGCCTGTTTATTATTTTCAAAACTGTGTCCATTGGTTGTGTGGTCCATCGCCCAGACATTTTTACTCTGACTCTGTTTGATTCTCTCTTCGGTTTGTTTCTCAATGTCAGTTTTCTCCTGGATGGTGTGCACATTGTGAACAGGACTCCGTTTGATGGGGATACTGCTGGGAACACAGCAGTCGTCAGCGTTTCTCTGAAAATCACCGTTACCTTTACAGGGATCAACTGGGGATAACGTAGACATTCCATCAGCGGCCTCCTGCAACGGGGAACTCAAGCTCGATTCTTTCTTCGTCAAACACGTTTGGACTGTGTCTGCATCACCACCACCACCACTGTGATTTATTGCAGAACTGCTCTTTGATAGGAGAACCAAGTGGTGTTCATTTGCCCTGTGTTACAAAGATGTTATTAGTTTCTTGAATAGGAATTCAATATAAACATTGCAAACAGCAGAAAAAGTACTTATCCTGCTGTTGTAACATATCCTACTCTGTATTACAACCCCTCCCTTCACCCCTCTCCCCATCCCATTCAACCTATATCCCTCCATCCGGCATTACATTACATTTCTCCTCCTTATCTGGCTGCTTTTCATCTCCAGACACCCAACTGGTTCCCAATGTGAGGGAAGGCACAAAGTCCAGTCCCCATCCCCTTGTCCACCCATAGTCAGGCCTATTGAGGCCTCTGCAGTCGCCGCTATGGCGGCCTGGAGTTTCAGGACCTTCTCGCTGGGTGATGGTGCTTCGGCGTTGGGAGAACCCCGTCAGCGGTTTGGGACACCTGGAACGGCCGCTTCCTTACTGGAGACCGCGTCTTCCGAAGCCGACCTGCCACGCTGGATGACGCTCCACCACTGGCGATCTCATCGAGAGATCCCAGGCTCCCAATGTTAAAGTCAGTGCCGCTGCCCGCAGGTGGCCGCTCCACAGACCCGCAGCTCCGCGATGTTCAACTGCGGTCTCAGCATTCCGGAGCTCCAGCGCTGCGAACAGGGTAAGGCATCTGCTCCGCGCTAGCGCTCCAGCGCTGTGTCGCCGCCGAAGCCATAGGAAACGCCGCTCCAGACCCGTTGGTAGGCCATGAGGACGGGTTGAAGATGCTGCCAGGAGAAAAGCCGCCTCTCCGACCAGGTAGGGACCAGGAAAAGCAGTTTCCCCCTACACCCCCCCCCACATAAAAATGAATAGACCTCCAAACAAAAGACTTTTTAACACACTAAAAATAAAAGAAAGAAGTGAAAAGACAGACAGCTGCAGGCTGGGCAGCCATACCCAACTGGACGGCGCCCTGGATGCGTGGGGATCGCTAGTCGATGCGGACTAGATGGGACCTGTTTCCACGCTGTATCACTAAACTAAACCGAGCTATTCAAAGCCCTGGCTAATATTTTCCCCTTAAAAGACTGCTTGCAATTGTATCATGCACAAAAATGTCAGGGTATTTTAGAAGTTAAGTATGTCAAAAGACACCACAGCATTACTCTATCACATCAGATTGGATTATAAATAATTTTGCTTCTTAAAGCAACTCAGGTTGTTCCTGCATCAAAACTGCTCCTCAGGACTACTGATCTTACCTGGCTTCTTCATAGCCATTTTTTCTGCTTGTGGAGTTGAACATTATGTTTTCTATGTTTGGATTCTGGATAGAAGGACGGACCTGCAGTGATAAAAAAATGTTTAAACAATCACCAACATGGCACAACACAGAACCAATAAAACAACTTGGGTTTCTATCAGTGTGGCAGTGAGGGAGGTGCCCGAGTAGGCCAATTGATGGCTAGGGAAGCTAAATGTGATCTCAAGTGGGAATCAATGTGGTGAACTGTGGAACTGTTTAAACTTTAGAATGAAGGGGCTCTGGTCCCATTATCCATGGATTACATTTTTTTGGAGGATATTAGGCTTTGGAAGAGCATAATGCAATTTTACTGGATAACGCTGCCAAAATAAATAAAGCATTGAATTTACACTGGAACTTGGTTTAGCACTCAAGCCTCATCGGTAGAGCCAGGATGTTTAGGCACTAAAAAACTCTGAAATAGGCAGGCAAAAAGGCATAATAAGATTTCAAAAAAGACACGAAAAAGGCATTTATTGACAAAAAAAGCATAAAAAGGCTCCGCCTCTTCCTTTCCACCACCAAAATATGGTTAAAAATAATAATAAAGGTATACTACATTAAACGACCAAAGTTGCCTGGTTGCACATAATTACTAGCATTTTTTTACAAATTATCTGGTTTTAAACTATGCCGTCTGTCAGACAGAACATGCTTCAGTTGTGGAAAAACCTCTTTCTACCTCAGCTGAGGTCACTGGTACATAGCCGAAACAAGCTACAGACTCTACATTCATGTTGATATCTTGTGCATTACAACCACCTTTGAGAACTTTAGCTATGTTTTGTATTTCTTCAAGATCTTTGTTAGCTAAAATCACTCTCACATTTTCCTTGTATGTCTTTACCTACATCGCCAGGAATTTTACGAATATCATTAATTACTTTGTTGAAAACCTGCAAGTTATTCACTAATGTTTCGCCACGTTCCTCAAGGGAAGTGATAGCTTGTGGGAGGTTTGCAAAATTGGAAGCAATAAACACAAGATCGCAGTGGAGGAACTTGCATGATTTCACTGACGATCCTGACTGCAGCAGATTCTTCTTCTTCAAAACAGTGGACAATTTATTTTATCTTTTCAAAATTTGCAGCATTGTAGTGCACAGCAGAGAGCACCACCTAGTCAAAACGGGCTGAGGAGGTAGTGGAATTTCAGGTGCTATTTCCTTGAACAAATGCACACTTGACGGTGCTTTAAGGAAGTTTTCTAGACATTGGAAACTAGGCCATCGACATTTGGAAACAAGCTACGTATGTGCTTGGCAATTCTATGAAGTCCTTGAGCTAAGCATGTCAAATGCAATATTTTGGGGAATAAAACTTTAAGAGCACGAACAGCTTTTCTTCATGTTTCGGAGCTGCATCAGTCACAGACAGAAGAACATTCTCGTGTTTTATATCTTCTGGCCAAAGTACAGCAAGTGAGGATGTAAACTGAGCAATAGTTGAGCTGTTTGACTACTCCAATAGTTCCGACGTCAACAAATGCACCTTTGATGGTTGACCTACCTCCAGTGTACCGATGACCATATTGGCAACGTATCTACCCACAGCATCAGTTGTCTCGTCTATTGAGATCCATATTTTGTTGCATGCAACTTCATCTCTAATTTTCTGCACAACAATGTTGAAGTTGCTGTCAACATAATTTTTCCGTAATGATGACTCACTTGGTATATGTTCCTCTGTGTATTTCTTGAAAAAGCCTCAGAGAGATTTGTTTTCCAATTTCCACAGTGGAATTACAGCATCAATGAATGCCTTGCACAGATCACTCGAAAACTCAGATTTGCAACTGGAGCCAGCAGTGAATGTAGTGAGGAGACAAGCTTGGGTATTTCGCTTGGGTAGTCTACACCCCAGCGGTATCAACATTGACTTCTCTAATTTTAGATAGGCCTTGTCTTCTCCCTCCTCCCCCTCCCCCTTCTCAGCTCTGTCTCCGCCTCTTCCTTTCTTTTTTCCCCGCCATCCCCCACATCAGTCTGAAGAAGGGTCTCGACCCGAAACGTCACCTATTCCTTCTCTTCATAGATGCTGCCTCACCCGCTGAGTTTCTCCAGCATTTCTGTCTACCTTCGATTTTTCCAGCATCTGCAGCTCTTTCTTAAATAGATCTTGGAGAAGACTGAACCAGCGGGCAGTGGCACGAATGAATGAACAACTGACAGTAGCGCCCCTGGTTTCGCCCCGCTGGTGAAAATGTCCTTGTAAGTTATACTATGTTAACATGTTAATAATAATATAAATATTAATGTGTTAACATAGAAAACTTCATTGTTATCACAGTACAACTAGAGAAAATAGCACAACCTTTTAGCAAAACGGAAAAAAAGGCTGATTTAGGCACTCGATAGTGAAAAAGGCATTATCTTGGTGAAATCATCAAAAAAGGCTTGAAAAGGCACATGGCATTTCTGGCAAAATCCTGGCTCTACTCATCAGAAATGGCATTGCTCATGGAAGCAGCGTTAGAGGCCGTTACAGCGTTATGTAATTAGAGATGGGATGGTGATATAGACAATAGGTGCAGGAGTAGGCCATTTGGCCATTCGAGCCAGCACCGCCATTCAATGTGATCATGGCTGGTCATCCACTACCAGTACCCCGTTCCTGCCTTCTCCCTATATCCCCAATATTTTGGATTGGCGGATGGGATTAATTCTCGCTAGAGAAGGCCACTTTGATCTGGCCCACATCCTGATGCTTGTCCAAATCCTTCGCTCTGGCGAGGTATTCAGCCTTATCAGTTGATGATTGCAACAGGGTCACAATTCAAATATTTCTGCTCCTGATGCCATCTACTGGCCAATCTCTGAACAGCCATAACATCTCAAAGTCAGAGTCATACAGCGTGGAAACAGGCCCTTCGGCCCAGCTTGCCCACACCAATCAACAAGTCCCATCTACACTCGTCCCACTAGTTTATCTCAATAAATAACCTTCACAGAATCACTGAACCCACACTGACCATCCATATCCGTTCACACGCGTTCTATGTTATCCCACTTTCTCATCCACCCCCTGTTCACCAGGAGCAATTTACAAACCTACAAACCCGCACCTTTTGGTTACTTTGGGAGGAAACCTGAGCACCTGGATGAAACCCACACGATCACAGGATGAAGTGCAAACTCCACATAGACAGTACGCGAGGTCAGGATCAAACCCGGGTGTCTGGCGCTGTGAGGCAGCAGATCTACCAGCTGCACCACTGTGTCGCCCATTATGTGCATATACCCTTTCATCCATTTCCCTTTTCTCTAGCTTCACATTTCACACCTCTTCTCTCCTTATCTTAACAGCCTTATGTGTCCTCTTTCCATCTCTGGTCTCTATCCAACCATCTGCCAAACAAAACCCCCTTCACATGCTTTTTGTATCCATCTATCACTTGCCAGGCTTTGTCCCATTCCCGCTTATTTTTTCAGATTTCTGCCCCCCTGCTGCAATCATTCTGAAGAAGAGTAACCCATCCATGTCCTCCAGAGATGCTGCCTCACCCGCTAAGTTATTCCAACATTTTGCGTTTCTGTAAACCAGCATATGGAGTTGCTTCTCGCCATGTGCAAATACAAAAGCCCCCCTGTTGCAGAAATATACCAGAAACGATAATAAAATGTAGCATCATTTATCAGATCCTAATATTGAAACGGAATTTTATTTCTCAGCACGTTTTCAGCCTAACTTCAGATCAGTTGGCTGGTGCAGGGAATGGAGGGATAAAGATTATGTGCAAGCAGGTAAGGGTTGGTCTTGGCATTATGTTCAGCACGCACTTTGTGGGCAAAAGGGCATGTTCTTGTGCTGTACTGTTCTATACTCTATAGCTGGGGAAAGGACAGTTGAAGTGGCACAATGTTGCAGCGGTAGAGCTGCAGCCTGATAGCGCCAGAGATCTGGGATCAACAGAGACTTCGAATGATATCTGCGTGGAGTTTGTACGTTCTCCCCGTGACTGTGTGGAATTTCTCTGGGAGCTCTGGTTACCTCCAACATCATATAAGTGTGCAGGTTTGTAGGTTAATTGGCATCTAAAAATTGCCCCGAGTATATAAGATCCAAAAGTGCAATAACAGAACTAATGTACGGGCGATTGATGATCAGCGTGGACTGTGGGCAGACGGACCCGTTTCCTTGCTATATCTCTAAACTAACCTAAACTGTTAAAAACAAAAATCCAGGCCTCGCCTGGATTTTTAGGGAGAAGTAGGGAGAGCAGATGAAAAACAAGTCTGAAAGCAAACAAATGTGAATAAATATAACTTTAGCAGACTACTTACTTCAACAGCGGATGGTGATCCCTTTGCAGACAAACCATTTGCAGGGCAATCTGCAGACAGCATCTGAGGAATAATGGGTTCAGATGCCTGATGCCTGCCATGATCCCTTGTGCCCCTAAGTGCATCAGTGGCATCTATCTCAGATGGCATTTTTGGGCAAGAGTCATCACTGGTGACTGCAGACATGGAATTCATTTTGAGATGCGTGCTAGGTCCAGTTCCATTAATTGCTCTATTCAGGGACTTTGCGTAGCCATTCTCCTTAATCAAGCCCTTGGGCTCTTCATCAGATTCCTCCGAGGATTCCTCATTATACGGAACTAAAGAACTGGCAGGTCCCTTGGGCTGACCGTTCACCATTAAGTGAGAAGAGGCAGTGTTGGACTCCACAGATTGAGTGGCTACGACGGTAGCAGCAGGTGGAATGGAGGGTGGGGTTGCAGCAGCTGAGGTTCCCGAGGTAGAAGGTGAAACACTGGTATGGGAAGCTGTGGACGGAGCCTTGTAAAGGTTATCCAACGGACTACTGTGGAGCTTGGTCGGGGGCTGGGCCTGTCTCGTCCCTGGCTTGGAAGGCTGTATACTGAAGGAAAGCTTTTGCCGTTTGGACGATTCGGGCAAGGTGGTGGGCCTGGGCAGTAACCGACTCGGAGAGGGCCCAGGAGGTGTAGAAATTGTCCTGCTGCCACTCGTGCCGGCTGCTGCGTTACTGTGAATATCCTTCACAGAGCAGTTCCCATTCGTTAAGTGATTTGATTTCTGTAATACAGGAAAATAATTTACTAAACACAAAATGCAGTGAACAAAGTTAATGCTAAGTTTTAGTATTAACACAGTCTAAAAGCAAAATAAAACAGCACACACTATCCACGATCAAAAAAGTGATAGCATTAAAAAACACGGAAATAGGCCCGGTAGACCAACTCGTCCCTGCCGACCAAGATGCCACTTCTAAGCTAATCCCAATTGCCTGCATTAAACCCATATCCCTCGAAACCTTTCCTTCCATGTACCTGTCCAAGTGCCCTTTAAATGCTGTTGTATCTGCCTCAACTACCTCCTCTGGCAGCTCATTCCCTATAGTCACCACCCTCCGACTAAAAGAATTGCCCCATAGGTTCTGATGAAATCTTGACACAGAATGTTGGAACAATTCAGCGGGTCAGACAGCATCTCTGGAGAACATGGATAAGTAATGTTATGGGTCAAGACCCTTTTTCAGACAGTATTACTTCTACAGATGCACAACAGAGGCATACATATGGGTTGCATAAAAGCTTGGTTTAGAAAAAGCTCTGCCCACAACCACAAGAAATCGCAATTGTACATGTAGCCCAGTCCATCACACAGAATTCCCTCCATTGATATCCCCCACCATTGGGCCACTCTTGCCTCCCGCCACACCCTCATCTCCTTCCAGCTACATTGCTCCCTTTAGCTTTGCATTTCTCTCCTGTCCTTATCGGACACCCTTTTGAACCGTTTCAGGTCTGGCCTTTGTCCTCCCATCTGCCAATAAAACCTCTTCTTCTGTATCTACCTATCACTTGCCTGCCCTCACCTCTCTTCTAGCTTTCTCTCCCCTCCTACAATAAGTCTGAAGAAGGGTCCCGAGCTGAAACGGCGCCTACCAATGTCTTCCGCAGATGCCGACTGACCTGCTGTGTTATTCCAGCACTTTTTGCTTCACCCAGGATTCCAGCATGTGCAGTTCCATGAGTTTCCTTTATCATTCCTACCTTGGTCATTTGTGGGGAGAGTTGTGGTCCAATAAATCCAGTGAGAGCTTGGTTGTTGGTCAACCTCTGATTGACAGGCGGCCTTGGAGATGACTGGCCCATGTGATTCGAATGCTTTGACCCATTTTTTGTGTCATGCGATCTGCAAAAAGCATGGATCTTTGTTTTAGGAAAAATGGTAACAGTCCTGAGCATGTGGACATTCCAATTCCCAAGTATTTTGAAATTACCTGATGTAAAACAGCACATAAGCTTGTTGATTCAGCACTGATCGGATGTCACTTGTGGATACAAGGGAATCGTTCATCTGGTACCATTGTCCATTACTTGCCTGGGAATACATGCATTTTCAATTTCAAATACAGTTGCTAATATTTAAAGACTTGTGGAAGTCTCCACTAACAAAATCATGTTCTGAAGACAAGCAACTTGCCACATAAGCAATTTACACAGACTGTAGAGAACTTTTGATGCAAATACTTTTCTAGGAATGTGATTACTTTAAGTAATTACCTTGATGTAGCAGTAGTAATGCCCAGCATGACAGCTGAAGCCTGAATGTACCAATACTGCATACAAGGCATACACAACTGGCTCTCCATTTGACTGGGACATATAGGGCCGAACGTCCAGATACTCAGAATACCGTACTTCCTAAAACCAAACAAAGCACAAATAATCGTTCACTTCCTAACATGGTATTATGAATGACAGATTTCCCTCCGTGCATTCCCAACTGATTAATTCATCTGCTCGCGAGGGAACGATCAACGTTGTTCAAGTTACAAAGGATATGCTATAAAGAGCAGCTTTATGGGGCAGCTGGCTAGTCTTGTGGCACAAAACACAAAGTACTGGAGGTACTCAGCGGGACAGGTAGCATCTGTGGAGGGAATGGCCAGACGATGAAGGGTCCCGACCATTGCTGGCAATTCCCTCCATATTGTCAGACCCGCTGAGTTACTTCGGCACTGTGTTTTGCTCAAGATTCCAGCTTCTGCAGATCCTTGTCTCTTCAAAGTTTTGTTGCACATTAGGATTCCTTGTGCATTAAAACCCCAAGGGTACTTCTCTTGTCATTAACTACTTTGGGATATTGCAAACAAAGTAAAGACACTATAAATTGCTTACATAGCTATAAAACAAGTTGTTCTGGATCAGTGTCTTCCTCTGAACAGCACCCTATATCTTCAGCAATCTACATGAAGCGACAAAAAATATACAGACTCTGTTTGCCTTCAGGCAGATAGAACGGTTATTCTTTAAGGGGCAATCAATATTGATGAGGCATAAATTTAAAAAAAACGCAACACAATATCTCATTTAACCAACTAAAACTTCTTTCCATAAACTGCAACACTGGGTCTCAGTAGAAACTTAACAATTAAGATAAGTATATTCAGAAGAAAATAAATTCAACAACTTGTTATCGTTAATTAGTAGCTGCACTCGATTCCTGAAGCGATGACCAAAATGCATTCTAGGCAAAACACTGGGTTAAGAGGATAAAAACAAAGTATACCATCTACCCCATCAAATCTGCTCTGCCATTTTTCAGGAGCGTGGCTGCACTAACTTCCCCTTCCCCTCCCACCCATTTACTTATATTACCATCCCCATTTCTCACGACTACTTTAATATTCAAGAGATCTTTTTACGTTGGATTCAAATAAATTGAATGCCCGAACTCTCCAGGGTAGAAAATTCCTAAGATTCATCAGCCTTGAATGAAGGCTTGTATTTATGCATGGTACATCTGATCTGTTTGGATAGCATGCAAAACCAAACCTTTCACTGTAACACAGTAAACTTGACAATAATAAAACCTAATACCTAACGGAATTTGTCCTCGCCCCAGTCCCAAATAGCCTACTCCCTATTCTGAGACTGTGACCACTGGCTCCAGACTCCTCAACCAACTCTATTCGCCCTGTTAGGTTCTATAAGAATATTTTAGATTGCAAAGTGATTGCTTCACGTACTTCTAAAATGTGGAGAAAAAGGGCAAAGTCTATTAATTATCTCCCCATTTAGCTAACCTGTCATCTCTGGAAACGGTGAGTCAGTGAATCGTTACTCTGTTCCCTCTACGCCAAGTATTTCCTTTGAGATGAGAGCAAAATAACACTCCTGCTGCAATCTCACCTTACATATTTGCAGTAAGACAGCATTCACTTCTACACTAAATTATCTCGTATGAAAGTTCAAATTGTCTTTCTTGATCACTGCATTGTCGTTCAGTGTGGTATATCCTTATGCTATAACATCCTTGCACTATAACACCAGGATAAATGCTCAACCAAGAAAATCAAGCCCAATGCCAAAGTAGTATCTAAACTGCTTTTGCACACTTAGGCTATAGGACAATAACAACAGCCATGTTCAGTAATGTAACCTAATCTCTTACTACTTAACAAATACTCTGCTATTTGATTCTTTGCACCAAAATGGATACATTCACTATCGCATTACATCTGCCATGTTCTAGCCCACTCATTCAGCTTGTCTATATCCGCATGAAGCCTCTTTACATCTTCTTCCCTCAGAATCCTATCCAATTTTCTGTCACATAGATGAATGCAGAACTTAGAGGCTGTAAACAGGGCAAAGAGAATATTTGAACATGCATTTTTAAGGCAGTCATCCTATGGAATAGCTCGTCTCAAAAATTGATGCATTAATTACCAAAACAGTAAATACCTTTGTGATTTTTCCACCTGTAAAGTTAGCAAAGCGTTTTAAAGAGAGCGTCAACACATTTGATGCTCGATGGATGGTGAATCTCTTTGAGGCAGGCACCATTTTCTTACACCTAGTTTTATTACAAAAGAAATGCTATATTAGATAATTAGCCCACAATCTATTTCATATTGAATGAATTTAATACATAGCTATCACGTGGCTTTGTTCATTATTTTTTAAATAACTGTGTCAGAGTGCTTTTCAATACAGAAGATTTATCTTGCAATGGATCAGATGTACGTGAGGAACTAAAAGTCTGCTGTTTCAGGTGAAAAGTTGCCACGAGAACTTGTCTAATGCATTTCATGTAATTGGTAATTTCTTTCCTTGGAGGTTTCATGGATTGTTTGATTGTTAATCGTGCAAGTGTTTGGTTCCCAAAGTTATACTGTGATAAATTGTTAATTAAAACTCAAATTAACAGTTCACACATACTTTATAATTTAAAAAGCTGAGTAATTGCAAAAAGCATGTGATTACAGTATAAAGGGCCTGTCCTACTTAGGCGACTGCCAAGGACTAGTTTTAACGGATTTCACCAATGACACCTGGTGACAACCTACGACAGCAAAAATTGTCGCCACCGTCGCCAAAAATTTTTCAACGTGTTGAAAAGTTTGGAGCAGTCGCCCGTAGTCGCCGAAGTGTCACAGGCCCTTAAACCCTTGTTACAATGGGCCATGAGGGGAGGGGAGGGGAAGGATTAGGAAATGTCCGCTATTGCTGACTGCCCACTATATCCGAGCAAGGGATCATCATATTAGTAGTAGAAACAAACAACTACAGTTGCTGGTTATACACAAAACAACACGACACAAAGTGCTGGAGTAACTCAGCAGGTCAGGCAGCATCTATGGAGAACATAGGTAGGTGACATTTCAGGATGAGACCCTTCTTTAGACTCTCAGTCTCGAACTGGGCCTGGAATCTGGCTGGCAGCCGGGGGAGAGGCAAGGAACGACAAAATCAATGGTCATGGACTGAGGGCGGCCGGAGTATAGGTAAGGGTCAGCAGTGCCGGTGGCAGGCGCGGCCTGGAAGTGGCACGTGTTGGGGGTGGCATGTCAGCTGGGGTTGCAAGTGGCCGGGGAGGCTGCTCGAGCCAGGGGTGGTGTCGACACCTGCTTGTAGGTCCGCCCGCTATAGTCAAAATCCATTATAAAGACGTCTGTTAAAACTATGGTTTACTGTACGTTGTTTTCCCCACGATGTCAGAATTAATTCCTCAGATTCAAAACCTGGATTGAGTGATCAGTTTCAGCCATGTACGATGATAAATCATCTCTGGTTCCTCTGTGCAATAGAGGAATTCTAAATAAACAATTTAAACAATTTGAAATTAAGGTCAGACTTTAAATATGTACCTAATACAAAGTTTGCTTGCTGTAACAGCACAAAATGCACCACAGATGCTGTTCTGGACCACTCTGACGACATCGCCAAAACTTGCGACCTCTACCATAGGAGATGAATGCAAGTGTGTGGGCAGCACCACCAGTCGCATGTTCCCCTTCAGAGTCATGCACCACCCTGATTCAGGAATTAGTTATCCATCAACACTTGGGTCAATTCCTGGATCTCCCCCTGAACACAACTTCAGGAGTATCTTCACCACATTGTAGCACAGCAACAGGCCGTTATGCCTATGGTTTCTATGCAGACTGAAAGTATATATATATATCAATGTCTCCATGCCATTATAATAATTATTAAATAAGGCATTTGTGTATTTATTTCTGCCCAAACCTTGTGTGTTCCAATCTTCATTTTCTGTTCTGCAAAATGTTTAAAAAGTTGGTTAAAATTGTGCATGCTACCTCCTGGTTTGTGGTGTGAGAATTAGTATAGTCGGACACTTGGTCAGCATGGGCAGGGTGGCAAAAAAGCCTGTTTTTGTGGAGTACGACACTATGAATGTACTATTAAGGGCCTGTCCCACTTGCATGCGATGCATGCGTTTGGCGCGACCAAACGGAAGCGGAGTTCGCGCCAAGTTCGCGGTAAGTACGTGTTATGTTCGCTCATGACTTAATTTGCGTCATACTCACCAATCAGCTGGGCAGGAGACAGGCCAGCTGAATTTAGGCATCGCACGGCGTCGGGCGGTGACGTCATCGCGCAACGCCACGCCGGGCGGTGACGTCATCGCGCAACGCCATGCTCTAGGCGTACACCGTCAAGATGCTGCGTACGACGTCAAGATGATGCGTACGCTGTCAAGACGCTGCGTACGCCCTCCGTGCGCCTGCGGGCCGACAGGCCATTGGCGCGCGAAATTTTCGGACAGTGCGGGATTTTCGGAGCCCTGCGCGATGATGGGACCAGCCCCGCACAACTCCAGAAGCCTCCGCGCTTCAAAGTGTGATCGGCCCGTAAGCCAAAAACGACCACGTTTTGACGCCATACGCATGCAAGTGAGACAGGCCCTTTAGCTGCCTAGCCTTCTAGATGAAGGCACTTCTTCTGGTTGTAGTGATCCTCTGCTGTTGATGACTGACATAAATAGACATTGAGAAATACAAAATTCATGTCAGCTCACGTCAGACGTTTGCAGGTAGCTTTCAGGTCAGTGAATGTTAATGCTTACCACTGTCCAGAAAACATAGGCCATTATCCTTGTTCACAAAGGATAATGGTACGTTCTAATTCTTCCTCTTAACCTAAAGCCGTGCTCTCTGGTTGTACACATCTTTGCGAAAACAAGTTAAGTTTCTCGCTCTTTACTCTATCCATGTCCCTCATGTATATCTCAGTTAAGACATTCCTTTTCCCCCATCCCTCCTTTTGCACCTTTAGCCTTCTGCTTTAAGAAAATCAAACCCAGCCTATCCATCTTTTTTCAAAGTGGAAACACTACTCCAGACAACACCCTAATTAATCTCCTCTGCATCCCCCACCAGTACAACCACTGGAGTTTTATGGAGTGATACCATAACCTCTTTGCTCTTATATTCGTCTCCCCTGTTAATGAAGCAAAATATCAGAATTGCCTTTTTAACTATCTTACCTACCTGTGCTGCTGCCTTCAGAGATCCTTGGATATGTACACCAAGGTCCCTCTGTTCCCTGTTATTTCCTCAGGTCCTATAGTCATTGTGCCCGTCACAGCTTTATCTGAAAATGCATCACCCCACATATTCCAGCATTAAATTCCTCCTGCCGTCGCTCTTACCAACTCATATTGTTCTTTTGTTGAAAACTACCACCCCTCGATTATTAACATCACCGCTAATTTGTGTCACGTCTCTAATCTTTGGTTTACCACTAATTAAGCCAAACACAAGTACAAAAGATAGAGCAAAGAGAAAGATACCAGAGTGCAGAATATAGTTTCTCAGTATTGTAACATAACAGATCCAGAGAAAAGGTCCAATGTCCACAAAGAGGTCGGTTAGAGAATCAGGATTGTACCCCAACTTACAATAAGACCGTAATAACAGAGGGGAAGAAGTGGGGCAGGTAACTTTCTTCCACCGTCTTATGACCAAAGTCAGGTAGAATGCATTGAGATCATCATTCTTAAAATAAAGAATGAAAACATCCCTTCGGCCGACAATCACCTAATCACCACAGTTCCATGTTATCCCACTTTCACGTACACGTCACAATTTACTGAGACCAATTAACCTACAAACATGCGTGCATTTGGGAGATGGGAGGAGCCTGAAATGGAGGACCCAGAGGAAACCCACAGGGAGAAAGTGCAAATCCACACAGACAACACACAAGATCAGGATGAAACCTGGGTCTCTGGCGCTGTGAGGCAGCAGCTCTATCCACTGCGCCACCGTGCCACACTTGTTGGACTCAACTGCTGTCGCCAGCAATACTGCCCAACATGGCCGTGTAACCCGCATACAAGCCTTGTCTCTAAATAACATCCATTAATCTGGAAAATCTCCCTTTCTAGTTCCAAATGCTGGATTATCAGTTTTACTTCACATGGAAGATCACAGTCACGGTGGAATCAGTATGTCACACACAAGAGAGCAATTCAACAGTTTGCTAATAAATGTTTACTGCAGCAACCAGTCAGTTTACTCACTTGGTACATTTGTAGGCATTTTCTCCATCAAGCTGCTCAGGCTTCACAAACTGCTCCAGAGCTTTTGTGATGTTTGGTGCCGCCTGTAAAATATTTCATATATTCAGATGACAAAATGATAGAATTCCTAAAAAAAATCTAAACATATTTAAATACATCAATTCTTCAAAATATTTTAATAATTTAAAATGTTATAACCAGTCTATCAAGAACTGGTCCTAAAACGAAATTCAACCAAAAATTCACATGCAACATGTAACTTGAAAGCAGCACAAATCAAAATCGAAACTGAACAGAAATTCAATTATAAGATAAGCATGTAACCAAGATCTGAATGGACTTTAGAATTTAATCATCAACATGTTTTACTAACACAAGCTTTGCAGTAATACAAAGTACTAAATGCAATTGGATGCATTATCACCCTGCCCTTTTTTAATCAGATGTATGACATTAAATTGCAACAGCAATCTTTTAACTTCCAGAATTTTCACAATGGAATCACATAATACATTGGCAAAGATTGTATTGGCTGATAGTGTTATGACTGCATCCAAAATTCCTACAAAATATAACGCAGTAATTTTGAACAATTCCACCGACATTGCAAGCCAAAAACAGAACAACTAACCAAACTGGTTATTTGGCCTATATTATGTCAGAGCTACCACACTTTCCAAGTTGACTGTGCCTGAACCCCTCTGTCAGTGGATCACCAGCTTCCTGACAGACAGGAAGCAGCATGTGAGGCTGAGAAAGCATATCTCGGACCTGCAAACCCTCAGCATAGGAGCGCCTCAAGGCTGCATACTCTCCCCTACATCAATGACTGCACCTCCACTGACTCCTCTGACAAGCTTCTCAAGTTTGCGGATGACACAACCCTGATTGGACTGATCCAGGATGGGGAGGAATCTGCCTACAGACAGGAAATGGCACAGCTGGCGTCCTGGTGCCATTGCAGCAACCTGGAGCTCAATGCTCTTAAGACAGTGGATTTTTATTGTAAACTTTAGGAGAGCTCCTTCTCCCAAACCCTACTCACCATCAACAACACCACAGTCACATCTGTGGAGTGTTTTAAGCAAAGATCCTATAGCGGAGCAAGATAGGCCACTCCTGTGAAATGCAATGGGCTGACGTGTATAATGCAACGGAGCGGAACATGGGCATTTTTTTCGTCCATTTCAGTAACCGGAACCTACCCGACCAGACTCGCAGTGTAATCAACGTTGTGGGGGGGGGGGGGGGGGGGGAAGTTTGTGTGTGTGATATAGGGCTAGATTCATAATTCTGTTAGTTCCTAATTCTGTTATTACTTGTTAAAGAATACAATTTGACTCTGGTAATTTTCTTTTTTAAATCATTTCTTTTTAATGGCTCATAAGCTGTGTTTGAGTTGATTTTATAGTAACCGGAACCTACCCGACACGACCCAACTCGCAGTGCAATCAACGTTGCGGGGGAACAGTTTGTGTGTGTGTGTGAGATATAGGGTTAGATTCATAATTCTGTTAATTCTTGTTAAAGAGTAAACTTCAGACTCAGCCCCGCATTGGGCCGCTCCGCTGGGACTGGGACTTAGCCCCACTTCGGGCCGCTCTGCTGGGACTGGGACTTAGCCCCGCTTCGGGCCGCTCCACTGGGACTGGGACTTAACCCCGCATCGGGCTGCTCCGCTGGGACTGGGACTTAGCCCCACTTCGGGCTGCTCCGCTGGGACTGGGACTTAGCCCCACATTGGGCCGCTCCACTGGGACTGGGACTTAGCCCTGTGTCGGGCCGCTCCGCTGGGACTGGGACTTAGCCCCGCATCGGGCTGCTCCGCCTCAACCCCAAAGACGGAGGCGGAAGTAAGATGGCGAAGCAAGATGGCAGAGGCTGGTTGCTGAAATGGGTCCTGTAATTATCCATGAATCTGCCCTTGACCGTACTACGCGTTTTTCGTGGGAGTAGTCCATCTTGCTCCGCTATAGGATCTTTGGTTTTAAGTTCCTGGGAACCATCATCTCCAAGGACCTTAAATGGGGGGCCGCCATGGACTCCACCGTCAAAAAGGCACAACAGAGGATGTACTTCCTGCGCAGCTGAGGAAGCACAATCTGCCACAGGCAATGATGGTCCAATTCCAGAGCTGCCAAGTTTTGTCAGAGCATTTCAGTATTCTAGTACCTGAAAATCTGTATTTTGCTGAGGAAATCAGTATTTTTACGTGGTCCCATTTTGCTGAAAAAAAATTGTTTTTTATGTGCGGTCATACCCATGTAAGAGTACAAGAATGCATAACTTTGCTACCAATTGACACGTCTTCTACGCACCTTACTTGAAAGTAAGTAGTAAGTTTAAGTTTATTGGCCAAGTATTCATATAAAAGGAATTTGCCTTGGTGCTCCACCCACAAGTAACAACATGACTTACAGTGACAGTTACGAATGACTCCGAAAACACTAAACATTAATAATAATAAAACATTAATGATAAAACACCATTATCAAGCATGTGAACCTACAAAATACCAGATCAAAGGGAGGCTACACATTTTTGGCTGTTGAGTAGAGCAACTACTCATGGATAAAAACTGTTTTTATGTCTGGCTGTGGCAGCTTTGACAGTCCGGAGTCGCCTTCCAGAGGGATGTGATTCAAAGAGTTTGTGGCCAGACTGAGAGGGGTCAGAGATGATCTTGCCCGCTCACTTCCTGGCCCTTGCAGTGTACAGTTCATCAATGGAGGGAAGGTTGCAGCCAATAATCTTCTCTGCTGATCGGACGCTCAGCAGACTTGACAGTACATTCATTGCCATCTCTTTGTACACTGCTGTTTGAATGGCTGCTTCCTGCTTTTAGCACCAGATGACGTAGAAGCCATTTTGGAAGCCTGCCTCTCCCTCCCCCTATTTCCCTCCCATGCTCCCTCTCTCCTTTTTTCTCTCCCTTCCTCTTATTCCCTCCCTCCCCGAACAGTCTATGACCTATAGCGCTATGTGTTAAGCTCATAGCGCCATGTTTAAAGTCCATAGCACTCCAGCCGACAGCGCTTTATTTAGAACCCATAGAGCTGTAGCCAACAGCATTTCGTTTAAATTCACACGTGCTAAACTGACAGCGCTGTTTGAACCTGTAGCAGGACAGGCAGATCAAAGCTTACAAAAATAATCATCCAGATCTTGAAATTTAAAATACTAATAGGTTTAATGTCCAACAATTTTTAGAGGTACAGTATGATTTTTTTATATTATTGCATTTTTTAAGCATCAAGATGAAACAGGAAGTCGAGCCGATTAAAAAGAAATCCGTATTTAACAAAGCAAAATCGTACACCTGTATTCTTATTGCATTTCCGTACAAAATACGGAAAATCCGTACTACTTGGGAGCTCTGCAATTCTATTCGGCCATCGTAGAGTCTGTCCTCACCTTCTCCATAATGGTCTGGTTCGGCTCAGCCACCAAGCACGACATCCGAAGGCGGCAGCGAATTGTCCTATCAGCCAAGAATTTGAATCACTTCCCTCTGGAAGGCGATTCCGGACTGTCAAAGCTGCCACAGCCAGACATATAAACAGCTTTTTTCCACGAGTAGTAGCGCTCCTCAATAACCAAAAATGTGTAGCCTCCTTTTGCACTGGTATTTTATTTAATTCATATGTTTAATCAAATGCTTTATTATTAATATATAATGTGTTATGTATCATTCCTAACTGTCACTGCATGTCATGTTGTCACTTGCGGGCAGAGCACCAAGGCAAATTCCTTGTTTGTGAATACTTGGCCAATAAACTTATTCATTCAGTCATTCAATCTTTCTTGTATGGCTCTTTTATAGTTTTCCAATTAGTCCTACACAGCAGATTTTCCCCCAGAGCCTTGCATTAGTTTCTTCTGCACTTTCCTAAGATAACTTTTTAAATATGGAGGGCAGAATTAGACACTATCCAGCAATTGAGCCCAAACCTGAGTAATTTCCATTCAGTTTTGATTCAGATTAGTTTGTCATATAACCACGGTGCAATGAAATTTCTTGTTCACATGAAGTTCATACAGTTTATGCTAAAGATAGATATTACAATAATTACAACAACAATTATAAAATAGAAAGGTGAATTCAAATGTAGTGCAAAAAAATTAAAATTCAATAACAGTTAAAAAACAGTAAAAATAGTTAAATGTATATGTCAGCACTTCCGGGAGGAGCGTGAAAGATTGGTTCAGGAGCATGATGGCAGCGGGGAAGAAGCTGTTCTTGCCTTTTCTCGTCTACAGTTTATTTCTCACCCCCCTCCACTTTTAATCTGAAGAAGGGCACTGACCCGAAATGTCACCTATTCTTTTTCTCCAGAAACGCTGCCTGACCTGCTGAGTTAATCCAGCATTTTGTGTCTATCTTCGGTATAAACCAGCATCTACTGTTCCTACACAAGCTGTTCTTAAATCTGGATATCTGGGCTCTCAAGCTCATGTAGCTTCTCCCAGAAGGCACAAGAGAGTAAGAGAATGAGTAGGAGGGCCAGACTTCCTGATGCAACGCGCCATGAAGATAGAAGGAAGTGATAAGCCTGTGATGGTCTGCCTCTATTTATAAAGACAAGGATCATGATGGGTTGATTAGATATGATGTATTTGAAATGCTACTGACAAGTGCACTCCACTGTCGGAGTACATGGACTATCCACAAAGACTACCGCATAGTTTGCTACTCTGGAAACAACTATAACCTCTGAGCAGTGTTACTAATGCAAAGAAAAAGCTTAGAAGAAGCAAATTTCTGGGTTACGAAGACCAGCATCGACTAATGGAAAAAAACATACAATAGAGAGACAGGGAATTGCTTGTTAAAAATGCAAATGTAGTATACTTTAATACCTTTATTTCCAGAGCAATATCCAAATATGGGTCATATGTGTCAGAAACTCCTTTGCAGTTTAAGCATTTCACTAAAAACGGGGGAAAAAAAGTTAGAAAAATGTTCTCGCTCATGGATAATTCAAGATTTATTTTTTTAAACACAGAACTTCAGCATAATACAATAAATGTGCAACTTTCAATGATCAGGTAAAGTGATGCCAAGAAAGCAAAAAGCAGTTTTGTGTCTATACATTTAAAAAAAACTATTGAAGTATGTAAAACAATGCTGATCTTTGCAAAAAATAACATACCTCTCGACCTTAAGTAACCTCCAAAAATTTGATATATCATTGTAGTGGCCTGAGTTTGTCTGTCCAATCTACAGAAGTACCGAAAAGAAAGTTCAGTATATTTTAAACTCTAAAATTAGTCTTCAGTTATAATTGTAGCATATACTGGTTACATGTTGGTAGCACAAAACGCTGGTGTTGACATGTTATCAGGCTTCTAAATGATCCTTCCTTAAGCTGGGGTACAGTCCAATTCTCCTCTACCTCATTGTGGTCTAAGAAACTGATGCACTATAATGCTAAGAACTATATTTTGCCTCTTTTTTATCTTTCCTTTCACTCGACCTATTACACCCGAGTTTGTTTGATTGGCATGCAAGCAAATGTTTTTTTCACAACACTTTGGTACACATGACAACAACAAACTTAAACCTAAATACAATACATCAAACCTAGCTCTTATTCCGCACTTGGCTAAAAGGTGATACTACACACAAGCTCAACAGAATAATACCAAACACAAACAGAATGATTTAGGAAGCCCAAAACAGAATCATTATCAATTATTCCATGCAATAGACAATAGGTGCAGGAGTAGGCCATTCGGCCCTTTGAGCCAGCACCGCCATTTAATGCGAGTATAACTGATCTTCCCCAATCAGTACTCCATTCCTGCTTTCTCCCCATATCCCCTAACTCCGCTATCTTTAAGAGCCCTATCTAGCTCTCTCTTGAAAGCATCCAGAGAACTGGCCTTCACCGCCCTCTGAGGCAGAGAATTCCACAGACTCACCACTCTCTGTGAGAAAAAGTGTTTCCTCGTCTCCGTTCTAAATGGCTTACCGACTATTCTTAAACTGCGGCCCCTGGTTCTGGACCCCCAACATCGGGAACATGTTTCCTGCCTCTAGCATGTCCAAACCCTTAATAATATTATATGTTTCAATAAGATCCCCTCGCATCCTTCTAAACTCCAGAGTATACAAGCCCAGCCGCTCCTTTCTCTCAGCAAATGACAGTCCCGCCATCCCGGGAATTAACCTTGTAAACCTACACTGCACTCCCTCAATAGCAAGAATGTCCGTAATCAAATTAGGGGACCAAAACTGCACACAATACTCCAGGTGCGATCTCACTAGGGTCTGCAGAAGGACCTCTTTGCTCCTATACTCAACTCCTCTTGTTATGAAGGCCACCATGCCATTCACTTTCTTCACTGCCTGCATGCTTACTTTCTTTGACTGATGAACAAGGACCCCCAGATCCCGTTGTAATCCCCCTTTTCCCAGCTTGACACCATTTAGATAGTAATCCGCTATTCTGTTTTTATTACCAAAGTGGATAACCTCACATTTATCCACATTAAACTGCATCTGCCATGCATCTGCCCACTCACCCAACCTGTCGAACTCACCCTGCATTCTCATGGCATCCTCCTCACAGTTCACACTGCCACCCAGCTTTGTGTCATCTGCAAATTTGCTAATGTTACTTTGAATCCCTTCATCTAAATCATTGATGTATATTGTAAATAGCTGCGGTCCCAGCACCGAGCCTTGCAGCACCCCACTAGTCACTGCCTGCCATTCTGAAAGGGACCCGTTAATCCACAACTCTTTGTTTCCTGTCTTCCAACCAATTTTCTATCCATGTTAGCACTCTACTCCCAATATCATGTGCCCTAATTTTGCCCACTAATCTCCTATGTGCAACCTTATCAAATGCTTTCTGAAAGTCCAGGTACACTACATCCACTGGCTCTCCCTTGTCCATCTTCCTAGTTACATCCTCAAAAAATTCCAGAAGATTTCACCTTCGTAAATCCATGCTGACTCTGACCGATCCTGTTACTGCTATACAAATGTGCCGCTATTTCATCTTTTATAATTGACTCCAGCATTTTCCCCACCACCAATGGCACCAAGGCCCCACATACAGCACTTGGCAACAACAAAAACATAGAGGGTCCTGTGCATTTAAAAATTCCACGCACGCAAAATTGAACTGATCAGACTACAAAGTCCAGGAATAGGGTACCAGGTGTAAAACCAAGTGAAACAATAGTCGCTTTAAATTAAACAGATGTCTGCCTAATATTATTTTAAATGACATAAATCTGACTTTATTTAAGTGCATGTAAACGGGTCTTTCGGCCCAGCTCCGTCAAGGTGGCTAACATGCCCTACCTTCCCACCAGTCCCATCTCTATCCCTTTCCACCTTCCGCATAATCCTCTCCCACTGCAATTCCTTGGTTCATGCAACCCTTCCCACCCAAACCACCCTCTCACTAAGTACTTCTGTCTTTTCATCTCTGGCCTTTGTCCAACCATCTGCCTATCAACCTTCCCCACCTTACCTGTACTTGCTAGGTTTTGTCCTGTTCCCCCCTCTCTTCCAGCTCCAACCCCCGCCCGCCCCACAATCAGTCTGAAGAAAGGCCCTGACCTGAAATGTCAACTGTCCGTGTTGCTGTCTGACCCGCTGAGTTACTCTAGTACTGTCTTTTGTGTAACCCTGTCTTTTCTATTGCCTTCTAAGCTTTTATTTAAGCTACTTCCATTTAGCTGCGTTTGGCCCATATCCTGTCCATGTACCCCAGCCATCGTCCAAGTGTTGTTATAGTACTTGGCTCAACTACCTCCTCTGGCAGCTTGTTCTATATACCCCCTACCCTTTTGAGTGGAAAAAGCTGCCCCTCAGGTTCCCATTAATTGTGCCCCTCTCACCTTAAATCTATGTCCTCTGGTTCTTGATTCCGCTACTCTGAATAAAATACTCTGTGCATCCACCATACATTCCCCTCATGATTTTATACACCTCTATTAGCTTCCACTTCTCCTATAGGGACCTTCTCCTTTTTGTAAAACACAAAGTGCTAGAGTAACTCAGGTCAGGCAACATCTGTGGAAGGAATGGACAGGCGACCTTTTGACTCTAAGATAGCATTGTAGCCATTCAATATATTTTATCGTGCCATGGTATTTTACATTATGTAGCATATAAATTCAATCTTTGCATTGCCATTAATATTCAAAATATCAAAAAGCACTGCTAAATCTCAAAATCTTAAATTAGACATACTCACTTGTTGCTTCCATTTAGGCATGCTTTCTGGAGAGCATCCACTGTGTAACGGAGGAATTCATGTGCATCTTCCTGGTTTCCAAATCGAAAATGTTTAGCTATTCCTAAAAGAATGCAAATTTAACATTGCAATTGACTGGTAACCATGTTCAGAGTATTTTGAAAAAATAATCTTTTAATACGAAATGCGCTTTTGGGCTCGTTGCCATGGCAAAAGTTTCATCCGGCAAGTTTAGGGGGAAACTAAAGGGAAGATAATTTTGACCTGTGCTGAATTGGCTGACCAGTGACAGGGCAATTGGCTTTAATGCTCTAGGGAAGTGGGGAAAAAGTCCTGTCTTGATCGCCATTTTAATGGACCTTGCTGACATACAACTGAGGACAGGTCCAAGCTCAAGTGTGATATCCCCATATCTCTAATGGTATGTGAACAAGAGAATACTGATCAATAACCCAATATCAAGACAACAGATAACTATTCCTCAAGCTACTGCCCATTAGAAAAATGATGGGCTACCTCCAATGGTCTGGTTTGAACATGAATGTAGATTCGAGCTGTAGTTTGCCATGTATTGTCAGAGAACCTGAGAGATCAGTTTAACAAGCCAGAAGAACGTAAATCAGGCAGTTATTGTAGTGGTAATTTAATAGAATCCACTGCAAGAGCAGAAGTAATCACTGTGCGTATACTAACACGTGCAGTCACAAGTGACGTAGACAAGGAACTGCAGATGCTAGTTTACAAAAAAAGACTGAGCGCTGGAGTAACTCAGCAAGTCAGACAGCATATCTGGAGGACATGAATACGTGGCGTTTCGGCCGGGATTCTTTTTCAGAGTGAAGAAAAGTCCAGTCCCGAAATGTCACCAATCCATGTTATCCAGAGATGTTGCCTGACCCGCTGAGATACTCCAGCATTGTGTCTTTTTCAGTCAAAGTTCAAATACTGGGCTAAATTCTTATACGTTAGTATCCAGTGTACATCTGGTATATCAGCAATGAACTCCAAAAACTATTGATCTACAGTCACAATGCAATAAAAATATCATTTATTTGATTAATGTAACACCAACACATTGTCACAATTGTTCAGGCTGATAAATGCAAACCACTGGAAGCACAAAAGTTCCCAGACTTCATCAAGATATCTCAAACAGTCCAGCACTAAATACAGGAGCTGCCAATTAGTAACATTCATGAAGCAAACCTTAAGAATAAAATTAAATAATATTTGTATTTTCTCACTAGCCACAACAAAATAACAGTTACCAATTAGGATGATTAGTTTAGAAACAGCGCAGAAACAGGCCCTTCGACCCACCAAGTCCATACCAACCAATGATCCCCACACATTAACACTATCCTACACACTATGGACAATTTACAATTTTACCACAGCCAATTAACCTACAAACCTGTACGTCTTTGGAGTGTGGGAGGAAACCAAAGTTCTTGGAAAAACCCGCAGGTCACAGGAAGAACGTACAAACTCCATACAGACAAGCACCCGTAGTCAGGATCGAACACGGGTCTCTGGCGCCGTAAGGCAACAACTTTCCCGCTGCGCCACCGTGCCGCCCAAATATACACATTCTATAAAATTCATCTCAGAAGAGATCTCAGATTATTCCCAATGAAATATGATATAGCTGCTTCAAAGAATTCTATGTGAACTTAAGAAACAGATAAGAAATGGGACATTTAGTGGTTTCACTTTCAGGTAGCAGTGTAAAACACTTCCCTGTATAAATACAATAAGTCACAGCACGACCAGTCAAACTCCATCGGCCATAGACAATCTGGACTATTTAAGTTTGTTATAAAATTGCCTGGCAGTTCATTTAATATTTCTATTTAATGCACGTGTGCTAATCTTTTCCTTAAACTTGACTTCCAATTCACTAGTTCCATTGCACATAATTAGAGAACAATTCAAAAGGACTAAACACCAGGACAACTGCACTACTGTAACACCATAAATTGAGTAGTTGATCTGGCAGGTGTATCTTCACCTTTCAAACATGCTATACGGTTCATTTCAGCTGCCCAAGTCAGCAATAAACATACCTGTTCATGCTGAACTGATAGATCCAATTTATAATTTGAAATGTGTTTGCTGTTTATTAAAGTGATGCCTAGTAATTTATGTAATCAAATGTTAAATTAAAGATGCAAAATAAATAAGTACAGTATTTCAAAAAGCAGTGGCTAACTTTCAAAGAATTACCATAAAACTTAGGCCTGATGCATGCTCAGCAAATACGGAATTATACACAGTCTGTGTGTTTATAATTTTAATTAAACCTTTCTTCTGATGTCTGCAGTTCTACCATTTCAAGTTAAATTCAAAATGTGTTACCAGTTCTTATTTTACACGATGACCCAGTACATAATTAAGTTATTCAAAAAAGAGAACATTCAAGAGGTTACCGAGACATTAAACCTTGGACGTGTAGCAACAAATTCAACTCCTCTTAGTTACGAACACCTGCCATTATGGAAAGTTGTCAAACATACAACCATGCCCTTAACCAGCTAATTCTGTGGCATTAAATCAATCATCGCACATATGCCCAAGATACTCTGTTTATGGAGGCAACTCTAGTTTACTGTCAATGACTGAATCTTTGAGCAATTCATTCTGAATAACTTATCCCAATCCTGAAAATATTTAAACATGTTAAAGGGAACTACTCAGTTAAAACATCATCTATTTCTTGTGTCACTGGAAAATTATAGTAATTCAAAATGTTCCACCTTTCTGGAACACAAAAGATTACATTAAAAGAGGGCAGAAACTTAAAAGCAAAGAATCAAAAGAATAAAGTACACTGTAATTAAAAAGTTATATTAAAATAGGGCCTGATTTTCAGCAATTCAGCACTCGCAAAAAAATGTGTTTTAGCACTTTTATGTAGGTCTGTCACTTTGCAATGAGTTTATTTCGGGGCATTTTGCAAATTTGAGCATTGATCAGGACATCAAATTAGTAATCACAAATGCAAAGTTTTCCCATTTTTAATGAATGCATCAAGTGTAGAGGAAGTTCTTTATAAGTTTGGTAAAAATCTAATAAAGTCTAACTTACTGAGGTCACGAGTCAGTGCTTAGGTGCTGTATCCAGTTCACCTACTGATTTATCAAAAGGTACCACGAGTCTGAAGAGAAAAATCACTGATCAAGTTTGGTGAAAATCAGATAAAATGTTAAGTTACTGAGGTGATAAGTTAGCGTTCATGTATAAGGTCTACAGAAGCACAGTCCAGCACACCAGGCATGCTATTTTCAAAAGGAATCCGAGATAATAGATAGGAAGTCACGAGTTCTGTTTAAGTTCTCATGAGTTCTCGGATTATTGGGATGAAATATCAATGAAGTGCTTTACACAAAAAAAAACCTCCAAACCTTTTATATCTTTAAACTTAGCTTGTATCTGGTACAGCATTTTTTTAAGAATCCTCCCATCAGGTCCACTGACTTTAAGGGAACATTGGGTCAAATTTTGTGGAGTACTTAGAATTTTTTTAAACTAAGGACTTGGGGGAAAATTGCATTCCATAAAAATTACAAACCAGAAGCCTAGTTAGCAGTTTCAACTCAAAGTCAACAAGATTCTCAAACTCTAGACACACACAGTGGAACTTCCATTATCCACATTTCAATTATCTGCCAAGACTTTTGTACAAAATCTTACCTTACTACACAGCCTGCTAATATCAATCTCCTTCAGACAGAAGTTAACCTTAGGCATAAAAAAGATTAAATTTAGTTTTTGTTATGTGAATAAATCTTTTCTGTGCCAAGAGTATTCTTTTATGCTACACATTTCAAAATTTGTGAATAGTGCTATCAATTGTCAATATTTACTGCAGAATATTACATTAAAGCAGATAATTGAGGTTCCACTGTATTGTTATTTTGACAGTTTATTGAATTGAGTTAACTCAAGAAAAAGCAGTTCTTACGTCTGAGATCATTAATGACGGACATTGGCTTGATAACATTCCCAGAATTGGAAAAGACCTGGGTAATATGGTTCTGCATCATGCACATCATACAGAAACCCTGTTCGTTACCTACAAGGAAAAATAATGACAATTATTCCCTCTTAGTGAATCAGACAATGTACAGTGTTTATTGGGAAATTAGCAAAGTCCGCATATCCATCCATTGTTAAACAGTATGACAATACCTTAACGCTCCCGTCATTCATTTTTTTCTTCCTACACCTGCTAAGTTCTCTCACAAAACTTACTCTCAAAATAATCAGTCCCATTTATGATCTTCTCAAAACAGCAAAATGTACAAAACTAAAATTCCCATTAATACTGGGATCTTAGCAGGTCACTGCGCTTTATTGAAAATCAAAACGGCAGATGCTGGAAAACGAACACAAAAGCAGAAAATGCTGGAAATGCACAGTAGGTCCCACAGATATGCAGGGAATGGTGGGAGGCGGATCACATTCAGGCAGAGGAGATTAGATTAACTTGGCATTGAGTTTGACACGGACATTGTGGGACTAGGATGCATATATTGGGCGGCATGGTTGAGCTGGGGTACAGGGCTTGTGTCCGTGAGGATGAGGTCAGGTGGCATCTGTGTAAAGGGAAAGAAGAGTTAATATTTCAGGTTGGAGACTTCTTCAGAACCGTTCTAACGAAGGGTCTCCAACTTGAAGTGTTGATTCTGTTTCTCTTCGCACAAATGCAGCCTGACCAGCCGAGGATTCCCAGCATCTTCCGTTATCCCTCTTCATTGTTAGCCTCCATGAACACCTCGAGTTAGCTCTGCTGAACTAACTTTGCAGGCTTCCGCTCACTAAACAATGTTGCTAGTGATATCTGATTGCGCACAGAATCCCTCGACAATTAATCCCTGTCTGTGTGCTACCTACAGTGTAACTCGTAAATGTCCTTGGAGAGGTCACATCCAGTGCTACAACTCACCCATTTACAATTGTTCTCAGTTTTAACTGTATCAGTGCGGTCAGGCTGCCTGTCCAAGATCTAGCACAGCGAGGTTTTCAATTTGGCCCCGCTCACTGCAACAAAAACTGAAGCCATCGCATTTGGCCCTCATCAACAAACTCACCACCGTTCCAGTCCATTTAAGTCACACACTTTACATTAACCAGCCATGCACTTTCAATTATCCAAAGACTGCTTGCAACTTCAATACCTCGTTCAACTTCAAGCATACCAGGGCCCATATCCTCTCCATCAGGCTATTTTCTTACCTTGCAACTGGCATCCTGGTACATTCATGTCACTTCCAGTCTCATGTGTCTTCACACATTTGTCCTCTACAGTAAACTCCAACTTGTTCAAACTCGCGTTCGCCATGGCACCACTCCTTCGTCCACCAACGCTTCATTTTAAAATCCCCAAGCACCACACTGTCGTTACAACCCCCCTCCAGCTGCTTTCCAAATCACTCTCCACCCTTTTGACTTGGACCTCACTCAAATCTCTCCTCGTCCGACCCTAACCATCTAAAACCAAAATTTCCATCACAGAACCCTTTACTTTTCCTATTATGTTCTCAGCTGTTCTTTGTTTCTCCTCCTAACCTTGTTTTCACACCATCTAACCTTCAAACATAAAAACATTTGAAATATTAATATAAAGCACCACTATATTCCGTATGCAATAATATTCACATTCAAAATACTAAACATAGATATATTGAAAATAAATATTGGTGTAGGAAATATGTCACTTTCAAGCATGTTAGGACACGTTCAATGCAAGGCTGCAGGAGATGCGCCTTAAAGGGTCTTCAAAGACCAAAAATAATCTCAAGCACTCCAGGAATTCCATTTAAACTACTCTTAACAATAGGGCATGTGCAGACAACATAGTGCTGATGTCAAGTTGTTTTAAATTCATGTCTCCAAAATGCCTTTGGCAACAGGCTAGCACTCTGGGCAGTTAGCTTAAGGCATGTGTAGTAACTCCTAACCAAGAGGGTTGGTTCATCAACTTTTGAAAGAAACAAAAATCATCCCAGCCTTTGATAATGCACTTCTGGTTAACATTCTTAGTCAGAGTCAGTCATACAGCACAAAAACAGGTCCTTCGGCCCAACTCTTCTATGCTGATCAAGATGCCCCATCTAAGCTAATCTCATTTGCCCACGTTTGGCCCATTTCCCTCGAAACCAGTGGTTCTTAACCTGGGGGTCGGGACCCCCAAGGAGGGTCGTTTGGGGCCTCAGTTACCGGGGGACATGAAGGGGTCATAAATGACATATCCATTTGTTGAAGAAGGGTCTCGACCCGAAATGTCACCTATTTCCTTGCTCCATAGATGCTGCCTCACCCGCAGAGTTTCTCCAGCATTTCTGTCTACTATCCATTTGTTGAGCCCATTTTTAGGAACCTAACAAAGGTACATACCACATACAGAATTTTGTTCGCGTATGCGCATACGTATGCCAAAAAGGTTAAGAACCACTGTTCTAAACCTTTCCTATCCATGTACCTCTCCAAGCGTCTTTTAAATGCGCTGTTAGCATCTGCCTCAACTACCTCCTCTGGCAGCTCATTCCACCAGCTGGCTCAGTGAAAAAAATTGCTCCTCAAGTTCTAATGAAATCTTGTCCCTCTCACCTTAAACCTACGTCCTCTGGTTTTTGATTCCCCTTCCTTGGGGAAAAGGCAGTGCATTCACCCTAACTATTCCCCTTATGATTTTATACACCCCTACAAGATCACCCCACAACTTCTTATGCTCCAAGGAATAGAGTCCTAGCTTACCCAACCTCTCAATCCCATATTAAATTGTTCCACTGCTGGTGGCTGTGCTTTCAGTTGTGAAGGTCCCAAGTTCTGGAATTGTTTCCTACAATTTTCAATTAGCTTTCTTCTTGTAAGAAGTTCCTTAAAACCTTCCTCTTTAATCATTAGCTATCCAAGAGACCAGTAACTCAATGCGTATCCTCAAGAGGGGAGTGAGGGGGGTTGGAAAGAGAGATAAAAATATCTGGAAACAGATTAGAAAATTGCTAAAGAGACACACAAAGTACTCGAGCAACACAGCGGGTCAGACAGCATCTTTGGGGAAAAAGCATAGGAGTTGTTTCTTCGGACTGAAAGTAGGGAATCGGCGGGAGATGGAGGCGATAAAATTACTATCTACATACATGTTCTGGAATGTTCTCGGGACAGCATGTAGTTTGCAAGTGGCGGCGTATAGGTCAAGCACTGCAGAGCAGAATTCAGGAAACAGGTGTTGCCCAGGTTTTGGAGGCCAGCTCCAATTTTATGGATTTGCTGCCATTTCAACAAAATCTTCTCTGCTGGAAACAATACTTTCTGTGGGGGCGCTATCCCATCGCCACTGCCCAGCACATCTGAAATAAAAATGGTAAAATAAACGGAGATCGCATTGCAGATTGCTCAGCATTAAATAAACATTATATATTGGGCAAATTACTTTCATTCAAGGATACTTATAATAACAATGTTCTAGGCGAGAATAATTGGTCAAGATAGATCAAGTTTGATGACCACATTGTGGCAAGTGCATGAATCTGACTTTACGCCCATAACTTATACTTTACTCTTTGTGCTGAGATCACTCTGCTATACGAGAGTGTTCACGCCCTACTCCTTGGGGGCAATTTTACAGAGGCCAATTAACCTACAAACCTGTACATCTCTGGGACGTGGGAGAAAACTGGAGCACCCAGAGGAAACCTGCGCGGTCACAGGTCACAAGTCAGCATCGAACTCAGGTCTCTGGCAGTGATATAGCAGGTCTACCAGCTGTATCTCTCTGAGAGGTTGAGTGTACATTATACTGCTTGCTATGTTATATCCCCACCCAACTTCCAATTGATTGGCAATCGCTGCTGCCAAAACACTGTACATTGAACAAAAAAGCAGGAATCAGCATCATCTGTTTTACTCTATACACAGTTCTTTAGAATAAATTAAATGACAAAAATGTATGTTGATTCTTGAGATCTGCATGTCATATTTAGCTTAGTTTAAATATGCAGCGTGAAAACAGGCCCTTTGCCAAAATGAGTCCACGTTGGCCATCAATCAACCATTTGCACTAGTACTGCTATCCCACTTTATCATCTACTCCCTATACACTAGGGGCAATTTAAGATGCCAATGAACCTACAAACCTGCACATCTTTGGGATGTGCGAAGAAACCAGAACACCCATAGGAAATCCAAATGGTCACAGGGAGATCGGGCAAACTCCACACAGATAGCACCAGGATAGGATTGAATCAGGTCTCAGGCTCTGCGAGGCAGCAGCTCTACTGCTGTACCACCAAAACATCATGGTAGAATTGCATGTTAACCAAATATATACATTGCACAACAGACCAGTATCTGGGTTTTCAGCAACTGGTGCTTGTCAAATTTAAGCACTCACCCACACTAGGGGCAATTTAGAGGTAATTGAACAAAACCAGCATATCAAATGAACATGGGAGGAAAGTGGAGCATAGGGGTAAATCCACGTGATCACAGAAATAATTTGCAAATTCCATATAGGCAGCAGCAGAGGTCAGTATAAAATCCCATTTGTGGAATGGGGACAGCAGCAATACCTGCAGCAGGCCGATGCTGCCTCGTCCACAAATCACTGTAGGTCATACATCACAAATACTTAGTAACCACAAATAAATATTATTTAACTTCCCCTCAGGCAGAGGCAGCATTCAGCAAATATTTGAAAGAGGATTCAGCATAAACAGCCAACATTTCTACTTTCAATACCCACACACATACCCAAGTAGTTTCATTTGTCACATTTTCTGAAGGAGAATACGTTTTATTTACCTTTTAAAATAGCTGTGGATTTATTGCAAAATTTTGAAACGTCATTAATTTATGCAAAACAGTATAAGATGATGACATGAAATTTAGCAATCCATAAGTTAATAAGTTCTATGCTTTGCATGCTGCTTCAAATAGTCAGACACTGAAAGCAAATCAATATGGATAATCAAAAATATTCTTGTTCAAGAAAGATGCAGATCAATCAAATATTTTACAAGCAAATATACAAAAAGAGAAATAGGAATCATGCACAAAGACAAGAGTGTTTAACATATGTGTACCGACAATGGAGAATGAAATTCTTCCTTGCTGCAGCTTAGCAATAACACACAGAAAAATAATCCAGGAGGATTTCAGAGGTCAGTAAGTGTTTGACAGCTGGAATATTTTGAGCTATCCAAGGACCTGCTTATCAGTACAATCGCTGCATCAGGTAGAAGGTTAAAAGACCAACTTAATTTGATCATAATCTTGACTGCCAACTTTGTGCATTAGTGCGAGTGCTATACTGTAATGAGATGTCAGCTTTTAAATGCAACATTAAGCTGAGCTCCTGTGGCAGTTCAAATATATGCCAGCGTTCCCATGGCGCAATTTGAAGGTAGGAATTTAAGCTTTTGCACACTACACACAAGCCTACAAGTCAATCACCTCACTGGCTGTTGAGACTTCACAGTATGCAATCAACACTTACATCCATCTATATAAAACTAGACTTAGTGGGACACCCAGCATCACACGGGAGGGCTGGTCCTCTAACACAATATTCCATCTCTCCACCAATTCCAATATTGGTGGCCAGTGGGTCGGGGGTGGCTTTCTGGAGCGCTAGTATGGGTGTTGTGGGCTGAAGGGACTGGTTTTCAGAGGGCTAGTATAGACATTGTGGGCCGAATGGATTCTTGGGCTAGCGGCTCAGTCATTCAAGCCTGTTGTGCTGGCAGCTCACTCACGGCTGGTGGGCTGGCAGTTGACTCATGGCTATTCCTTGAA
Source organism: Raja brachyura (assembly GCA_963514005.1). Next base: position 25,449,427 of record OY740801.1, read on the forward strand.
ATTCCATTTCAAACAGGGTGCAAGGCCACCAAATTCAAGTGCAGATCCTTACCACTTCAAGCAGGGTGCAAGGCCACTAAAGGCAGCGAGTCGTGACCTCTCCCTCCTCCATCTTGCAGAGACTGAGCCACGCCCACACGTCTGGATTTTATAGTCCCCCCCCACCAGAAGGGGCGTGGTCTTCATGGCGTGATTGACAGGAGAGAATCTCAACATTTCTTTAAACACTAATAACTCTTTTATTTTTTATCGATGGGGAAAATCCTCGGCACCTGATGAGCGAAGGGGGACACCGAGTAAGATGGCCAAATATCACAGCCGTACGTAGTAGCGTTTTTTTCTAAAATCAATATAATGCTCAAACAGTAAGTGGTCAAGATTAGACTTTTAATTAGATAGAAGGCAAGGCAACTTGAATTGGGCAAGGCAACTTGAATTAGGCAAGGCAACTTGAATTAGGCAACACAGCTTTAGCATTTCCAAACTAACGGCAACACAGCTTTAGCATTTCCAAACCAAAGGCAACACAGCTTTAACATTTCCAAACCAAAGGCAACACAGCTTTAGCATTTCCAACCAAAGGCAACACAGCTTTAGCATTTCCAAACTATATTTTCAAACCACATTAAGGGCACTGTCAGTAAAACCACTCACGGTTTAGTAGACATGTGTTCAGTGTTATTCACAGCTCAAACTGAGAGACGTGACCCTCTCGCTCCCCCATCTTGCAGAGACTGACTGGGGAACTCAACACTTCCGGGTTTTATAGTCCCTCTGGAAGGGGCGTGGCCTTCAGGAGAGAGAATCTCAACATTTTTAAAACACTAATAACTCTTTTATTTTTCATCAATGGGAAAAATCCTCTTGTCCTGTGCAGCGGGAGGCCACTCCGAGTAAGATGGCAAAAAATCACAGCCGTAAGAGGCAGCGTTTTTTCTAAAATCAATATACAGAACAGGAAGTGGTCAAGATCAGACTTTTAGTAATATAGAAGATAGATGGCTAGATTTCAGGAGTAATTGGTTGTGAAGTGCAAGACAACCAATGAACAAGTTAAACCATGTCTACGCAAGACAGGAAGAAATACAAGGACCATTTGAAATGGTTATGGGGATTATAAATATCAACCTGAACTACCTCAGAGGAATTACCTGCCCCTCTCCTGGAAATGTAATGCAAATGTATGTTCTTCTATAGGAAGTGGCAAGAAAATGAGTTACTTAACTGATTCCAGTGTAAATGCATACTAAAATAGGGTACTATTTTATCTATCTTCTATCTGTCTTTATCTATATCTTCTATACTATCATTAAAACTCTTCCGGTTTGAGTTGTTTTAAATTTGTGCGAAAACGGTACCCTATATCGCTAGGATTTTTCCGCCATCGTACTCACCGTTCTCCTCTGTTCCAAGCGCATCAAGTTTTGTTCCGATCGGCGATATATTACAAAAGTTATTGGTCTGTTATTCGCCGGGAAAGCGACTCCCCTTCCCGCACCCGCTGTCAATCACCGGCCCCGAGAATAAAGCAGAAGGAGCGGCGTGTGGGCTGTGTTCACGGGCGGGGGCTGGCTGTGTTCGCGGGAGGGGGCTGTGAGCGCTGAGGACGGGAGCCGACTCCCCCCTCCCCCACCAACCCCCCTCTCTCCCCCTCTTTGACTGGATAACACACAACAAAAAGCTTTTCAATGTACCACTGTAAGGTAGGACAAAAATAAACTAAACTAATGGCTGGAACTTACCTACACAGCCATCTTTCAGATATAATAGATTCTGTTGTGCAGGTTGAGAACAGGTTGAGCAACTCATAATAAAGAGTGAAAGGATACATTTTTACCGAGTTTAAGTAGAATATTGTATTCCAATTTCTTTACTTGCAATAGGATCAAAGGTTCTGTTTTTGTTTTTAAAATTGAGGAGAATTGCTGCTCAGTGCATCTTTAAGATAGTAGCCCAGAAGATGCCCAGCTGCCTTGTCCATCATCTCATTTCATATCCAAACAACATTTCAACATCACTACAACCAGTCATCCCCAACCCAAAGCCCTTAATTCTGTTTCACCCTGCACCGACCAGTTCAATAAATTTCCTACGGTTGGGAAATATCACGATGTGTATTTGTGATAGGAAAGCATGGAGCAAATTTTAAGAGTCAACATACAGAAATGGAAAGTGAAATTGCCCTAATAACTATGGCCCAGAAAACATTATCAATTTCATTTTTGAACTGCAGTACTTCTTTGGTATTCAACAATATTTTCTCCCTTACATCCCCACGTCCCATATTCAGGATTTCGAGCAAATTACTGGGATTAATCAGTGTTCCAACTGTAAACCCGGAGCAAACGATTAGCAGAACTTCGACGTCCATCAGACAGTGCTTTGCAGAAGAAACAGCATATAAATCATGTACCACCACCAGGATGTTTAACAAATTAATGAGAAGGTTTGCAGCACAGCATTTAGGTTTTGTCACGGGGAAAGTGTAATAATGAAGAACGGCAATTCTGGAAATTCAAGTGCTGAATTAAAAAGACTAAAGCGATTTTAACCGGAAGAACACAAAGGTGGAGACACTAGAAACTAAAGATGATTGTTTACAGAAAAAGGCACAAAGTGCTGAAGTAACTCAGTGGGTCAAGCAGCTTCTCTGGAGAACATGGATTGGTGACATTATGGGATGGGAACATCATGTCACCTTTACATGTTCTCCAGCGATGCTGCCGGCCCTGTTGAGTTACTCCAGTATGATGTCTTTTTATAGAACACTAACCTGGGTGGCAATAGAGAGAAAAAATTGACCCTGTTGAAGCATGCATCAAAAAAATAAAAGCTATTGTATCTCATCTGGGGGGGGCAAATGGTTTCAGTATTAAGGAAGTACACATGGAACTGTAAGTTTGGCATTGCTTTATACAAGGAAACTTAATTGAAAACTTACTTTGATCTTTTTGCACTGGTTGCTTTGATTTCTCTTGTAGAGACATTGCATTGGTGTATAAAGCAGCTCCAGGCATAGGTCCTAAGATTTTGTTCTTGGGTACCTCAGTAATCGGAGATGTTGCACCCCAACTTGCTGTTCCTGGCTCCATGTTCTTCTCTTTGGCGATTCCAGAGAAAGGTGCCACAGAGCTGCAGATCTGGTTCTTGCAAGCTGCAGTGTTCGAGGCCTCAGTCACTTTATCAACTATGGTCATTATTCATTTCTGAAAGAATACGGTGCAAAGAAAGACTGTTATTCACAGGGTCACCATTGAGATCATAAGACATGGGGGCAGAATAAGGCCATTCAGCCCATCGAGTCTCCTCCATTATTCAACCATGGCCGATCTAAATTTTCCCATTTAACCCCATTCTCCTGCCTTCTCCCCATACCCTTTGATGCCCTTACTAATCAATTTCCACTGTTAAAACACCCAATGATTGTAAACACTGCCATCTGTTGCAACGCATTTCACAGACTCGCCACTCTTTGGATATAGAAACTGAACTGTTTACACTAAAGACCCCTAATCCATAATAATTCTAACAATCACACATCCTTTAAAACGTTTCCCTCTGTATAAATGTTGCCTTAGGTGTCAAGGGCAACATTTAATAAGAGCATTCCTCACCCACTGCTCAACTTTCTATTCATGCATTATAGTTTAATGAACGTATTAATGCAAGGATTAAGGTGCTTTGTAGAAGTAGTATTTTAAAAAAATTGATTCTGTGCCACAGTGACAATTGAGCATATCAGCTAGAATTTTAGATATAAAGTGTGAAAACAGGTAATCCGGCCCATCAAATCAGCACTGACCAATGATCACCCCATGCACTAGCATTATCCTATACACTAGGGACAATTCATAAAGCTACAAAGTCAATTAATCTACAAACCTATACAACTTTGTAACGTGGGAGGAAACCAGAGGTCCTGGAGAGCATCTATACATAACTAAAACTCTGATCTTGTTATCTTTCAGTTTGGCGTTTTCTCTATTTGCGCAAAAATGGTCCACAACTGTGCTACGATTTTTCGCCAGTTCACTCACCGTTCTCCTGTGCTGCGAGTGCACCAAGATTCTTTCAGATCGGTTGAATGTCGTAAAAGTTAGCGAGGATTAAAAATCTTAAAAACCGCGCGTGCGCAGATCGATCTCTTCTCCTGCCTTCCAGCGCCGCGCGGATTAGTCTCTTCCACGGGACGGTCCACCCCTTCCTGCGCCACCGTGTCTTTACTGGAGCTGCGAATGGCCGGCGGCGGTTTCCAGCCGGACTTTCGGAGGGACCCAAAGCAGCCACCCAGCCCCAAGCAGCAGCCCAGCGTTGGAGACCCGACCCATCCCAGCCCAGCCCAGGAGACACAGCCCAGCCCGGAGTCGGAGATGTTGCCAAACAGAAAGCAGAGACTCTGATCCCAGCGGAGGAGAACGACCAGCGACCGCTGTAAGTCCCTATTGCGCCGTCAATTCCAGCCACTACCCCTCTGGTGCTACTCCTCCAATTTACGGTGGTCCTCACTCTGGCCAGGAGGCCCAGGATAGAAAGGTCGGATTCGGAATGGGAGGGGGGGGGTTGAAGTGCTGAGGCACCGGGAGATCAGGTTGGTAAGTGCGAACCGAGTGGTGGTGTTGGGCGAAGCGATCGCCAAGCCTACGCTTGGTCTCATCGATGTAGAGCAGCTGACATCTAGAGCAGCGGATGCAAAATATGAGGTTGGAAGAGGTGCAGGTGAACCTCTGTCGCACCTGGAAAGACTGCTTGGGTCCTTGAATGGAGTCAAGGGGGGAGGTAAAGCGACAAGTGTAGCATTTCCTGCGGTTGCAAGGGAAAGTGTCCAGAGAGGGGGTGGTTCGGGACGAATTGACAAGGGAGTTACAGAGGGAGCGGTCTCTGCAGAAAGCAGATGGGGAGGAGATGGGAAGATGCGGCAAGTGATGAGATCAGGGTGGAGGTGGGGAAAATGTCAGAGGATTATTTGTTGTATGTGACGGCTGGTAGGGTGGAAGGTGAGGACAAGGGGGACTCTGCCCTTGTTACGAGTGGGGGGGAATGGGGAGTGAGAGCAGAGCCACGTGGTATAGAAGAGACCCAGGTGAGAGCCTCATCTATAGTAGAAGAGGGGAACACTGGTTCCCTGAAGAATGAGGACATCTCCGATGCGGCGATGCTCTGGTGTGGAACACCTCATCCTGGGTGCAAATGCGGCGTAGACGGAGGAATTGGGAGTCCTTACAGGAAGCAGGGTGGGAAGAAGTGTAGTCCAAATAGCCATGGGAGTCAGTGGGTTTATAGTGGATGTCGGTCAGTAGTCTATCACCTGCCATGGATATAGTGAGGTCAAGAAATGGTGGGGAAATGTTGGAAATGGTCCAGGTGTATTTGAGTACCGGATGGAAGTTAGTGGTGAAATGGATGAAGTCAGTAAGTGTGTGGGTGCAGGAGGTACCACCAATGCAGTCGTCGAAGTAGTGGAGGTAGAGTTCGGGAATAGGGCCACAGTACGCCTCGAACAAGGATTGTTCGATGTACCGTACAAAGAGGCAGACATAGCGAGGGCCCATGCGCGTGCCCATAGCTACGCCTTGTATTTGGAGGATTGTGGGAGGAGTCAAACGAAAAGGTATTAAGGGTAAGGACCAGCTCCGCTAGGCAGAGGAGAGTATCAGTAGACGGGGATTGGTTGGTAAAGGAAGGCATATTGCTCAGGGGAGGTGGGTTTATGAAACTTGGCCTGAGTTAGTACAGAGATAGAGCTTTGCATGATCTTCAAACAGAATGAGGCCTTTCAATTAGTCAAGTAGTAGTAGTAACAGGCATGGATAAAGCTTTGGGTGGATGAACTGAAGCAGTGCCCCATTTAGTCATTATATTTTCCTCACAAAATGTTAAAGGTCTGAATATAACCCTTTTTGTTTACACTCATACTTTTGATTACTAATACCTCAGTTGAGGGGAAAACTTCACCAGTTAATCTTGAAATTCATTGAAGACAGCACCTCATTTTCCGCATGGATAGCAATGTAGCCCAACGGAATGAAGATCGATTTCTCAAATTTCAAGTTGCATCTCATCCGCCCCCATCTCTTTCTCCTGCCCCCGACTCCCCCACCTGGGTATGAATAGATCTCTCCACTACCTCCCACCAACCTAGTCACCCTGCTCATTTCCCCTCCACCGTACGCTCATCTCCCACATTTTTACTTTTCTCACTCTTTCGCCTTCCACCCATATCCATTTAAACGTGTTTTTTTTTCTTTACATGGTTGTTCAAGAGTTCTTAATCTATTCCAGTTTCTGTTATGGTCAAGTACTTTTGTACAAAAAATAATGTAGGGTACAGAAATGTAAGTTTCCTAATAATTTTCTGCCAAATACCACAAACAATAAATATAATAAAAAGGAACTACAGATGCTGGTTACTACCAAGTAGCCAGAATGTGCTGGAGTAACTCAGCAAGTCAGGCAGTATCTCTGGAGAAAATTGATAGATGATATTTAGGGTTGGGACCCTTCTTCATTCTGAGATATAAAACAAAAAATGTCTTCCATTTCCGGCCACAGCTTAATTGCACACAAACTAAATAAAACAACCCAGTGAACCAACATGGGTGGGCTCGAATGGAAATTGATATATTGAACACAGAACAAAACAGCACAGGAAGATGCCCTTCGGTCCGTAACGGGTGTGCTGAACATGTCAAGATAAACTAATCTTATCTGCCTGCACATGATCCATACTCCTCCATTCCATGCAATATCCATGTGCCAATCTAAACACCTCACATCAACCTATAAAATATACTGGAAAGGTTTATGAACGGTGAGTGGGTCTATCTTCCATCCCTCAACAGGATCAGTGATCAAAGTTAAAATCTGTTAAAAATCTCCAAATTTAGTAAGTGCATCCGAGGTACATACACAGTAATCCATAGACTTTACTGAACTCCTAAAGTATTGAACTGTAACTTTTCTTGAGAATCAGAGAGGTACACAACTTCTGGGATATCCAAAGGGTATCAACATGGTTGATGGTATTGTTGGCGTGTTAGCACTGGCTGTTCTCTCCAATGGAGAGGTTCCTAATGTCCACAGTTCCACACCTGTGATGATGCCGTTCACATATGGCAAATTCCCTCCTAGTACTACTTGTCAAAAACCATAAGATAGAGCAAAGCAATCAGGGTTGCTGGAAGACGATTTGTAGTACTGTCGTTTATCATTGTGTGCTATTTATGTTTGAAGATCTCCACTGTTTCCAGATTCACTTCTCCTTTGACGTACCCTGGGAGTTAGCACAAGGTCACAGCAGAGTGACATCAGCAAGTATGCAGCAGAGTAGCAGGGAGGACATCCCCAAAGCTGACAGGTCTGACAAAAAATCTGAATGCAACAAAATCTGTAGGTAAGTCAAAAAAGCATGCTAACAAAAAAACTTAATACTTAATCCAGCTATTACAAAATTGATACGAGTAGAAAATTGCACAAAAGCATATTTGTAACAGCTGCCTACACAAAAATGGAAAGGAATGTTTTACATTCACTATACAAGGCAGCACAAATGGAAGAATCAGATGCAAACATACTGGAAAGAGCACAGATTAAAATGTTAGCACACATTTGCCTTTGTATGAAGAATAATGAAAAGAAAGTTCCTAATATTTTATTGCCAAGTACAAGTAATACATTCCTCCATTTCTGGCGATTGCTTAAATAAACCAATTAAAAAAAATTCAGGGACACATCGGTAGGGCCAGAATAGAAATTGAAATGCACAAAATAGTTTTAGGGACAGTGAGTGGGTTCGTTTTTATCAATCAAAGGGATGAAACAAAGATTACTAACATTCCTCCGTAACTAGATTCAGATTAGTCTTTCATACACACCAGGATGCAATGAAATTCCTTGTTCACATGAAGCTAGCAGAGTAAATAGCATACACACTGTAAACATAAACACAATAAATATAAAGTGCTAAACAATATAATGGCTCAAGTTTGTAGTGCAATCCAAATACATGAAAACAAATTATGTACAATAACCGAATGGGAAGTTAAGAGTAAGAGTAACTAATAGTTCCTTCAGGAGCGGGTGTGAAAGAGGCAATTAGTTCAGGAATCTAATAGCAGAGGGGAAGAAGTTGTTCTTGTCTGGATGTCAGTGCTTTCAAGCTCCTGTATCTTCCCCAGAAAGCAGGAGCGAGAAATCAGAATGGCCAGGATGGCAGGCGTACTGGAAGATAATTCCTGATGCAATGGACTGTAGTTGCATAAATACAAGAACAATGGTTTAATGGATCTTTGAAATTTATGTGTACCAAGGGTACAGTGAAATGCATTTTTGCACATAGATCAGCTTGATTATTGCCACACATAAAGACAATCCCTGATTAAGTCTTTGAGTCTGAAGAAAAGTTCCGACCTGAAACGTCACCTGTTCCTTTTCTCCAGAGGTGCTGCCTGACCCGCTGAGTTGTTCCAGTACTTTGTGTCTATCCCCAATTAACTACCCTGTGCATGGAAACAGCCCACTGAGTCCATATGCAATAGTCAATACATTTTGGTGCAATTTTACACAGTCCAAACTACAGCTGGCCATAAATGCTTGTTGCAGCCAGCAGCCCATTTTGTCTGCCAACGAACCATCATATCTTCACATATTAATTGCAGGCAGTAAAGGGCAGGTAAAGGCTCAGCAACAAATGAAGTTCTGCCTATGAACTAGCTCTACTGAAGTAATATCTGACTTACACAGAATGTTGCACAATCTGGTGAAATCCCAAAGATCTTCACACAATTAATTACTTATAGACAATAGGTGCAGGAGCAGGCCATTTGGCCCTTCGAGCAGCACCGCCATTCAATGTGGTCATGGCTGATCATCCCCATCAGTACCCCGTTCCTGCCTTCTCCCCATATCCCATGACTCCGCTACATTTAAGAGCCCTATCTAGCTCTCTCTTGAAAGTATCCAGAGAACCTGCCTCCACCGCCCTCTGAGGCAGAGAATTCCACAGACTCACCACTCTGTGAGAAAAAGTGTTTCCTCGTCTCCGTTCTAAATGGCTTACTCCTTATTCTTAAACTGTGGCCCCTGGTTCTGGACTTCCCCAACATCGGGAACATGTTTGCTGCCTCTAGTGTGTCCAAGCCCTTAACAATCTTATATGTTTCAATGAGATCGCCTCTCATCCTTCTAAACTCCAGAGTGTACAAACCCAGCTGCTCCATTCTCTCAGCATATGACAGTCCTGCCATCCCGGGAATTAACCTTGTAAACCTACGCTGCACTCCCTCAATAGCAAGAATGTCCTTCCTCAAATTAGGGGACCAAAACTGCACACATTACTCCAGGTGTGGTCTCACTAGGGCTCTGTACAACTGCAGAAGGACCTCTTTGCTCCTATATTCGATTCCTCTTGTTATAAAGGCCAACATGCCATTTGCTTTTTTCACTGCCTGCTGCACCTGCATGCTTACTTTCATAGATTGATGTACAAGGACCCCCAGATCCCGTTGTACTTCCCCTTTTCCCAACTTGACGCCATTTAGATGAAGGCAAATATTCACTGGTCACCTGACCATTAGAGGAAGTTTCACGGTCCATTCTGAGGTTTCTGCCTGCTTTAAGACAACCATCATTGCTGTGCTAAGGAAAGCAATGTAACATGCATTAATGACAACTGTCCAGTAACTCTGACATCCACCATCGTGGAGTACCTTGAAAGGCTAGTCATGGCGCATACTAACCCCAGCCTCCCAGACAAGCCTCGATCCCATATAATTTACCTACCATCACAACAGGTTCCCTGCAGACATCATTCCCCTGGCCCTGCAGACATCCTTGGAAGGTCTGGATAACAAGGACACCTACGTCAGACTTCTATTTATTGACAATAGCTCCACCTTTACTGCCATACTTCCAACAAAATCATCTCCAAACTCGTGGATGTAGGACAGCATCCCTCTATGCAACCGGATTTTCAAATTATGACCCATAATCAGCAAGGCTAGGTAATATAACATCCTCCACAGTAATTATAAGGCTGCATTCTCAGTCTCTTATATACTCCCTTTGCACATGATTGTATCGCCAAATTCTGTTCTAACTCCATTCCCAGTTTGCAGATGACACCACTGCAGTGGGCCATATCTTGAACAGTGCCAAGACCGAGTGCAAGTGTATATAGAACTTAGTAATACGGTGTCAAGATAACAACCTCTCCCTCAACATCAGCAAATCAAAGGAGCTAGTCATGTGTTTCAGGAGGCGGGGTGGAGTACCGCAATCTGCATCAATGATGCTGAAGTGGAAATGGTCAAGAGCTTCACGTTTATGAGCAAAAAAACACCAATTTATCCTGGTCTAACCAAATTGATGCCGCAGCAAAGAAAGCACATTATTGACTCTATTTCCTTGGAGGTTTAAGGAAATCCTGCAGGTCTTCAATGACTCTAACCTATTTCTGAAGATGCACTGTAAAATACATCCTATCTGAAAGCATCATAATTTGATTTGGCAACTGCTCTGCCAATGACCACAAGAAATTGCAGAGTTGTGGACTCAGTTCAGTCCATCACACAAACCAGCCTCCCTCGCATAGGCTCCATCTAGACCACGCTGCCTCAGGAAAGCAGCCAATATAATCAACGGCGACTCACATCCTGAGCATTCCTTCTTCTCACCACTCCCATCAGGCAGAATATAATGAAACCTGAAACTACATACCACCAGATTCAAGAACGGCTTATTCATCACTATCATAAGTCTATTGAACGGACCCCTCACAAACTAAGGATGTATTCCCAATCTCTTGGCAGCCCTTCCATTTTTTAAATCTTCAATTTCTCCATAGTTGTATCATTGCATTCTGCTCCATAGAACATCAAACAGTGCACCACAAGAACAGGCCCTTCGGCCCACAATGTCTGTGCTAAACATAATGACAAGACTAGGTCTTATCTGCTTACACATAATCCATATCCCTCCAATCCATGCATATCAACATACCTATCCAAAAGTCTCTAAATGCCACTATCATATCTGCCTTATTTACCAATCCCGGCAGCATATTTCAGGCACACACCTGTGTGAAAAAATCTAGCACCACACTTGTCCTTTAAATTTTGTCCCCATTTCAGTTTGCACTACCTGTTATATTTATGTATGGTGTGATTGTACTCTGGTATAGCATATTTGTCTGGACAGCACACAAAGTTTCTCCCTGTATCTTGATACTCGTGACAATAATAAACCAATACCAAGACACGGATGGGTCATCTGATCTTGCACGGTGCTGTGAGCTCACAGAAAGAGAGAAGAAATAAAGGCTGGAGTTTGTATCTTTCATTACTTTCCTTAACTGGAAGTGTGGTTGTGCGGGTCTTGGGGAAACTGTGTTTAAAGGACACACTAGGGTGACGTGGTTTAAAGTCTAGGGGACGTGGGAAAACCACAGAGGAAAAGACAATAATTTCCATCAATAAACTATTATTTGGAAACTAAATAAATTAAATTATTTAAACTGAGGATCAACAGGGTGTCATTAGGCAGAGGCCAGTCCCTCTGCCTGGGTGAAAGAGCAAACTGCAATATTAAAGAGTCTTTAAATTTAAATTTAAACCGCAATTTTGATTAATGGGGATTTCTAATACAAGTCTGGGTATAAGTGAATGCATATTAGTGGTTACAGGCAGAAGTACTTTTTAAATTGGAACGGTGTGAATTTTGTCAGTTAATCAGCCCCAGGGCAGATCAGCCAAATAACCGTTCAACCAGCACACCAAGTGAAGCCAAATACTTTCATTTGTTCATTTTAATAATTTATCAAAGCATTGCAAAAAAAATTTACAATGATCAAAATGCAGTTTTAAACAATTTATGATTTCTTTAAAAATACACCTTTTCCCCTGTAGCTAATTATGTCTAGAGGTCCACTGTTAATTGAAGTGAATTATACTATATTTCCGAAGGCCTGGATAAGGGAACAGGAAGTATAGGTTGGAATTTATATCCTTAATTACTTGCAGTAACAAGAAGTGTGGTTGTGCAAGTCATGGAAGACGTGAAGGCGAGACTGAGACAGGGCAAAAGGATGACTACAGGAAGAATCTGGAGCTGAAACATCAGCAAAACACCATGGGGGATGTATGGAGCAGTATGAAAACCATATCAAATTGTCCAACTCCTCCCCTTTCTGCCATGGGGTAAACGGAGACTGACAACCCGCCACCCCTCCCCAATATTTGCACATCCACACTCCTTTCCACTCATCACTTTAATTTCATGTTTCATGTATTTTGTGCTTTTATGACTGTTCGCAGATCAATTTCCCTCCCGAGATAAATAAAGTTATATCGTATCATACGGAGAAGACAAGTTTAGTTCAAAGGATACACTGAAGTCTGGGGAATGGGGGAAACTGTTGAGGGAAGAATAAGTGGTGTTTAAGGTGAGATTGAATTGAGCAAAGAATCAATCGACAGAGGGCAATTCCACTGCCAAGGTGCAAGAGAATAAAAAAAATTAAAATGCAACTGAAAGAAAAAGTGTTTTCTCTGGTTGTCCTCAAAAAACCATGGCAACAAAGCTATTAAATTCCTATTTCATTTGTCTTATTGCAGTTCAATGAATATCTTTTCATGAAGGTATTCCTGTAGGCAAATGTCAATAACCTTGTTGGTATAACCTAAAAGACGACATAATTCTCATACAATTTAGGTTTAAATATAGCCCTTACTACCAGGAAGAAAGGTTCTTTGTCAACCAGAGATAACATGCATGAAACACCTCACTCTAACAGTGCCATCTTCACAACTCCCTGTAATATGAAACTGGCTGTTTGGAATCTAGCAAACTAGGTCAACTGAAGTCTAGTGACTGTTACAACTAAGGGACATTCTAAGCAGTTACAGTGACCTACAGTGTACTGTAAGCGGACTGTATCAGGTGTGTGTGTGTGTGTGTGTGTGTGTGAGCGTTGTGTGAGCGTTGTGTGAGCGTTGTGTGTGTGTGGAGGTAGGGGAGGATGTGTATGTGGGAGGGGGTGGATGTGGTGAGGGGGAGGAGGGGGGCGCGTGGGCTCAGTGGCTCCGTCTCCGGCTGCATGACCGGGCTCCGGACTCACTCACCCGGCGCCTGTCGCACTCAGTGGCTCCCAGCCCCACTCATTGGCACTCGGCTCTTCGTGGTGGTTGCCGGCCCCACCCACAAACACAGCATCCTCCACCCACACTCCGCTCCTTCAGCTTTATTCTCCCCGCCGGTGATTGACAGCGGAGCCGGACGCGCGCAGGTGATTTGGGTGCGGAGCCACTGCATTGTGGCCAGGGAGGGCAGTAGCTCCGGTGGCTGAGAGCGGCCGCCAGGACCAGACAGCGTAACCGGCCGCCACCTCAGTGCCTTCCACCGGCCCGCTCACCACTGGCAGTGCTCTCCGTCTGAACACCTCTCTCCTGCCGCTCGCCGGCCTCGCTCATGTTACCCGCTTCACGCAAATCCTGAAATTCCGACTGCCGCCGGGAGCAGGACATGGCCTCACTTGCTGCGCTAGGTGACACTGCATTGCATTCACTGCCCGGTCCGTGACCTTAAAGAGCAAAGATCATAGAGCGGAGCGGGTCAGCGGGCGATGGATAACTAGACAGCGAGTGGTAGAGCTTACTCCTGTGTCAGCATGAGTAACCTCAATTGTTCCCTTGAATTAGTATCAAGTTCAAGTTCAATAAGATCACAACTAATTCAACTTATGCCGGTGTGCTCCCGTTTTTCCCACCATCTCTCCACCCTCACCCCCCATCTATTCAGTCATTCAGAATGGAGATCTGGAAGCCTTGGGCAAATTGAATTGTTACTCTCCTTATCTTTATTCATTTACGTATTTTTGAGCGAGGGAGATTCTATGTCCCGGCAGCCTTTTTTCAAAATTTAGCAACTCAAAATGGGGGTGCATCTTCATTGCCGGGAAATACGGTAGTTAATGTTGGAGGTCTTCAGATCAGGACAGTTCTGTGTATTCTTCACACAAAATGTACAGTGTGCTTTGATGTTTCAGAGTATGCTATAGGAAGCGATGATTAAAAACTTTGATGTTGATTGAAGAATACTGGAAAGTGAAGCTCTTTAACAGCTTCCAAATGATTTGAGCAAACAAGCAATGAATGGAAAATTCCTGATATTGATAACAGGCTTATGCTCTATATTGTAAATAACAGTTACATTCCAAAATTATTTGAGGCACAAATACAAGTAGCATATTTACTTAAAATGTACATTTCAAAAAATCGCCTCTAACATCAACATTAATAATCAGCCACATATCTACTCATTACACAGTACAAAAAAAATGTTCATGTTAAACCTGAACATAGCCAATATTTTCGATCCACAGCACTTGTCTGTAAATCAGGTTTTGATGCTCAGCAGAATACGAAAATGCTATTTAAATAAATTAAGTGACAATTTAAATTCAGCAAAATATTTAATTTTACAGCAAACTTCTTCACAGCCACACATCACTATAAATTCCATCACACTAATGCAAGTCTACCTTTGGAAACCTGACATTTTAAAAGATACGCTGATTGGTGATATTAGGAAAATGTATCCTCTAAATTAATGTTGTTCATAAAAGTTGTGTCATTTCAATGTCACTGGCTGAGGATGCTACATAACCTCACAAAAGATAAATGTTGTTGGATAGCCAGTCAAGAAAAGTAAAAAGGTCACACATACTTTTTTCCTTCATTATTTTACCAAAGTTCACATCCACAAACTGAATATCGCAGTATCAATACATCCATTCTACATCAGAAATGTAGTTACTCACATCCAGATTCCTAATCAGTCACATGCGACTCATGACCAACATGCCTCAAAAGGCAGCCAGCATCAGAGACCCACACCACCCTGGCCACATACTCATTTCACCACTGCCATTGGGAAGAAGGCAGAGGAACCTGAAAACTGTAACTTCCAGTTTCAGGAACAACGACTTCCCTATTAAACACTACAACCTCAAATAAGCTCTGATCTACATAGACTGTTATTGTTATTATTGCACTTTTATTGTTTGTTTGTTATGTGTACGTATGCATATATATACACACACACTGAACTTTTTACTCATTTATTATATTGTTTACCGTGTACTATGTTTACATATTCTGCTGTGCTGCTGCAAGTAAGAATTTCATTGTTCTATCTGGAACATATGACAACAAAATACTCTTGATTCTCTTGGAAATCATTGCTCTAAACTTAAAAGGATACAAAATGCTGGAGTAACTCAGCAGGTCTGGCAGCATCTCTGGAGAACACGTTTGGGTGACATTTCGGGTTGGATCGTTTGATCTGAAATGTCACCTGTCCATGTTCTCCAGAGATGTTGCCTGACCCACTGAGTTACTCCAGCACTTTATTTCCTTTTGTGTACACCAGCATCTGCAGTTCTTTGTTTCTACATTCTAAACATCAATAACGAAGTAAAGTGCACTTCATACAATTCCCATTTTAAATGCTTTTTGCCAGCTTTTTGCAAACCTGCTAGCTTGAAGCATGAAACACAAAATTCTTTAACATGGTACTTCACATGAATGCACTTGCAAGGCAAGAACAATGGAAAACTAGCATAACTTCTAACCTGCAGCACATGTCTGAGGGACAAATCTCTATGCCACTTAAAAATCACTCACAGGAATGTGGGCCTCCCAGGCTGGAATGGGATTAAATGACAAAATATTGCCCTAAATCTGTGTAATAGTTGGATAGAATTTGCTAAACTATGCCAGACAACAACCAAGAATTAACCAGATCACTGAAAGACTATATACTGAACTGAGCAACATCAGCAATGAGCAAAACGTTTTGTTAAGCAATCTAATAACTTTGTAGTCATTAAATGTTTGAATTTAATCACTTTAGTTGTACATGTCATTGTGGAGGCTGCATTAGGAGTATTGTGTTCAGTTTTGATCACTCTTCTTTAGAAAGGATGCTGCTTAATCTGAAAGGTTAAGTCAAGTCAACTTTATTTGTCACATACACATACAAGATGTGCAGTGAAACGAAAAGAGTGCAGAGAAGATTTACGAGAGTGTCCAGAATTTAGGGGCTGAGCTTTTGGGAGGGGTTGGGCAGGCTAGGACTTTATTCCTTGGAGCACAGGAGGATGAGGGGCGGTCTGATAGAGGTGTATAAGATAATGTGGGAAATAGGTAGGGTAAATGCAGAGTATTTTACCCAGCTTCAGGGAAATCAAGAACCAGAGGATATAGGTTTATGGTGAGAGTGGTCAGATTTAAAACATTTTCACAGAGGGTGGTGGGTATATGGAACGAGATGCCAGAGGAGGTAGTTGACACAGGCACTATAACAACATTTAAAAGACATTTGGACAGGAACGGATAGGAAAGATGTTGGGGGTTACGGGCCAAATACATGCAGGTGGGGCTAGTGTAGATAGGGCATCTTATTTGGCATGGACATGTTGGGTCTATTTCTGTGCTGTTTGACTCTAATACATATTCAATTTGGCTGAAGTTTTTTTTTAAAGATACAGCTATTCTTTGGCAATAATCAGCATGAAGACTTGCATGATGGCATTTGTATTCCATTCAGAACTCTCAAAGCATTTGGTACTATAATGACATTTTAAAGACATTTGGACAGGTACATGGATAGGAAAGGTTTAGAGGGATATGGGCCAAATGCAGGCAGGTGGGACTAGCGAGATGGGGCATCTTGGTTGGCATGGGCAAATTGGGCCAAAGGGGCTGTTTTAGCTGAGAAACCATGCAGGAACATGCTCTTTGGCCCACTGAGTCCACACCAATCATTGATCATCCGTTCACACTAGTTCTATGTTATCCCATTTTCACAACTACTCCCTGCATACTAGGAACAGTTTACAGAGGCCAATTAACCGAAGAACCTAGAGGAAACCTACATGGTCACAGTGAGAACGTGCAAACTCCACACAGACAACACTCAAAGTCAGGATCAATCTGATGGCCTCTGATTTTGTGAAGCTGCTGCTCCACCAAGTACTCCACTGTGCTGCCATCTCTCTCCAAAAAAATGAGGATAAAAAGTCAAATTAAAATTGTACAAAAATATAATGTGAGGTTATCCACTTTGGTGACAGAACAAGGTGGCAGATTATTATCTGAATGGTGTCAGATTAGGAAAAGGGGAGGTGCAATTGGATCTAGATGTCTTTGTACATCAGTCATTGAAAGTAAGCATGCAGGTACAGCAGGCAGTGAAGAAAACATATGTCATGTGGCCTTCATTGCGAGAGGAATCGAGTATAGGAGCAAGGAGGTTTTACTGCAGTTGTACAGGGCCCTGGTGAGACCGCACCTGGAGTATTATGTGCAGTTTTGGTCTCCTAATTTGAGGAAGGGCATTCTTGCTATTGAGGGGGTGCAGCTTAGGTTCCCCAAGTTAATGCCCAGGATGGCAGGATTGACATATGATGAATGGATTGACTGGCCTTATATTCACTGGAATTTAGAAGGATAAAGGGGATCGTATAGAAACATATACCAATCTTAAGGGATTGGACAGGCTAGATGCAGGAAAAATGTTCCCCATGTTGGGGAAGACCAGAACCAAGGGTCACAGTTTAAGAATAAGGGGTAGACCATTTAGGATTGAAATAAGGAAAAACTTTTTCACCCAGAATTGTGAATCTGTGGAATTTTCTGCCACAGAAGGCAGTGGAGGCCAATTCACTGGATGTATTCAAAAGAGTTAGAGCTCTTAGGGCTAACGGAATCAAGGGGTATGGGGAAATAGCAGGAACAGGGTACTGATTCTGGATGATCAGCCAAGATCATATTGAATGGCAGTGCTGGCTCAAAGGGCCGAATGACCTACTCCTGCACATACTTTCTATGTTGATATGTTAAGCCATAACGTTACTGAAAAGATCTAATGTTATAAACAAATTGTCTCACAGCACCTATTAATTTAGAACAAACAACATTTCACTTCCAATTATGATCGTGATTGGCATTAATAGGACTGAATCTTACTCCTGAAATTCTGCCCCATAATATTTCCGAATTTTAGGGCAAAGGCAGTCGCAAAATAAACCTTGGGCATACATGCCAAACAAAATTCCATTAAAACAAGAGCGGTGGCGTGGGTTGCACGTTTCGATATTTGTGAGTATAAAACGAGCAATTTAAAATATTTACAAATAGATCACAGAAAATAAATTTAATCGCTTGCCAATACGACTCGTAGAAAAAGATAAAAAATAAACCATAAATCGGCATAACGGTGGAAAAGAAAATATTTTCGGATGCAAATCTCCATTCTTTTTTTTCGCGTTCCCGGATACTACTGGTTAGTAAAACGCGCGACTGGTTGTAAGAATGACTTGTGGAAGAATTCATTCAGAAAAAAAAAGACAAGGCAGACACGCTGAACCCAACCCTGGGAGAAGGGGGAGGAAGAGGAGCTGTGCCTCACAACGGGTTGAGCCTCTCCTTATCCTATACCCCACTAGCTTCAGACACCCTTTCGCCCTTGAAAGGGCTAGGTGGGATTGATACATCGGTGCGTTTTTACTCAATTAAAGCCTGCACAAGGGAAACAAAGCGGCGTCTGGCTGACACGCGCAAGCGCGCACACGTGGGCGCCCGGCCGGCCGCCCTCAGTCCCTCTCTCCCCAGTGAATGGGTCGGGAGTGGGGGGGGAGAATGGATGCGAGTGGTGGCTTGTGGAGGAGGGGGTACACCCCGGTAAGGCGGGGCTGCCCAGGCCTCACCGGGAGCACAGGCCCGGGGGGAGAGAGGAGAAGGGGAGCAGTAACCATGGAGGAGATTCGCCGGCAAGGCCGGTAAGTGAAGCGCGGCGGTGAAGGTGTAGGCCTCGGTTAGCGGCTGGATATCGGTGCGAGGCGTCTCCTCCCCAACCCGCCCGGAGCCCCCGGTACATACCGCGAGTGTTTCCATCACGACGGCGGTGAAGGCTTTCCCCCCTCAACGATTACGACACGGGGCGAGCTCACAATCAAGCGCATCCGGGCACCGCGGCCCGGCCCACAACTCACCGCGGGGTCGTGGAGCAGCTGCTCGGCAGCGCCGCCACCGCCTGGAGGACAACACTGCAGCCGCGCTCCATCGCAGCAAGGAGCGGGGAAGCTGTTCGGCAGCGCCGCCACCGCCTGGAGGACAACGCTGCAGCCGCGCTCTATCGCAGCAAGGAGCGGGGAAGCTGTTCGGCAGCGCCGCCACCGGCTGGAGGACAACGCTGCAGCCGCGCTCTATCGCAGCAAGGAGCGGGGGAGCTGTTCTGCAGCGCCGCCGCCGCCGGGAGGACAACACCGCAGCAATGCAGTGTCAGGCTCGTCACAGTAACTGTTCGGCAACGCCTGCCACTGCTGAAAGGGGGACACTGCAACCGAAAAGATGCTCGGCAGCGCCGCTGCAGCTGGAAGGAGAACATTACAACCATACGACTGCGGTGGGTTGCGATGAATCTGGTTCTGTGATCCTTGGTGGGAGTTGATTATGTGCAAATAGATGTGTTAAAGAAGGAACTGCATATGCTGGAGAATCGAGGGTACACAAAAGGCTGGAGAAACTCAGCAAGTGCAGCAGCATCTAAGGAGCGAAGGAGATAGGCGACGTTTCAGGTCGAGACCCTTCTTCAGACCCTATGTGCAAACATAGATGATTAGTGGAGTTGGAACATGACTAGTAATCAGCACAGGCGTAACCTTCCTAGTTATTCGACCAGTCTGACTGGTCCCATGACATTTTATCTGTTTGCTTCGTTGTCACCTTCTCCCAGCTAACAATGATCTATTCCACATCTCTTTTGATGTCTCGTTTTTACACCCTTCCTTAACTCTGTGTCTCCCTCTGCCGTGATTCTGTCTGAAGGGTCTCGACCCGAAACGTCACCCACTCATATCCAAAGATGCGGCCTGTCTCGCTAAGTTAACCATTTTGTGTCTATATATTTTTCTCTTTCTCACTCTCTCCCTTTTCTGTCTTTCTCTCTCCCCCTCTATACCCCCCCCCTTTCTCTCCCTCTTCCTACCTTCCTCCTCACTCTCTCTCCCCCACCCCACTCTCTTCTTTCTCTCACTCACCCCCACTCTCTATTCTCTCTACCTCTCTCCCAACCCCCTATTTCTCTATTCCAGTCCGCGTTTCCTCTTCCTCTCTCTCCTCCCCTCCCCGTGTGATTGACACACACTCTTTCCCGTGTGATTGACACACCCCCTCTCTCCCTCAGCCTCCGGATCGGGACCAGGGCAGCGGCCGCCTCCCCGCTCATGTCGACCGAAAGCAAAGCGCGGCTCGGGGCCGACTCCGAGCCCCCCCGGCCTTGCGAAGAGGCGGAGGCCGGCGATGGACGGCAGCAGTCCCGGGCCAGGCTGGCCTTCACCCTGCCACCCCTCCGCTCGCCTGCTTTCGACGGTAAGCCAGCTGTTCGCGATTTTTAGATAGGCACATGTGTAAGCAAGGAATATCGATGATGTACAGACAGAGGAGATTAGTTTAATGGCATCGTGTTCGGCAGGGACATTGTCACGATTGTGGGCCAGAGTGTCTTGACTGTTTAAATGTATTTCCCCCAATGGCAGAATCCGATCTGTTGGAGGGCTGTGATCTGGTGGATTGCCGTCGAGAGGTTCCAAATCTGATGGATTTCACTGTGGCGATTCCCAACCAGCTGGTTCTAGTCTCACTTCTAGAACATCTCTGTTTCGTTTACGAGAGAAATCCTCGCAGATCCATCGTCCTGTTCAAATGTAAGTACTGTGGTGTGGAGAAATCTAGAGCAAAGATGATCCAGAGCACGGAGCAGCGGCCTTGATGCAGGGTGTTTAGGTTAGGGATATAGTGTGCAGATAGGCCCTTCGGCCCACCAAGTCCGTGCCGACCAACAATCACCTGTACACTAGTTCTATCATCCACACTTGCGACAATTTACAGAAACCAATTAATCTGCAAACCTGCACGTCTTTGGAATGTGGGAGGAAACCAGAGCACCCAGAGAAAACCCACCCAGTTACAGAAAGACACTCCGCACAGACAACACCGTAGTGAGGATCGAACCTAGATCTTTGGCGCTGTACGGCAGTATCTCTACTGCTAAGCATTATATAAGAATTTATTTATGAATTGTTATTCATATATTCTTATATAATTGTATTAGAATTGGGGAAATAAAATACAGAGTGCTGGAGATACTCAATGGACCAGCCAGTGCCTGACTTTAGTTCCTTATTTCTACTCAATGTTCATACCGTTAGGTTGAAGCTAACACAGAAAGCAACGATTTGTTGGTCCAAGTGAATCGTACTGCAGACTGACTTCAAAGGCCTCCATGCCTTCGGCCCACTGAGTCCTTGCCAAACATCCACCACCCATTTACTCTGACTTTCGATTCACTCTTCCCACATTATTTTCTATTATTCCCCATATTGTACCACCCACCATAGATGTACTGTTCTACCTTTCTATCTGGCTCAGCTGCCTCTTTTTTGCCACTCTAGGGTTGATCTTAGAGAGGTGTATAAAATATGAGGTCTAGCACAGGAACAATGTCTAAGCAAAGCATGATGCTGGTCAGTAGATTGTCAGAATATGTTATGCGACAAGAAGAATTTTCCACTTGTTGCATTCATCGCAACTTTTCTCCCCGCTGCAGTGCTGTGCCAGAAGCTTGCAGAGCTGCACCTGATTTCGCCCGTGGCCTTCAGTGATGAGCTCAGCACTGTGAGACTGCAGCACAATCAGGCCTTTACTAAACTGCTGCGGGCAGCAAGCAAAGATTTGTCTGTACAGGTGAGTGCGTACTGCTGGCTGAACATTAAATGCCTCCATGCCAAATGCACATTGAGTCCATGCTGACCACCCACCATACATTTACTCTGATTTTAGTTTCACTCTCACCACATTCTTTTCTACTCCTCCCCAGATTGTATGGCCCACCATACTGTTCTATCTTGGCTGGCTCTTTTTGCCACTTGAGGGGTGATCTTATGTAAAATAATAAGGGGAATTGATTAGGTGGAATAGGTCTGATTATGTTGGCTGCTTTTCCGAGACAGCATGCAGTGCCGATGGGGGGGGGGGGGGGGGGGGAGTCTGGTCTGTGTGATGGACTGGGAAACACGTTGAGAAATGGTAAACTTTCTTTGGGACGCCAGGGGCCGATGGGCGAACCAGCCTAGTTCGGAGAGGTTGGCTGTTTGCATCACCACACTGGGTTCGAGGAAAGGGCGTTCACGTCGTGCGCCTGTTTCCACCAATCTTTCCACCACCACGCACAAGAAGTGACACCATTGTATGCAGATGCCGAGAAGTGTGTTCACCTCTGGCTGAACAACTTCTAATCTTATGTGTCGACTCGATAAGAAGAAGATCACCACGCTCAGGTTGCTTTCTGTTTTCTAGGGACGTGCTACCAGTGAGGAGGTCCATCCCCAAATCCTCTGCGGGTAGGTGTTGAACGTAGTGTGTGTGGAGCACAGTGGGGATTTACTGGATGCAGAGAATGTGTTTAATTCCTGCCACCTACATCTTGAGCTTCTAAACTTTTTATTAAAAAATTGGAACTGAAATATTGCAGTTTAGTTTGGAGATACAGCATGGGAACAGGCACCTCTCCCCCCCCCCCCCCCCCCCCTCCTTTCTTTCACCCTACAGCAATGTCATTATCTATGTTTTAAAAATAAGCTGCTGGAGGAACTCAAAAGTCTGAAGAAGGTCTCAACCCAAATGCCCTACACAAACGCCTCCTGACCCGCTGAGTTCTTCCAATTGTTTTTTACTCACAATTCCAGCACTGCAGTCTTTGGTGCCTTGGTTTAGAGATGCAACATGGAAACAGGCCCTTTGGCCCACTGAGTCTACGGTAACCATCGATCACCCATTCACTAGCTCTGTTATCCCACTTTCTCATTAACTCCATGCACACAACCGGGGTAATTAACAGAGACCAAATAACCTACAAACACGCACGTCTTTGCGATGTGAGCAGAACCCGGAGGAAACCCACGCAGTCACTGGGAAGAAGGGCAAACTTCATACAGATAGCACCCGAAGTTAGGATTGAACCTTGGTCCAAAGTGCTGTGAGGCAGCAGCTCTACCAGCTATGCCATTGTGCCACCCAAAAGATTGTTGTAAAACTATCTAGGAATTAATTTTCTTTTAAAGTTTATTATTGTCACGTGTATCGAGGTGCAGTGAAAGGCAAGTCAAAAGTGTGAGTGTAAGGTATTTAAGTTTGCTGATGATATGAAAATATGTGGGAAGGCATCCCGTGAAGAGGATGTTTAGTTTCTGCAGCATTTTGTCTCCAGCTTTGGTATAAACCACAATCTGCAGTTTCTTTTTATTTCATTCTGGTCTTCTGCCCTATTTGTGCTATCATAATTATTTATATTTCTATCAGGTCTCCCCTCAGCCTCTGAAAAAAAAACAATTATTTGCATCCTGGGGAATAAAGTTCTAACTCTCTGCATGGGATGGGAGTCGTATACAGTTACAGACCACATGTGGACAGGAGGATCATCAGGAAGCTTTCACAGATTGCTGGCTTTACCAGTGATGTTCACATTCCCAACAATAAACGTCGATAAAGCTCTGCTTAGTAAGTGTTGACTAGAACTCTGAAAATTGATGGGTTGCGTTTTGATTTTTATTTTGATCAGGACGAAAGAAACACTCTATCAGAGACAGACATCTCGATTCGCGAGTGAATTTGAAGAAATCGCAAGTCTGGGCAAAGGAAGCTATGGAAAAGTTTACAAGGTGAATGGCAAAATCATTTCTAGATTCTGCTTCGGATCTAAGTAGAGCTGACGTTTAGAGACACAAGGAACTGCATATGCGGAAATCATGAGCAAAACACAACTTGTGTTTTGTTTTACTTAATGTTAGTGGAATCAGGTGTTCCATTTAGTTTAGAGATACAGCATGGAAACGGGTCCTTTGGCTCACTGAGTCCATGCTGTCAACCGATCACCCGTTCACACTAGTTCTATGTTATCCCACTTTCGCATTCACTTGTACAGTGGGAGGTTAGATTGAAATACTATTTTTGTGCCAAGATTGTTTTCTTTACCAAGACAGCATTTTTCTGCTTGCCAATTTGCAAACTACCTTTCTCTCCATTCCTTCTCTCCAGAGATGCTTGCCTGTCCCGCTGAGTTACTCCAGCATTTTGTGTCTATCTAACTTTCCCTCTACATAACTTCAGATAGCCCTTGCTTTCTCTCTCCATACCTTCAGATAGCCCTTGTTTTCTCTCTCCATCCCCTTCCCAGTTCTCTCACTAGTCTTACTGTCTCCGACTGCATTCTATCTTTGTCCCTGACATCAGTCTGAAGGGGCTCGACCCGAAACGGCACCCATTCCTTCTCTCCAGAGATGCTGCCTCACCCGCTGAGTTACTCCAGCATTTTGTATCTAACCTTTAAGTTGTTCTGTAGTGTCTGATTGAAGTTGCATTGTAACCTCTTCGGCCCGCATACTACAATTAGCTATACCCAATTCACCAGTCATGCTATATTGAATTAGCATTTTCTAAACATGCGTTATAGCAGAGCTATGTGTACATCAGAAGAGAAGGGTCATTCAGCTCCTCAAATCTGTTCTCTCATTCATTTGCACCATGATGAAACAGTATAATCAATTATAACCATATAACAATTACAGCACGGAAACAGGCCATCTCAGCACTTCCAGTCCGTGCTGAACACTTACTCTCACTTAGTCCCATCTACCTGCACTCAGACCATAACCCTTCATTCCTTTCCCATCCATATACCTATCCAATGTATTATAAATGATAAAATCAAACCTGTCCCCATCACTTCCACTGGAAGCTCATTCCACACAGCTACCACTCTCTGAGTAAAGAAGTACCCCCTCATGTTACCCCTAAACTTTTGTCCCTTAATTCTCAAATCATGTCCTCTTTTTTGAATCTTCCCTACTCTCAATGGAAAAAGCTTATCCACGTGAACTCTGTTTATTCCTCTCATAATTTTAAAGACCTCTATCAAGTCCCCCCTTAACCTTCTGCGCTCCAAAGAATAAAGACCTATCTTGTTCAACCTTTCTCTGTAATTTAGGTGCTGAAACCCAGACAACATTCTAGTAAATCTCCTCTATATTCGCTCTATTTTGTTGACATCTTTCCTATAATTTGGCGACCAAAATTGTACACCATACTCCAGAATTGGCCTCACCAATGCCTTGTACAATTTTAAAATTAAATCCCAACTTCTATACTGATTTATAAAGGCCAGCACACCAAAAGCTTTCTTGACCACCCTATCTACATGAGATTCCACCTTCAGGGAACTATGCAGTTATTTCCAGATCCCTCTGTTCAACTGCATTCCTCAATTCGCTACTATTTACCACGTATGTCCTATTTTGATTTGTCCGGCCAAGATGTAGCACCTCACACTTATCAGCATTAAACTCCATCTGCCATCTTTCAACCCACTCTTTCAAATGGCCTAAATCTCTCTGTAGGCTTTGAAAATCGGTGGGCCGAAGGGACTGTTTCCATGTTGTATTTCTAAACTAAATAGGTCAGAGATGTTTAGTTAACCACTTGTATTTATTTCAGGTCAGGAATAAATTGGACGGACAGTTCTACGCTTTGAAGAAAATTCTCATGAAGAAGTTGACAAGATTGGGCTGTATGAAGGTATTCAGTTTTTATCAACAGGCTGGTGTTATTATTCACAAAGCAAGATGACACAAGGATAGGTGACATTTCCATCTTCTTCGGACAAGAAGGATTCCAACCCAAAGTCTTTGATTTTCCAGCACCTGCAGTTCATTCTTAAATATTCCAACCCAAAACGTTGCTTATCCACGTTCTCCAGAGATGCTGCCTGATCCGCTGAGTTATTCCAGCACTTTGTGCCCTTTTTTTAAAATGGCAAATACTCAGCAGGTCAGGTGAGAACAGATATAATCTCTCAGGTTGAGGGCGCTTTGGTCAAAACCAGGAAGATTTGGAGAGACAGGTTGTAAAATGCAAGGGAAGTGGGAAGGGGACGAAAGAGCGGAAAAAAAGATAATGTGCTAGGATGAAAGGTAGGAAAGATTGAATAGGAAAAATGGTGCGGGCTTTTACTTAAAAGATGTCTTAAAAGGCATGTCTCAAAAGAAAATGTATGTTCTGCTTTTGAACTTTTTGGCATTTTTTGTTTTATTTCAGATATCCAACATCGTCAATATTTTGCTTTTTGATTATTTACTACACGTTAGTGTTCACTGCCTCTTCATTGGCTGATGAAGAACTTTTTATCTGACTAACTTACACTCCCTCTGAGAAATTCAATCATCAGTTCCAACTTCTTCCATGCCTCCAATTTCCATCTCCCCACCATTGGTAGACACAGGGAACTGCAGATTCGGGAATTTTGAGCAAAACACGAAGTGCCGGAAGAACTCAGCAGATCAGGCAGCATGTGAGGAGGGAATGCACAGGTGACATTCCGGGTCGGGACGCTTCTTCAATCTGGTGGTGTACGCTTTCCAGCTTCTGTGTTTGCTGCCGGTCGGAAGTGGGGAGAAGGAAATTTTGGGAGGTGTAGGAGGAAACGAGCACCTGGGAGAAAATCGCAGTCATGGGGACGACAAACTCCACACAGGCAGCAGCCGAGGACAGGATCAAATTTAAGTTTAGTTCAGGGATACAGCGCAGGCAGGCGCTTCGGCCCACAGAATCCGCACTGACCAGCAATCCCTGCACACAAACAGTATCCTACACACACTAGGGACAATTTTACCATAGCCAATTAACCTACAAACATATACATCTTTGAAGTATGGGAGGAAACCGGAGCACCCGGAGAAAACCTACTCTGGTCACGGGGAGAACGTACAAGCCCTGTACAGGCAGCATCCATAGTCAGGAACATACCTGGGTCTCTGGCACTGTGAGGCAGCAACTCTACAACTGTGCCACTGTGCCACCCCTAACCAACTTGAGTGGCTTAACTGTGAGGCTTTCAAATTTGTGGATCATGCTTTTAGAAAACTAGGAACTGAAAGTAGATTTTAATTTGCCTCCCTGCAGCCATTCACATTGATCTTGTGTGATTATTTCTAAGTATTGTGGGTTTTGGGATATAACTAGAGTCTCATCTTTCGTTCTGTTTCAGGTTTTGCGAGAGGTTAAGGTACTGGCGGGTCTTCAGCATCCAAACATTGTTGGCTATCACACTGCCTGGATAGAGCACGTACAGCCGCTGGTCTTAAAAAGTAGTTAAACCTTGGATCACTATATTTAAAAAAAAAACTTAAGTAGCAGTCCATTCTCTATCACATTTTAATCGTTGTACTTTCCCTGTTTCTCACTGCAGGTAATCAAGTGTCGCTTAGCAATCTATGTGCATTGAAAGGTCTTCCAGTTCAGGAGGATAGAGGGTAAGAAGCTTTTACAGTGAAAATGAGTGCTAACTCACCACTGCTTTAGCCAGTGATTACAGCAGCGCAGTGGGGCAGCGCCAGAGACCCTAATTTGATCTTGATTACGGATGCTGTCTGTACAGTTAGTACTTTCCCCGTGTGACCACATGGGTTTCCTCCACGTGCTCGGATTTCCTTCCACACTCCAAAGGCATGCAGGTTTGTAAGTAAATTGACTGATAAAATTGTAAATTGTCGCTAGTATGGAGGATAGTGCTAGTGTATGGGGTGATCGCTTGGTAGTAGCGTGGACTCGGTGGGCTGAAGGGCCTGTTTCCATGCTGTATTTGTAAAGTCTAAAGTAAAGGCTGGAACAGGGTTACATGACTTGTAGCTAACTTGCTACAGCCAGAGTGAGGCCACAAGCAGACTGGAGGAATAGCACCTCGTATTCTACTTGGTTAGGTTACAACCCAATGTACGAATATTGAATTCTCCAATTTCAAATGGTACCCCACCACCTCTCTTCCCCCCCTCTCTTACTTCCACCCACTACCCCAGTGCTCACCATTTCTCTCACTGTCCCGTCCAGTCCCCCTGCCGTCCCTTTCAACCCCCATCCCTCTCTCTGATTTTACATTTCACTATTCTCTTATCTGATACCCTGTCCCCTCGAGTCTAGAGAAAACAGGAGAATGGGGTTGAGAGGGAATAATGGAGCAGCCATGATGGAATGGCGGAGCAGATCGAATGGCCTAATTCCACTCCTATGTCATCACTCATGCAAACCAATAACTTATCACTCTGTGTGAACCAAAACCATGCCTTATACACCTTGTTTAAACATCTCACCTTCAATGTGTGCCCTCCTGCTATTTGACATTTCCACCCTGGGAAAAAGACTATTTATCTACCCGATCTATGCCTCATCGTTTTATAAACTTCTATTTGGTCTTTCCCTCAGCCTCTGATGCTCAAGAATTCCTTGTACAGGTCCACTGCCCATTTTTCAGGCACCCTTGTTCAATAGACAATAGATGCAGGAGTAGGCCATTCAGCCTTTCAAGTGAGCACTGCCATTCACTGTGATCATGGCTGATCATTCACATTCAGTACCCCGTTCCTGCCTTCTCACCATATCCCCTGACTCTGCTATCTTTAAGAGCTCTATCTAACACTCTCTTGAAAGCATCCAAAGAATTTACCTCCACTGCCTTCTGAGGCAGAGAATTCCTTATTCACAACTCTGAGTAAAAATGTTTTTCCTCATCTCCGTTCTAAATGGCCTATCCCTTATTCTTAAACTGTGGCCCCTGGTTCTGGACTCCCCCAACATCGGGAACCTGTTTCCTGCCTCTAGCATATCCAATCCCTTAATAATCTTATGTTTCAATAAGATCCCCTTTCAACCTTCTAAATTCCAGAGTATGCAAGCCCAGCTACTCCATTCTATTAACATATGACCGTCCCGCCATCCTAGGAATCAACCTTGTGAACCTACGCTGCACTCCCTCAATAGCCAGATTGTTCTTCCTCAAATTTGGAGACCAAAACTGCACACAATACTCTAGGTATGGTCTCACTAGGGCCCTGTACAACTGCAGAAGGACCCCTTTGCTCCTATACTCAAATCCTCTTGTTATGAAGGCCAACATGCCATTAGCTTTCTTTACTGCCTGCTGTACCTGCATGCTTACTTTCAGTGAGTAATGAACAAGGACCCCCAGATCTCTTTGAACTTCCCCTTTTCCCAACTTGACAGCATTCAGA
The DNA here is from genome assembly GCA_963514005.1 of Raja brachyura. The sequence goes on from OY740801.1 coordinate 25,478,597, forward strand.
TAATAACCTGCCTTCCTGTTTTTGCCACCAAAGTGGATGACCTCACATTTATCCCCATTAAACTGTTTCTGCCATGCATCCGGCCACTCTCCAGAGCCTTTCTGGATTATCTGTTTTTGCCGGACCAATAGACATCATGGCCTGTGGGGCTTGGGGTTGTGACAACAGCCCACAAAGTCGGCTTTGGGAACGGATCTGCTGGTTCCGGCTGGGCAGAAGTTTCACATCTCTGGCCGTAGTTGGTAAACACAACACGCCAATAAGCCGCGGATGTCTCGATGAGGTAGAGAGTTGATTTTACATATATACGAGTGCTTAAAATTTATATAACTCGCATTGAATTTATTTCCGTAGAGACCCTGCAGTCCATAACACACATACCAGCGGCTCAAGTATCATTTTTGCAGAGTCTAGTTCTGCTATGAGATTGGGGGAGCCTTTGTCAGGGTGGCAATTGGTGGAGGAAGAGGTGCTTGTGAACAGTTCAAAGGAAGATGGCAAGAAAACCACCATCCACAGTGAAGCAAGTGGAGTGAAGTTTCCAAGCAACAGTGGGCATCGACGTCTGGGAATAAAGGACTTTGGCAGGCACCAGCCTTGCTTTTACTCCAAGGATTTGTCTATGTACAGCGACATAGATCAGTCTAAGCTGCAGATATGCCAGGACAGGAGAAATAAACTGAACTCCTTGTTTGAAGCGTTGGAGACTGAGACACAAGACCTCGAGTTGAACAAGGAACTAGGATGTGAAGATGTAGAGTTTTCTGGTTCATCTGTAAACCCGGGCAGTAATTCGACATCAGAAAGTGATTCATCATTCACGGATCTACCGCCCGTCTCCAAGGTGAGAAAACATCAAACCCCTGATGAGAGAAATGGCATTGTAGTCTGGCAGGCTGATCTCGACATTGCCGAGACCAGGCTCCAGCTCTCAGACACCTCCTCATAACTACCAGTCTGAAGAGTCCCGACCCGAAACGTTACCGATCCATGTTCTCCGAGGGATGCTGCCTGACCCGTTGAGTTACTCCAGCACTTTGTGTCTTTTCTCATGCCTACCCCTTAACCCTAGAGATAAACACCATCTCCCAGACCGTCACTGATGTTATTCCCCACCACGATCTCCCCTCCATAGCCTCCTACCTTCTATTTCCAGCACTATCTGCTTCCATCTCCCTCCCATATTTCACAAGACCCATTGTTTCTGCCAGCCCTAGCCCCCAAACAAATCTGAAGATGGGGCTCGACCCAAAAGGTCACCTACTCCTTTTCTCCAGAGATGCTGCCTGACCCACTGAGTTACTCCATCATTTTGTGTCTATCTTATGTGTAAACCACCTTCTGCAGTTGCTTCCTACACAGATTATTTTGGTTGTTTGGTTTCAGAGAAACAGCGTGGAAACGGACACTTCAGCCCACCGAGAATCGATCATCCGTTCACACTAGTTCTATGGTATCCCAGTTTCTCATTCACTCCCCGCACACTAGGGGCAATTTACAGAGGCTAATTAACTAACAAACCTGCACGTCTTTGGGATATGGGAGGAAGCTGGAGCACCCGGAGTAAACCCACAGGGAGAATATGCGAACACCACATAGACAGCACCCAAAGTCAGGATCGAACACGCGTCTCTAGCGCTGTGAGGCAGCTCTACCAGCTGTGCCGCCCTCGTCTGCTTGGTTACCTCGTTGCCGGGTGTGTGATCTCTCTTTGAACAAATTGGCCACTGGATCTCATTGATTACAACAGTGACTGCTGCCTTTGTCTGGTCCAGAGGCTGAGAAAACAGTTTTATAAATGGAAGTTGTGTTGAATATTTTGCTTATTTGTTAGATCCCTTTCCATCTTGTGCTTCACATACAAATGCAACTGTGTGAAGGGTCTCTTCAGGAATGGATTTTGGAAAGGAATACCAGAGCAAGAGAGGGTCTGGAATTTACATGTGAGTTGCTCAATTCTTTGTTATTCGTTATATATTATACTGAGTTGGTTCTTGCCACTACTTTTTCATTGAAACCGTTTGTGGTTGTTCAGGTGAATTTGCTCTGCTGGAATTGGACTGCACCATGCACATATTCCGTCAGCTCGTCGAGGGAGTACGCTACATCCATTCTAAGGGTGTCATGCACAGGGACCTGAAGGTGAGTCTGTCTCACAAAGTTCAGTCAGATGACATTAGACATACAGCGTAGAAACAAGCCCTTTAGCCCACCAAGCCCGCACTGACCAGCGACCACCCCAAACACTAGCACTCTCCTACGCACCAGGAACAGTTTACAGAAGCCAAAATAACCTACAAACCTCTGCTTCCTTGGAGTGGGTGGAAACCAGAGCACCTTGAGAAAATCCGCACGGTCACAGGGAGACTGCAAACTCCGTACAGACACTATTGAACCCAGGTCTCTGGCGCTTTAAGGCAGCAACTCTACCATTGCGCCACTGTGCCACCCCGTAATAGTGTTGTATCAGGTTATTCAATCCATTTTAAAGTCGCAGATCCATAAAGCACGGAAACAGGCCCTTCAACCTAACTCGTCCATGCCGACCAAGATGCCCCATCTAAGCTAGCCCCATTTGCCCGTGTTTGGCCCATATCCCTCTAAACCTTTCATATCCATGTATCTGGCCAAATGTCTTTTAAATGTTGTATCTGCCTCACCTACTTCCTCTGGCAGCTTGTCCCATTTGGCCCATATCCTTCTAAATCTTTTCCATCCACATACATGTCCTGTCTTTTAAATGCTGTATAAGCTTCATCTACCACGCCCTGAGTTCCTCCCACATCCTAAAGACGTGCGGGTTTGTTGGTTAATTGGACTTTGCCAAAATTGCCTCGAGTTTGTAGGTAATGGGTGAGAAACTGGAATAACATAGAATTGCTATGAAAGAGTGATGGATGGTTGGCATGAACTCGGTGGGCCGAATGGTCCGTTCCTGCGCTACTGTTTTATATTTTATCTTGCGTATCTAGATTATGTAATAAATGAGTGAATTTCTGCTTCTACCACCCTTTTGCCATTGCAGAACCCCCCCCCCCCCTCCTCCTCCCCCTCTGTATAAAATATAAACTGCAGCTCAGTGCTAATTCATTTATATTACTTCCGCACATCCTGGTTTAATGTTAGGTACAGAGAAGTCTTGAATATAAGCAGAAAAGATCCCGGATACAGCTTTCGCTTTCACCACCAGCTGGCCCAAATACCACTGAAATTCCCTCCCCCATTCCTCCACATTTGCAACTTAAAACCCATTTGATTTCTAGATTTAGCAGGCACAGAGCAAAAGCTGATGCAGACCCGCATAAAGGATGATGGGTGGGTATTTTTAATGTGGAGACTGATGGGTTCTAGTCAAAGGTTACGGGAGAAGGCCTGAGAATGGGGTTGAGAGAGGAAAAATAGATGGGCCATGATCGGATTGTGGAGCACACCTGATGGACCGAATGGGCTAATTCTGCTCATATATCTCAATTCAGCCCCTGTTACCTGTACTGCCCCTTTCAGATTGTTGGGTAGAAAGACTCACAGCCTAAGATTGTCTTGTTGTAAATGAGGGGAGGTGGGGAGGTCTGAATTTTTTTAATTTTCGTGCCAGTTAATGGGGCGGGAGGCTGAGCTTTCACTGGGGTGAGGAGTGAGGGTAGTTCAGAGGTGCAGGCCGCCGATCCTATGGTCCAATCCGTCCTGGGCCTCTGGTTCCTGCCGCTCGTCCGGCCCTCCGTCCACTTCTTCCAGCTGCTCGGCGTAGCCCTGGTGCCCGTAGACGAAACGCCAGACGGGGGTGGGTAGAAGCTGCTGGGCCTGGTGCCGCCCATGGGCCCGGCGCACCGCCGCACGGCACAGGTTGCGGAGAGCGGGCGGTTGCCGGCACAGGGCCTGCAGGAACTCCCGGTGGCGGCGCGACTCGGGGCCGAGCAGGCCGCTGGGCAGGCCTCCGCCGGCGCCGTGGATGCGGGGAGGGCAGGAGAGGCTGAGCAGCTTGGCCAGCAGCCGGCGGCAACGCAGGTTGGGCCGGCGCTCCAGGAAGAGGGCGAGGGGTGACTCGCCCAGTTCGGTGCAGAGGCTCAGGTCGGCTCCATGATCCAGCAGCAGGTCGACCACCTCCTCCCGCCCGCCAAAGCAGGCCTCATGGGCCGCCGACCGGCCCCGCCAGTCCCGGGCGTCCACCGACGCTCCAGCCGCCAGCAAGGCCCTCACGCAGTCCAGTCCGGCTCCCAGGTATCGACCGGCTTTGCCCGAGGCAGCTCCCACCGCCAGCTGGAGCGGCGTAGAGCCGCTGCCCGGTACGCGGGCGTCCACCCGCGCCCCCCGGCCCAGCAGCTCCTCAGTCAGCTGCCGGTCCAGCAGCCCGCTGGCCATGTGCAGCGGCGTCAGGCCGTGCTGGTCGGCGGCCTCCAGCTCGGCTCCGTGCCGGGCCAGCACCGCCACAGCCGGCCATGCCCCGTGCCGCACCGCCAGGTGCAGCGGGCCGTCCCGGCTATCGACGCCGGCCTTGACGTTCACCTCCACGCCGTGCCGGCACAGCAACCGCATGCAAGCCTCGGCACGGCCCTGCATGGCTGCCATCGCCTTCTCAAACTTGGTCTTGGGTACCAGCCGGTCGCGGGCAGTGTTGGGCCAGTGCATGAGGACGAGGTGCAGCGCCCTGCGACCCTTGCCATCCCTGGGGGAGGGAGAGAGAGAGAACCAATGAAGAACTGCAACAGAAAGTAACTGCATTTCCAGAGCACCTTCCCCAACCTTGAGCCAGCTACAAAGAGAGAAAACCTTTGAGCCCTAGTGAGACAACACCCGGAGTATTTTGTGCAGTTTTGGTCCCCTAATGTGAGGAAGGACATTCTTTCTATTGAGGGAGCGCAGCGTAGATTTACAAGGTTAACAAGATGTCGGGACTGTCATGTGCTGAGAGAATGGAGCAGCTGGGCTTGTACACTCTGGAGTTTAGAAGGATGAGAGGGAATCTCATTGACACATAAGATTGTTAAGGGCTTGGACATGCTAGAGGCAGGAAACATGTTCCCTTTGTTGGGGGAGTCCAGAACCAGGGGCCACAGTTTAAGAATAAGGAGTAGGCCATTTAGATCGGAGACGAGGAAACACTTTTTCTCACAGAGAGTGGTAAGTCTGTGGAATTCTCTGCCTCAGAGGGCGGTGCAGGCAGGTTCTCTGGATGCTTTCAAGAGAGAGCTAGATAGGGCTCTTAAAAATAGCGGTCAGGGGATATGGGGAGAAGGCAGGAACGGGGTACTGATTGGGGGTGATCAGCCATGATCACATTGAATGGCGGTGCTGGCTCGAAGGGCCAAATGGCCTACTCCTGCACCTATTGTCTATTGTCTATTGACTTTTTCTGAAGAGCAGACCGATGCTCTCACTTGCCTCACTTACTCTGCCTCCAGATCAGCCTTGTGTTGAATTAAGCACTCCAGGCTCCTGGCCTTTCGATACGTTGCGGCCAAATGGATCGGGAGAATAGACAACCCCTTGGGAAGATAGAAATCGGACAATCAATTGTAAAGCAAACAAAAACCCTTCAGATAACCAATATCTGAAATTAAAAAAATTACAAGGATGTTGCCAGGGCTCAAGGGCCTGAACTGTAGGGAGAGGTTGAGCAAGCTTAGGACTCTTCCTTTGAGTGCTTGAAGATGAAGGGTGAGCTTATAGAGGCGTACAAAATCATGAGAGAAATAGATCGGGTAAATGCACAGATTCTCTTGCCCAGACTAGGGGAATTGAGAATCAGACGACAAAGGTTTAAAGTGATATTTGATGGGAACCTGAGGGTTAACATTTTTTACACAAAGGGTAGGGGGTGTGGAACGTGCTGTCTGAGGAAGTAGTTGAGGCAGGTGCTGTCACAATTGTTGGGTGGAAAGACTCCACAATCCGTCACAATATTTAAGAATCATTTAGACAGGTACATGGATAGGTCGGGTTTAGGGAGAAATGGGACAAATGCAGGCATGGTGGGACTAGTGTAGATGGGACATGTTGGTTGGTGTGGGCAAGTTGGGAGGAAGGGCCTGTTTCCACGCTGTATGATTCTATGACAGGAAATATTCAGCATTCCAGGCAGCAATGGGAGTTTAATTGTTTGTGGAGGTACAAAACAATTGGTGTTTCTTTACATCGGAATCTTATGGAGGGGATTAATATCACGAGGGGAATAGATGGGGTGAATCTTTTCCCCATAGTAGGGGAATCAAGAACCAGGATACACAGGTTTAAGGTGCGAGGGGAAAGATTTAATAGGAAACTGAGGGGCAGCTTTTTCACACAGAGTGGTGGGTGTATGGAACGAGCTGCCAGAGGAGGTAGTTGAGGCAGGTACTATTACCAACATTTAAAAGACATTTAAATCTTGACAAAGGACAAGAGTGACACAGTGGTGCAGCAGTAGAGTTGCTGCCCTACAGCGCCAGAGACCAGGATTCGGTCCCGACTCCGGGTGCTGTCCGTACAGAGTGTGAACGTTCTCTCTGTGTCTCTTTTCTCCGGGTGTTCCGGATTTCCTCCCACATTCCAAAGACATATAGGTTTGTAGTTTAACTGACTTCTGTAAATTCTCCCTGGTAGGATAGAACTAATGTACGGGTGAATGCTGCTCGGTGAGGACTTGGTGTTTTCACGCTATATCTCAAACTATAAACATTTGGACAGGAAAGGGTTTGCGGGATATGGGCCAATCGCAGACAAATGGGACTGGCTTAGATGGAGCATCTTGGGGCATCTTAACCATTCAGGTTACTTAATAAATAAGAGGATCTCTGCAGGGCTGGTGATGGAGGAAGATATGATAGTGGTGTTTAAGAGGCTTTTAGATACTATAGACACATGGATATGGCTCACATGCAGTCAGCAGAGATTAGTTTAAATTGGCATCATGTTCGGCATGGCAATGTGGGCCGAAGGGCCTGTTCCTGTGCTGTACAGTTCTATGCCTTGCTTGACTTGCCTGATTTTCATACATGGGCACCATGGCGCAGTTTTTCCAGATGGTTATGGGCTCATTGACAGGATGCAGCTTAAGCAGGGCTGTGATGTTCCCCTGGTCACCTCTCATTATAGCATCGTGAAGCTTGGCGTGGACATCATCAAACTTGCCCTGGCATTCACACATTTTCTTTGAACATTAGTTCCTTCAACTGTGGTTCACCACAGAGCGGCCATTCACAAGCGGGACATTTTCACACTCCTGAGCTCTCCCCGTTCAAAGTGCCAGGGACGAGATCGTCTGCCGTCGCTCGCGGTAGTCAGATTTGGATCACCGCAGCTTTGACATGTGGCAGACGTTTCCTGTTGGGAGTTGTGTCAGCACAATTTTGATTTGTTTCAGGTTGCGATGGCAGCGGATTGTGACATCGAGGTCTTCGTGTTCCGTGCGGAATTCGCAATACAGGTCGCCTTCTTGAGCGGAATATTGGAATCGTAGAAACATAGAAAATAGGTGCCATTCAGCTCTTCGAGCCAGCACCGCCATTCAATATGATCTTGGCTGATCATCCAAAATCAGTACCCCGTTCTGTTTTTTTCCCCATATCCCTTGATTCACTTAGCTCTAAGAACTAAATCTAACTCTCTTGGCCCATAACAGTGATCAGTCTCTTTAATCCCACTGAGTTAGCAGTGCATTAGCTGTTCGCATCGGGATGCATCACAGCATGGTTTGGGAACAGCACCATCCAAGACGGCAAGAAATCGCAGAGAATTGTGGAACAACCCGGACCATCACACAAACTAACCTCCCACCTATTTAACATCTCCCTGCCTCGGCAAGGCCACCATCATAATCAAGGACCAGTCTCACCCCGGTCATTCCCTATTCTCCCCTCTCCCATCAAGTAAGAAGTACAGAAGTATGAAAAGGCATCCAGATTCAGGGACAGTTTCTTCCCAGCTGTTATCAGGTTACCAAACCATCCTATCAACAACTAGAGAGCGGTGCTGAGCTAGTAGTTACCTAATGGGAGACCCTCAGAATATCTTTAATTGTAATTTACTGGATTTTATCTTGCACTAAATGTTATTCCCTTTATCATGTATCTACACTGGATGGCTCGATTGTAATCATGTAGTCTTTCCGCTGACTGGTTAGCATGCAACAAATGTTTTTCACTGTACCTCGCTACACATGATAATAAACAACACTAAACTAAATTAGTTATACTGAACATGAGCTATTCTTTAGATAACTGATGTCCTTGGGTCTGCTCATTCCACTGCAGTTATATAGAACATTGGTCAGAGCAAATTTGGAATAATTTCTGCTTCTCTGGTCACCCCACTACAAGACGAATGGAGCCTTTGGGGATGGTACAGAGGTTTACCAGTTTGCTGCCAGGATTGAGAGTACTAGTTGTTCGGAGAGACACATAGTGCTTGAGTAACTCAGTGGGTCAGGCAGGATTTTTACAACAACTTGGTAAATTCATATTGTCAATACTAACTCCAGTTCTTTTCTCAAAAAAATAAACACGGTTATTAACTGAATTTAAATTCCACAGCTGCCACAGTTGGATTTTAAGATAGGTACTAAATGCTGGAGTAATTCGGAGGGCCTGGCAGCAACTTTGGAGAAAAAGAATGGGTGACGTTTCATGCCTGAATTCTTCTTTAAACTCAAAACATCACCTATTCTTACTCTCCAGAGATGCTGCCTGACCCGCTGGGTCACTCCAGCATTTTGTATCTTCGGTATGAACCAGAATCTGCAGTTCCTTCCTACATGGTTGGATTTGAACTGGGCAGCTGGATTATTAGTCCTGGTCTCTGGGACATTGCACTATCACCGAATGGATCATGGCCAAATGACTGCCGTGCTATTATCGTCTAGAAAGCGGGGCTAGGTTGAATGCAAGCAGTTTTGTTCATGGCTTATTTAAAAACAAACATACTCACACTGCCTTCTGTTAAAGCCAAGGAACATCTTTCTCCATGCTCCTGACTGCCACGTTCGGATCGGGGATTTCGGACTGGCCTGCAGTGAAATTGTTGAGACGTCAGATTCATGGACGACCACGAATGAAGGTACCGGTGAGTATTGGATGGAGACAGAAGGAATCTCACAGACACTGGAATCTCGAGCAAAACACAAAGTGCTGGAGTAACTCAATGGGTCAGGCAGCATCGGTGTAGGGAAATGGATAGATGATGTTTTGGGTAGGGGCCCCTTCAGTCTGATCAGTAAGATGCTGCCTGATCTGCTGAATTCCTCTTGCATTTTAGAGTATTGGATATAGTAGACATATGTTGTCCAATGGAAAACTCACTCCGGAGACACAAGGAACTGCAGATGTTGGAATCGAGCAAAGCTGCAGATGTTGGAATCGAGCAAAACTGGAGTAACTCAACGGGTCAGGCAGCAAACACGGAGAACCTGGAGAGGTGGCGTTTCAGGTCTAAACTAAAACTTCAACTAAACTAAACAAATAAAATCTCAAGTGCATGCAGGTTTGCAAGTTAATTGGTCTCTGTAAATTGCCTTTAGTGTGTAGGAGTGGATGAGAAAGTGGGATAAGTCAAGTTTTATTCGTCACTTGCACATCAAGTGCAGTGAAATGAATTTGCCAGAAGCGGTACAATAAAAAAAGAACACACAATACACAACAAATTTAACACAAACATCCACCACAGCATTCATCACTGTGGTGGAAGGCACAAAGTTTGGTCAGTCCTCCTCCATTTTCCCCCTTGGTCGGGACTACAACCTTCCGCAATCGTTGCTAGTGTGAATGATTGATCGATGTGCCAAAGGGTCTGTTTCCAGGCTGTATCTCTAAACTAAGCTGAAACAAAAATATTTCCTGAGAAGGCACGGTGTCACCTTTTTCAGTATTTTCCTTTGATCTTCTGTCCTTTTTTTCACACAGATTCAAAACACACCTCGGGAGTTGGAACCTGTCTATACGCTTCCCCTGAACAACTAAGAGGTTCTCGCTATGATTTCAAGGTACACATCTGTTTTTATACTGGAATCCTCCATTTAATTGCCCATTATAATTCAAATATTATTTATAACTACCTGAAATTGACAACACAAATCGATAGAGTGGTAAAGAAGGCATATGTTTTGCCTTCATCGGTTGGGGCATTCAGTATGTGTCAGAAATAAATGTTGCAGCTTTATAGGACTTTGGTGAGGCCGCATTTGGAATATTGCTTGCAGCTTTGAGTAATGCACAGATAGGGTAGACATTCAGAACAAGGTTTGGAGCCTTAGCTGTGAGATTAGAGATGCTAGGTTTAAAGGAGAATGTGTGGGACAAGTTTTTTTTTTTTTGTACACAGAGTCATGAGGGCCTCGAACACACTGCAAGGGGTAGTGGTGGAGTGGCGTTTAAGAAGCTTTTGGGTAGGCATATGACATGCAGGGAATGGAGGGATGTGGATCAGGAAGGCTAGTTGTGAACTGGGACAAACTTTGTAAAATCACAAATACATTTAAATGTTAAGATTTAAGAACGTAATATAATTTAAAGGCAATCGATTAGTTGCCATCATGTTCGGCATGGACATTGTGGCCCCAAGGGCTTTTTTCCTGTGCTGTACTGTTCTATGTATATTTTCTATGTTTAAAGTCAGCATGGGCCTAGTGGGATGAAGGTTCTGTTTGCGGGATTAGACTGCAGGATGCATTTCAGGATGATGGGATCAGACACTTAGATGTTTGAAAGGTATGAGACCAGGGCTCACATAGGTAAACCATGGTGCAATTGTTGGTGTGTGCAGTCTGTTGCTGTGTTGCAATATTATTGTGTTTCCATCTGCACTTTCAGTCGGATATGTACAGTGTTGGCATAATCTTACTGGAGCTCTTCCATCCATTCGGAACTGCGATGGAGAGGACAAAGGTAATCATGGCACTTCGAGAAGGCCACATCCCTAAAGACTTAGCCCAAAGGTGGCCTCTCCAAGCTAAATACATCAAGATGCTAACCAGCAAAGATGCCTCCCACAGACCAAGTGCAGACGAGATGTTGGACAGTGAATTCTTCTCTTCTCTCAAGGTAGGGTGAACACCTTGTTTCGTTAAACTTGTTGTAATAATGGCCAGAATTTATACTGTCCTATGGGAGCTTGCAGTGCACAAACTGACTGCCACATTTCCTAAAACATTTTGAGTAAAGCTCAGTGCTGGGTTGAGACCCTTTTTTTGAGTATTTATTTGACTCCTCGGCGAAAGAGTCTGTCTGAACATAACACTTTATCTTGGACAATAGATTTTAGTAATACAGCATGAAAACAAGGCCTTCGGCCCAACTTGCCCACGCCTTCATGGATCAGAACCATTGGACTAAACACTTTAGATTAAACTAAGTGAGGTTGCCTCATCTATACTACTCCTACCTGCCTGCATTTGGCCCATATTCCTCTAAACCTATCCCATCCATGTACCCGTCCAAATGTTTCTTAACATTGTAAAAGTACCAGATTAGTGTTTAGTTTTAGATACATCATGAAAACAGGCCCTTTGGCCCACTAAGTCAGTGGCAAACAACAATCTCCTGTAGTTCTATCCTACACACTTGAAACAATTTACAGAAGCCAATAAACCTAGACATTTGCACATCTTTGGAATGTGGAAGGAAACCTGAGCACCCGGAGGAAACAACACGGTCACAGGGAGAACTGGTGTGAACAGGCGATTGAGGGTCGGCATGGACTTGGTGGCCCGAACGGTCTGTTTCTATGCTAGCACTCAGCTGGTCTAATCTGTTCCCATGTCTTATGGTTAGGCTGCAACACCTTTTACCTCAAAGCAATCTCACTCACTCAGTTTAATCTTAAGTGTTTAGTGTAAAGAAATGCCCCGATCCAAAACCTCACCTATCATTACCCTCCACAGATGCTGCCTGATATGCTGAGTTCCTCCAGCACTTTGTATTTTATTGAAGATTCCAACATCGGCAATTCCTTGTGTCACTAGTGTTTAATCTTGTTTATTTACTAATTTTTGCCCTCATGAAGATTTCACATTGTTAAAATGTTGAGGGGTGAGTCAGTAATTTCCAACGAGAATCCATAGCCGTTTCAGATCTGCTTTGAGTTATAAAAACCTCTGCAATGTTTGCTTTATGCCTCACTGCTTTTCACACAGCTCACTCCGCTGCAGGAGAAGCTCGAACAGAAGGTGGTGACCCAGGAACAAGAAATCAAGAGCCTTCAGCAGAAATTGATTGATCGGGAAGAGGAAATCCGACGTCTCAAGGAAGAGGTCAAATTACTGGCCAGGGAGGGGGAGAACAGATAGAGAAACTTATTTTGCTTCCATTCTACTCAAATTTACTTGAATACCTCATGAATGTTGATGGTGTATGTGCTTCGAATATACGGGTTTATTTAAATGAACAGCGAGGAGTGAGCGATGAACTATTAAATTTATTCATTGGTTCATTATTAAGGCGTTCTGCATTAAATTTGTGGTATTACTTGTGGCTCCAGGTATAAGGTTGTGTTCAAGTCCCAGTCACACACTTTGAGCACAAAGTCTAGTCTTAATAAATGTAATCAAGGACAATTTCTTCCCAGCGTTATCTGCTAGAGTGCAGTCCTAACCTCCCATCCACCTCATTGGAGACCATCGAGCTATATTTAATTAGACTTTATCTTGTACTAAGTACGGTTAGCTTGATTCTATTATGTAGTCCTTTCTTTGATTGTACAGCATGCAAAAGCTTTTCACAGTAAGTCAGTACACGTGACAATAATAAACTAAATCTAAAGTAATTTAAAGATCCACAAACAGGACTATCTTGATAGTCCCATCATCTTTGAATGTTTTTGACCCACTAAACCAATTTCTTCATACCTCAACTCTATCCCGAGGAAGGGCCTCGATCCAAAACATCGCCCATTCCTTCTCTCCAGAGATGCTGCCTCTCCCGCTGAGTTACTCCACCATTTTGTGTCTACCCTTTCTACCCTTGTTCAGTTCCTTCTATTTACATCTGAAAAATTCCCAAGGCTGTATTGTAAATAGTAGGAATTATCACCTGTATCTTACCCAATATATACCCCTCAATCATAATTACTCAGTCGTCATTACAAATTATTCATTACATTTTCTTCCTTCCTGCAGCAGAGAATAGTAGGAAGGGATGCTGAGCTTCTCAAAGACAATCTAATTTGTAGAAAGAACCATATGTAGCATTGTTGGTGTGGCTCAGGCAAAAGGTTCCTCAATACCAAGCTTCCAAAATGATTTATTATACTTACAACAATTTACACAAGGGTGGCACAGCTGGTGATGCTGTGCCTTACAGCACCAGGGACCCAGTTTTGATCCTGACCTCAAATGCTGACCGTTTGCAGTTTGCACGATCTCCTTGTGACTGCATGGTTTTCCTCCGGGTGCTCCAGTTTCTTCCCACAATCCAAAGACGGGTGAGTTTTGGTGTTGTCGTCACATGGCATGGAAATAGGCTCTTCGGTCCAACTCGTCTATGCCAACCATGATTCTTCATCTAAGCTAGTCCCATTTGCTTGCATTTGGTCAATTGCCCTATAAAATAGCCTCAAGTGTGTAGGGTGTGCCTGAGAAAGTGGGATATCATAGACCTAGTGTGAACAGATGATGGATATCTCGGTAGGCCCGTTTCCATGATCTATGTCCAAGTTCAAATTCCATTTTTACAGACACTCGCCCATTGTATGATTTTGCTTGCGTCAATCAACGAACTCCCAATTAGTTCTGCAGCAGCAGAAAGAACCGACGCACAGGTCCCGTGACCTGACCTCAGGTGGAGGTCACACATTCTCCCAGTGACCATCAGTGTTCCCCTGGGTGCTCCAGTCACTCCCCACACCCCAAAGATAAATTAACCGGCTACTGGCATATTCCCTCTTTGTAGATGGCTGGGTGGCAGGAGAATTCAGGACAACTGCTGGGATCTGAAGGATCATAGATTATAAGGAAACAACTGATGAGATTGTCAGAGAGTACAATAGACTTGACAGACCAAAAGGCTTCCTCCTACAATAAACAATAGGTGCAGGAGTAGGCCATTCGGCCCTTCGAGCAAGCACCGCCATTCAATGTGATCATGGCTGATCATCCCCAATCAGTACCCCGTTCCTGCCTTCTCCCCATATCCCCTCAATCCGCTATTTTTAAGGACCTATCTAGCTCTCTTGAAAGCATTCAGAGAACCTGCTTCCACCGCCCTCTGAGGCAGAGAATTCCACAGACTTACAACTCTGTGAGAAAGTGTTTCCTCATCTCCGTTCTAAATGGCTTGCTCCTTATTCTTAAACTGTGGCCCCTGGTTCTGGACTCCTCCAACATCGGGAACATGCCTTTAAAAATATTTATTAAGTATTTTAAATAGTTACCTCCTCATAAGTAAATATTCAGGTACAGGGTTATCAGATGGTTGCAAACTGACATTTATTTCTGCAGTTTCAGTGCCAGATTCTGGCACTGAAACTGCCTCTAGCGTGTCCAAGCCCTTAACAATCTTATATGTTTCAATGAGATCAATTCTCATCCTTCTAAAATCCAGAATGTACAAGCCCAGCTGCTCCATTCTCTCAGCATATGACAGTCCTGCCATCCCAGGAATTAGCCTTGTAAACCTACACTGCACTCCCTCAATAGTAAGAATGTCCTTCCTCAAATTAGGGGACCAAATCTGCACACAATACTCCAGGTGTGGTCTCACTAGGGCGCTGTACAACTGCAGAAGGACCTCTTTGCTCCTATATTTGATTCCTCTTGTTATAAAGGCCAACATGCCATTCCCTTTCTTCACTGCCAGTTGTACCTTGTACAAAATTAAACAGGCATCAGATTTCTCCGCGGATTTTGAAATTCGTAAAAAAATCTCTATAAATGGCTTTCCGCGAGTGGGGGGCGGGACTGAAGATCGAGGGCGCCAATTGGACAAGGACGTCGCTCAGCAGGCAGTGGGGGTGGGACATGATAGCGCGATGATTGGAGGAGGGAGGCGTCGGTCAGAGGCGGTGGGGGCGGGATTGAGGATAGAGCAGTGATTGGAGGAGGGAGGCGTCAGTCAGAGGCGGTGGGGGCGGGATTGAGGATAGAGCAGTGATTGGAGGAGGGCGGTGTCCGGGGGGTGGGACACGGCGAGGCCTGTGGTGCTGGATGCCGGGGCCAGGAACACAGTTAGCGGCGGCCCTGGGGGACAGCAGCGGGAGAGTGGGCACTGGGCTGGGAAAGGCCGGGTCACGGCTGCAGGGCCGGGGCCTTGTCGGTGTCAATAAACGTTTTAAAGCAAGTAGAGGGAGTGTGTGTGGGCCCTGGTGAGCAGAGGGGGGAGTCTGTGTGAGTAAAGGCGAGGCGACAACTCCGTAAGTGTGAGCAGCGAAGGGGTCCCTGTGAGTGTGAGCAGTAAGGGGTTCCCTGTGAGTGTAAGCAGTGAGGGGGTCCCTGTGAGTGAGCAAAGGCGAGGGGTTTCCTGTGAGCGAGCATACGTGGGGGGTTTCCTGTGAGTGTCAGCAAAGGTAAAGGGGGGGTCCCTGTGAGTGTGAGCAGTGAGGGGTTCCCTGTGAGTGTGGAAAACCCTGCGAGAAATTAAGGGTAAACAGACAAGAAAACTGTGTCATTTCAAGGTACAATTATCACGAAAATCTGCATAAAGGGGGCACTGCCTCCGTTTACCCCCCGCCAGGGGCGTTGCCCCTTGGAATCCTACTGGGGGCAATACCCGCTGGACCTCCATCTCTTCCTCTTTTTCAGTTTTTTCCCCCGTCTCATGCCCGAATAAAGCAAATGAGTTTCATAAAGAATGCAAAAGCCCCTTCGGCCCACACTGTCTGCTGAACATGATGCCAAGACCATCTCCTACCTGCCTGCACTTAATTCATATCCTTCCATTCCCTACATATCCATGCACCTATCCAAAAGTCTTACATTTTCAAATCAAAAACTGCCTTTAAAAATATTTATTAAGTATTTTAAATAGTTACCTCCTCATAAGTAAATATTCAGGTACAGGGTTATCAGATGGTTGCAAACTGTGACATTTATTTCTGCAGTTTCAGTGCCAGATTCTGGCAGCTTTGCACCCATCGCTGGATGTTGGCTGGGATGCCCACCAACTCCAACTCCTGCAAGACACAGTACAGCATCACATCAGCCAGAGTCAGATCGACTCCCACCACCCAGGGGCTCTTGCTGAGGGCAGAGTTCAAGGAGCGCAGGACCGCGGCCTTCGCCTTGTTGCTTCCGTTCTTCAGCTGGAAGATGGCCACGTCAACCCAACTGTCAATCTGGGTCGAAGTCACTGCGTCATACTGGTTGCCCAGCAAAGCAAAGAGGAAGCGGGCGATGTTTCCCTCACCTTCGATGGAGCACATGCTCTGGATGCTGAACTTCATCTGAGGTTTGGGCACTGCCAAAACAAAAATAAAACAAAACTGTCACAGCTTCATCCAAATTGGGTGCAAAGACCAAAATCAACACTGAACCAAGTGTTAACCTTGTTATCCATGCCCAAACTGACAACTAGTACTCCTGACAAAAGGACATCTGAAATAGATAAGGCAATTCAACCCTTTGCACCTGTCCTGCCATTATTTCACTTCAGCCGCACTTTCCAGAGGCAGCTCCATTTCCCTTGATTAATATTTAAATGCAAGGATGTTGACTGGAGCATAGCATAAGAAGGGGTTGGACAAACTTGTTTCTATTCTGAAAGTCTGGTGGGGGGGAGGAAAGCTAGAAGAGATGTAGATGAAGGACAAAGCCAGGCAAGTTTAGATACACATAGCCTAGCAAGTCCACAGTGATCATCGATCAAACTAGTTCTACATTATCCCACCTTTTAATCCACTACTCACTTGGGGCAATTTTTCAGCGGGTAATTGACTACAAACCAACATGTCTTTGGGATGCGAAGGGAAACCAGAGCACCCGGAGAAAACCCACGTGGTTACCGTGAGAACTTGCAACTTCACACTGACTGCACCAGAGGTCAGAATCAAATCCAGTTCTCTGGCACTGTGAGGCAGCAGTGCTACCAGCTGCACCACTATTCCACCCTCAAAGTGAAAGGTTGATACAGGTGGGGGGGGGGGGGGGGTTTGTTCTGCCCCACCTCTCTTCCAGCTTTTTTCCGTCTACTGCAATCAGTCTGAAGAAGGGACCCAACGGCAAAGACCCGGATTCAATCCCGACTACGGGTGCTGTCTGTACAGAGTTTTTGTACATTCTCCCTGTGACTACATGGGTTTTCTCCGGATTCCTCTCACACTCCAAAAACGTTTGGAGTGTATGTTAAATATGTAGGAAGAAACCACAAATGCCGATTTAAACCAAAGACAGACACAAGATGCTGGAGTAACTCAGTGAGACAGGCAGCACATGGAAAGAAGAAATGGGTGAGGTTTTAGGTCTGAAGAAGGGTCTCAACCCAAAACTTCACCCATTCCTTCTCTCCAGAGATGTTGCCTGACCTGCTGAGTTAATCCAGCATTTTGTGTTTATCTTCAGTTTGTAAGTTAATTGGCTTCAGTAAAATTGTAAATTGTTCCTAGTGTATAGGATAGAACTAGTCTACAGGGATGCGAGGACTCGGTAGAGTCTGTTTCAGTGCTGTATCTCAAGTCTAAACGATAGTTGATAAAGTGGGTTTACCTCTCCAAAATTCCCTAGATTTGGCTGTTTCCTGGGATTGTAAAGCAGCAAATCTAGCCTTTTATTATTTAGAAAAGGCATTTGTTTAGCTGCTACAGCAAAGGTTATTGCATAAAATAATAGCTTATGGTGCAGTACATAACACCAGTATCTCCTCCACTGCCAGTGTTTATATTAGTTGAGAGATGTAGTACAGAAACAGGCCCTTCAGCCCATCCACACACCAACCATCGATCACCCGTTCACACTAGTTCTATGTTATCTCACTTTCTCATCCACTCCCTACACACCAAAGGCAATTTACAGATGCGGATTAACTTACAAACACAAGTCTTTGAGAGCGAGGCCAGACACAAAGTGGAAGAACATAATATTTTAAGACTTTGCTCTATAAGGTCAAGGCACAGGTTGAATTAATGTTAAACTGTGAACTTCAACAAATCAATTTTTCCTCACCATCCTTCCAGACGAGAGTGAAACCAAGTTGATATTCCCGACGGGATTGACAAATGCTTTCATTTCCTAGACAGTTCCAGAGTTGAGGGGGAACATTTTGAATGGAGGAGTGCACGTGCACAGAAGACAACACCCGGTATTGTTCACACAGCAGGTTGTGCAGCACCAACAGGGACAGGGGTACCTCGGACGGGTTGGCATTGATGACGATGTCTCGTAGCACACTAGAGGTCTAAAGCAAGATGTAATTAAATTAAAAACTGTTATGAATGTAACATAGAAGTACTCGCAACACATCATGACCAGCAGGTTGAAGAACAGCATCTTCCCTGCAACCATCAGGCTCTTGAATACTACAAGGCACTAACCTCAGCGACTATGATCTTCTATGGACTTGATGGACATAGTTGTACTATGGATTTTCTTTTTCACCAGTATTAGTTATTTATTGAATTTTTTGACTACTATATTTATCCGTGTGTATTGCCTTTATGACTGCCTCGGCAAAGCAGCCAACATAATCAAAGACCTTTCCCACCCTGGTCATTCCTTCTCCCTGCTCACGTCCAGCAGAAGGCACAGAAGGTTGAACGTGCCAGACTCGGGAACAGCTTCTTCCTCTTATCAGGCTTCTGTACTTACTTATGGCCTATTATGCCTTCTGGCATGTAGGGCAGCAACAAAGGTCCTCCACTCCTGTCTGTTCTGGGCTGGCTTCTGGACACTACCCCAGGTCAGGTCCATTGTTTTCATTTCCTCCTCTACAGTTCGATGCCAGGTGGTTTTGGGTCTCCCTCTTTTCCTTTTCCCTTCCGGTGTCCAGTGCAGGACTATTTTTGGGATGCTGTCTGGTTCTCTTCGGCTTTCACCATTGACATGCATCCTAGCATCTGTCAATAGCCCTGGAAATCCATCACGCCCAGTAGTGTTGATTCCTTCAGTTGCTGTTTCCGAAACACATTTGTTTTACGAGACAGGGTTGTTAGCCCTGTGCTCAACCTCCAACATGGAGGACCCGTGGATCGCTCTTCGTCTCGCCTTTACCCTTCGACCTGTCCAGCATGGGAGACCCCAACAGGAGACGAATCTCCCGCTGGCATAGCTCTAGGGGTCACTGAGACACACAAGCTCCCTGACCACGACAAGATTGCAATCCAACGGGGAGAGGCTTCTGTACAGTCCTTCCATAAGCTAGGGTACAGTCCAATGCGCCTTTCTCCCTTTGCTGACATTGGACTTTGTCTCTGGAACATGGAGGAGTTCTGTCCACGACTGCAAGAAATTGTGGAGAGTAGTAGGCATAGCCGAGTTGTTCACACAGACCAGACTTCCGACCATTGACTCCATCTACACTTCACACTGCCATTAGAAAAACAGCCACATAATAAAGACCTCCTACTATCTGCAGAAGATTGAAAATTCGCACCACAAGACACAGGGTTTCTTCCCCTCTGTTATCAGGCTTCTGAATGGTCCTTTAATAAGCTGGGGTACTGTCCAATACACTTCTACCCTATTGCGGATGTTGAGCTTTGTCTATGGAACTGATGCACTACAATGCAGAGAACTATATTCTGCACTCTGTATCTTCTCCTTCGTACTATGTATTGTACTAGATTATGACTTGATTGTACTTATGGATAGTATTATCTGAACCAATTGGATAATACAAAACAAAGCTTTTCACTGTACCTTGGTACACATGACAAGAACAAACCTAAATCTTATGGGATAGTTAAGCTGTTGCAAATAAGAATGACAATTGAACACACTAGACTCGAGTACATAAATAACGCATTTATCCTGTCAACCCTACCTCTGGCACCTAACCAAGGCGAATCAGCAGCCCAACACCTTAGTCTCATCTTTGCTCCATATACTTAAAAAAAAATCCAGAGAGCTCAGCCATGAAAACATCATTGTACCAGTAATTGGCAATAATTAGAAAATTCTTCCAGAGAAGAATCAAATGTTGAAACATCTTCAACATATCTTTAAACCTTCAACTCCATGAAGAAATGACATCAGACAGTAATTTGGGAATTACAATTTTGATACAAGGGCTAATTTTATAACATGTAAAAATGCAACGAGTGCAAATTGCAGAGTCCAATTTAAGAACCGAGCTGCCAGTATTATTAGAATTATACTTGTAAACTTGCAATACAAAGTGCTGTAGTAACTCAGTTAGGCAGCATCTCTGGAGGACATGAATAGGCAACGTATAGGGTCAGGAACCCTCCTTCAATATGAAGGAGTGCGCATCCTAACAAGCATTAACTGCTCCACCTGTGGGAGAGTCACATAGGCCTCTTTAAATGCCTCAGAACCTTTGGAATAGCACAGTGGTGCAGCTGGTAGAGCTGTTGCCTCACAGCACTAGTGACCCAAATGTGATCCTGGACTTGGGTGCAGTCTGTGTAGAGTCTGCACATTTTCCCTGTGACTGCTTGTGTGTCCTCTATCACCCTTAATGCATATTCATTTATCAAGAGTCATGCAGAGATTCTAGCCTACCTTTCCTAGTACAGAATCCAAACTGACTGTAGTCCTACTTGTCGGCTCAGAGCAAGCATGATTCATTTCTGCCACATCTATGTCAGCATCTGGAGTGAGAACAGTCTTTGAGAGACCGTCGACGACAGCCTTCAACTCATACAAGCGATTCAGGATTTCTGTCTGTCTTGATTCCAAATTCTGGAGCTCGAGAGACTCATCTCCATTCTGAAAGACAAATGGTGTATACATTGTAGACACAAGAGACTGCAAATGCTGGAATGTATTGGCCAAAAAAAAAAACTGCTGGATGAACTCAGCAGATCAGGCAGAACATATGGAGGGAAATGGACAGACCATTTCAGTTGGAATCCTTCATGATGTTAAGATAAAGTATTCCTCTGTCACTTCTTCATTTCCAATTATCATCCCATTACAGAAAGGACATGGCGGCTTTGGAGAGGGTGCAGAAGAGGTTTACCAGAATGCTGGCTGGACAAACTTGAATTGTTTCTCTGGAGCGTCAAAGACAGGGGTGATTTAGAAACATAGAAAATAGGTGTAGGAGGCCATTCGGCCCTTTGAGCCAGCACCGCCATTCATTGTGATCATGGCTGATCGGCAGCTATCAATAACCCATGCCTGCCTTCTCCCCATATCCCTTGACTCCACTAGCCCCTAGAGCTCTATCCAAGTCAATCTTAAATCCATCCAGTGATTTGGCCTCCACTGCCCTCTGTGGCAGGGAATTCCATAAATTCACAACTCTGGGTAAAAAAGTTTTTTCTCACCTCAGTCTTAAATGACCTCCCCTTTATTCCAAGACTGTGGCCCCTGGTTCTGGACTCACCCAACATTGGGAACATTTTTCCTGCATCTAGCTTGTCCAGTCCTTTTATAATTTTATATGTTTCTATAAGATCTCCCCTCATCCTTCTAAACTCCAGTGAATACAAGCCTAGTCTTTTCAATCTTTCCTCATATGACAGTCCCACCATCCCAGGGATCAATCTCGTGAACCTACGCTGCACTGCCTCAATCACAAGGATGTCCTTCCTCAAATTAGGAGACCAAAACTGCACATAATACTCCAGATGTGGTCTCACCAGAGCTCTATTCAACTGCAGAAGAATCTCTTTACTCCTGTACTGAAATCCTCTTGTTATGAAGGCCAACATTCCATTAGCTTTCTTCACTGCCTGCAGTACCTGCACGCCAACTTTCAGTGACTGGTGTACAAGGACACCCAGGTCTCGCTGTACCTGCCCTTACCTAACCCCATTGAGATAATAATCTGCCCCCTTGTTTTTGCCGCCAAAGTGGATAACATCACATTTATCTATATTATACTGCATTGGCCACGCATCAGCCCACTCACTCAACCTGTCCAGGTCCCCCTGCAACCTCCTAACATCCTCTTCACAGTTCACACTGCCACTGCCACCCAGCTTTGTGTCATCCGCAAACTTGCCAGTGTTGCTCCTAATTCCCTCTTCCAAATCATTAATATATATGGTAAACAGTTGCGGCCCCAACACCGAGCCTTGCGGCACTCCACTCGCCACTGCCTGCCATTCTGAAAAGGACCCGTGCACTCCTACTCTTTGCTTCCGGTCTGCCAACCAATTTTCTATCCATGTCAACACCCTACCCCCAATACCATGTGCTCTAATTTTAGTCACCAGTCTCCCGTGCGGGACCTTATCAAAGGCTTTCTGAAAGTCTAGATACACTACATCCACAGGCACCCCTTCATCCATTTTACTTGTCACATCCTCAAAAAATTCCAGTAGATTAGTCAAGCATGATTTCCCTTTCATAAATCTATGTTGACTTGGACTAATCCTTTTACTGCTATCCAAATGCTCCATTATTACCTCTTTAATAATTGACTCCAGCATCTTTCCCACCACCAAAGTCAGGCTAACTGGTCTGTAATTCCCCGTTTTCTCTCTTGCTCCTTTCTTGAACAGGCATTTGGCAGGTATATAAAATTAGGAGAGATATAGAGAAGGTAGATGGTTATAGCTCCTCAACCCCCAAGTGTGGAAGTGTCAAAGAGGGCTTCACAGTTAAGTGGGCAAAGTTTAACGGAAATGTGAAGAGCAATTTTTTGTTACAATGGTGGGTGCCTGGTATGTGCTGCCAGAAATAGTGATGGAAGCAGATACAACTGGAGCATTTAAGAGACTTTGAGATAGGCACATGGATAATCAGGAAATTGAAGGATGCAGATCAAGTACTGGCAGGGATGATTAGTTTAACTTGACATGTTCAGTACAAACGTTGTGGGCGAAAGAACCTGTTCCTGTGCTGTTCTAAAAATGCTCCTGTATCTGTCTGTGTGGGTCCCACATCCATTTCTGATGCAATGCATCTACCTACATAACTTTCATTTTCGATTTCCCCGTTTACTAATTTCTTGGTCATTCTTTGGTGAACTCTAATGCTCCCACCCCTCAGGCATTTACCTTAGATTGATTGATATTTAAAATTTCTCCTGCAATTGGTCCATTTGGCTTTTTTTTGCCCCTTAAAATAATATGCATGTTGCCAATCATCTATTATTTCTTGTAAATGGTTCCCATTAAATCCCCGCCCGCCTCCGCGTTAACTGCAGCTCATTCCATATATACACCGCCCCTTCGTGTACGAAAGTTACCCCTCAAACTATGCCCTCTGGCTCACGATTCCCCTACTCTGGGTAAAAGACTCTGTACATTTACCCGATTTAGTCTTCTCATGATGTACACGTCTACAAGATCATCCCTCATCCTCCTGCACTCCAGGGAATAAAGTCCTAGACTGCTCAACCTCTCTGCTCAGGCCCTCGAGTCCTGGCAAATTCCTCGTAAATCTTTTCTGTACTCTTTCCAGCTTGACAACATCCCCTATTATTACTGTATTAGATCACTACATTAACACTCAGTGCTGCATCTCTTTAACTATTTGGAGGCTTTTGAGCAAGAGCCACTGATTTGGCCTGAGCTCCAGAGGCACGTGGCAGACTGGCCAACCCTCCCTCAGACACGCACCTGAGCGTCCGCAACGGCTCCGTGAACATTGGGCACCTTGTACATACAAGTGGGCAGCTCCACGGCGCCCTCGCCCAGGTGATAAGACTTTACTTTATACATCAGCGCCGCTGTCGACCGGACTCCTGCTCGCCAGCCCGCCCACCATTAAATCTTCCCATCAGCCCTCGAGCCCGCATAGACACGCCCCTCCTCCTCCTTCCCATTGGTCCAACATCACCCTCCCCATATTCCTATTCGATAATAGACGTTCAATCAAATAACGTCAGGTGTATTTAAGATGGAGGAAATATAAAAGATAATATAAAATATAAACTGTTGCAAACATAATAATTCAATTCGCGCTTTCATATCGAATATGCTTTATTATTAATGGAAAAAAGAACGACGGTCTTAGTAAGCTTAGTACTGCCAATAAGGCTGCAGGCAATGTTCTCATGTGGACTACATGTCCCAGTGGGCAGTTCGCCGCGATGGGCTTCTGGGAAGGGTGGTCTGCAGCTGCGGGAAAGTTCACCCATGGACTACAAATCCCAGAGGGCTGTTCACGATCCCTTGCAGAGCGGGTGGGCCTAGTCTGCGGGGTTGATAGACTACAACTCCCAGCGGGCAGTGCGACAAGCGTTGGCGGTCCGGCGCAGCTCCTCAAGTATCTTTGGTCCGGCGGCTTGAAGCGGCGCGCGATCGGTGGTGAGCCCGGGAGTCGCGTCAGTCACAGAGGCGATGGAAGCCTGGTGAGTTCCGGAGAGTCGAAGCCTCATTCAGGCCGAGCGTGAGGGCAGGGAACCAGAGGTATTGCATCCAACGTTCTCTGGTACCTGCAATAGAAGAGCCAACCTTTAGCAAGTTGGCACCGCATCGGCCTCAAAGTTTAAGGGTCCTGGGCTCCGGCCCCGCATGATTCATACAACATGCAAACAGGCCCCTCAGCCCAGCTTGCTCATGCCAACCATGGTGCCTATCCATACTAGTCTCACCTGCCCACGTTTGGCCCACATCCCTCTAAACCATTGTATTCATGTGCCTTTTCAGATTCCCTTTCTTAAAGAGCTGCATATCTAGTCAGTCTGATGAAGGTTCCCCACCAGAAACATCGCCTGCCCATTCCCTTCACAGACACTGCCTGATCCCCTGATTTATTCCAGCATTTGTGTTTTGCTCAATGTTTCAGCATCTGCAGACCCTTGTGTTTGCACATCCAATACTCTACTACCGTGTGCCAAAGCACTCCAGCCTCCCTTATAAACGAATGTACTGACTTGGTGCTTTAACATCTCAGTTTAAAAATACTTATTCCTGATTTCAAATCCCTCCAAGTTCTTGCCTCTCCCTATCACCATAGCATCTTCCCATTGATTAACTGTCCTGAGATTTCTGCAATACATCGAACAATATAGCATAGGAAATTACAGCACGGTAACAGGCCCTTTGACCCACAATGTCTGTGCCAAACATGATACTGTCAAACTGATCCTCTCTGCCTGCATGTGATCCATATCCCTCTATTTCCTGCATATCCATGTGCCTACCTCAAAGCGTAAATGCCAGGATCATATCTGCTTCCACCACCACTGGCAGCGCGTTCCAGGCACCCACCACTCTGTGAATAAGGCTTTCCCTGCACTTCTCTGATAAACTTTGTTCTTCTCAGCTTAATGGTAATCTTGCAATAACGACTTTTGCACCTCTAACTTCACAATTTCTTCTAAGGCAGTCCCTTGGGGTGCAGAAGTATTGCTTCTGTTTCACTTTTGTGGGTTCTGAGGTGGTTTGAGGTCAATGTGTGGAAATTACAGACTCTTCCACAGATGGGACTGGGACAGGTGGATCGGTAGTTTGTGAGACACATGAAACTGCAGATGCTGAAATCTTGAGCAATTAAAAAAAAGTGCTTTTTAGAACTGCACTTTACGGGTCAGGCAAGTGTACAGGGAATAGACAAGTGACATTTTGGGTTGGGATGCTTCTGGTAGTTTGTGAAGTGTTGTTCTCTTTCCGTTGCTTATGCAGGGCCTCTATGTGCTCCCAATGTATTGACTCAAAATTCTTAATATCATCCCAAATGCTTCTTCTCCACATTAAGCAGTCACAAGCACATATGATAATTTATCACTCTTGGCTCTCTTAATAAAGATTTTCTAAGGTGCCAATAGGGATGTTGCAAATCTTCAAGGAGATTTTAACAATTTCCTTAAATCTTTTCCTCGGTTTGCCTGGTGATCTTGTCAAAGTTTGTTTCTTAAAAAGCAGATAGCAACAAAAACTGTTGAAGGTACACCATGGCAATCTTTAATTGATTCGTCAGATGGGAGTGGCAAGATCTACAATGAGCACAAATGTTGCTCAGGGCTTCTCGGGCTCCACTCACAGAACAAAGGAAAGTTAGCGCCAAAGATTCTATATCGAGCAAGATAGTCCACTCCTGCTAAATCCAACGGGCTGACATGTAGTACCCAACGGAGCGGAACGTCGGCCTTTTTTTCGGCCATTTCAGTAACCTGACCTGACTTTGTATATCCCTCTCGCAGGGTAATCAGCATTGCGGGGGAACAGTTTGTGTGTATGATATAGGGTTAGATTCATAATTCTGTTAATTCATAATTCTGTTAAAGTTTGTTATTCTGATTCTGTTGTCTTTTTTAATGTTTTTTTAATAACATTTATTTTTAAATGGTTGTGCTGTGCTGTGTTTGAGTTGATTTTAGTATTACACTTGCACTCTGAAGTTCATCTAATCACACTGTTCACAACTGCGGTATTTGGAAAAATAATAGCAATATGAAGATTCCAGTTGCTCTACTCTTGGAATGTTCCTTAATGTTCCTTAATGATTTTTTGTGTCTATGGAATTGTTTTTCAACAATAAAATGGGTCTGGTCTTCCCAATAGCCAGAGAGTGGAATGAGATATGTCTGTAATGGTGGGGTGATCTAAATGAAGTATTTAACAAAATTAAAATTATTTTGAGCGAGATTAAAAAATGATATATAACTTAAGGATGGTTTTATTCAGCGAGCATACAGCTGATTAGATTGTGTAGGAAAGAACACACATATACACACACATATGAATGTGATATAGATGTATATAATCGTATAACACACAATATATATTTCTCCAGATTTTTATATATAATAAACTTTATTTCGGACTTTATTTCGAAACATTGAGCAAAACACAAATGCTGGAAGAACTCAGGGGACAAGGGACAACATCACATAAAAATACATTGCAAACCTCCCCGCAACTTTACCCTGGCGTCCCAGCCGTGCTGATCCGGGCCAGACTTCCCACACGCTGTGGAAGGAACATAGGCATCTTTTTGCTCGGCTATTCGGACACTTTTCCATTCGCCTTGATATGTCTATTTACACCAAACCTGAGGCCATCTAAGAGTAGAATTCTGTTGATTGTCCTAACTACTATGGATTACAATTCCTCATCGCCTCTTTACATGCTGACCCACATACAGTGCCTTCTGATCAACCCATCACTTTTGATTATTAAAATTGTCATCAAACCCAAGCATGGTTGTGTTCTTTCTTATATTTGCAAAATACTCCTGATGTACAACGATTTGAGACCCCAACATTCAGGAATTCAAGAGCGAGCTGAGTTGGCATCTGTCCTGTCACTGGCCAAAGATTCAATTTCCATTTTGGAGACAATAATGAAATATAGCAACTTTAGACTTTGGAGATACAGCGTGGAAACAAGCCTTTAGGCCCGCTGAGTCCGTGTGGAACTGCGATCACCTCTTACACTGGCACTATCCTACACTAGGAATAATTTACAATTTTACCGAAGCCAATTAACCTACATACCTGTACATCTCTGGAGCATGGGAAGAAACCGGATCACTGGGAGAAAATGTGCACGTTCACAGGGAGAGCCTACAAACTGTACAGACTGCACCCATAGTCTGGATCGAACCTCAGTCTGTGCCACTGTGCCACCCCTAAACCCTTTCAAACACGTAAAAAAATGTATAATCCTTTCTTCCATCATGACGATCAATTGTCAACATGTAATTTAATGAATGTGTAAAGTGTTGGATTAACATTGTTGTATTTGAAGACTCAAGGGACTCCAGACGTTGGCTTACCAAAAAGGTCACAAAGTGCTGGAGTAACTCAGCGAGTCAGAACATGAATAAGTGAAGTTTCTGATCAAGACCCCTCTTCAGATTGTTGTATTTAAGGTTTTTTTTGTGCTTTGTTAACTATCGATATCAATGCTTTCCATGTGTTTTGTGAGTTTGTTTCAATAGTTCTCTGTTCATTTAGCTTGGAGCCTGCAAGAGCGATCAAGGCAATTGACAGGAAGTCAGTGCACCAGATTTGTTCTGGGCAAGTCGTGCTAAGTCTCTGCACTGCTGTAAAAGAACTGGTGGAAAATAGCATAGATGCTGGAGCTACTAACATTGGTGAGGACAGCAATAATTAAATTATATCTCCAATATATTTCAACAGTGTACACTTGTATAGGTCTTTTCACACAAATGGGTCAGTCATGTTAGGCCAAGTGGATTCCACCTATATCATTCTGTGATAAACATAGAACAGTACAGCACAGGAACAGACTCTTCAGCCCACAATGTCAGTGCCGGACATGATGCCAAGTTAGTCCGATCTCATCTGCCTGTACATTGTTTGACCTACTGCTCTGTGTATAGGTTATCTAATTTCTACAATGTGCTGTATTTGCTTTTTATAAAATCAATGCAACTCTGGCCAGAAACTGTACTCTGAATTTCTGATGTCTGAATTTCTCTTTAAATTAGAGATAGAGCATGGAATCAGGCCCTTTGACCTATTGTGTCCACGGCGACCATCGATCAACCATTCACACTAATTCTGTTATCCAACTTTCGCATCCACTCCTACACACCAAGGCAATTTACAGCAGCCGATTAACCCGCATGTGTTTGGGATGTGTGAGGCAGCAGCTCTACCTGCTGCCCATTTTATTATTGCAGTTAAATGTTTAACTATAATTAGAGCAGGTGACTTATAAGAAATATTCAACGAGGGAATAAATGTATTCATTTCTCTTAAACTGGATCTTTTTCAGAGATTAGATTGAAAGAATTCGGTGCAGACTTGATTGAAGTATCGGATAATGGAGATGGAGTGGAGGAGAAAAACTTCAAAGGACTAAGTAGGTCGTTCTTTCTTTCACAGGATAGGTACACCAGCAAGCTCATATTTATTACGATTTCCTAACAGAGTTAGTGCTGAGCTGCCTTCTTCAATCATTACAATCTGTATGTTGAAGTAACTTCTTTGAGTACGAGAATTAGATTTTGAACCAAACATTGATGTTGTCCTATTCCATTAATTTTAAGTTGACAGTGATCTCACTGGCTCAGTGATACATTAATGTCACATGCACCTAAGTGCCGTGATAATTAAATTATTGGATACTATTCAGTAAAATCTTACTGTACATGAGCACAGTAGATTGTACTGAGGCAGTACACAAGAGTCTCCACGTTTCCGGTATCAACTTGTATACTTCAAGTTTCATCTCTTTTGTGACTTTCTTTTATTTATTAAAGAGGCGCTTAGGTGACCCTTACTCTGGGTCCAAGTCATTTACTTAGCCTTATAGTAAGTAAGTATGTTTATTGGCCAAATATTCACATACAGGGAATTTGCTTTGGTGTTCCGCCCACGTAACAACATGACATACAGTAACAGTTACGAATGACTCAGAAAACACTAAACATTAATAATAATAAAACATTAATGATAAAACACCATTGATCAAGCATTGAACCAACAAAATACCAGATTAAAGGGAGGCTACAGATTTTTGGCTGTTGAGTAGAGCAACTTCTCGTGTATAAAAACTCTTTTTATGTCTGGCTGTGGCAGCTTTGACAGTCCGGAGTCACCTTCCAGAGGGAAGTGATTCAATAGTTTGTGGCCAGGGTGAGAGGGGTCAGAGATGATCTTGCCCGCTCGCTTCCTGGCCCTTGCAGTGTACAGTTCATCAATGGAGGGAAGGTTGCAGCCAATAACCTTCTCTGCTGATCGGACGATTCGCTGCAGCCTCCAGGTGTCGTGCTTGGTGGCTGAGCCAAACCAGACCATGATGGAGAAGGTGAGAACAGACTCGACGATGGCCGAGTAGAATTGGACCATCATTGCTTATGGCAGATAGTGCTTCCACATCTGCCGTAGGAAGTACATCCTCTGTTGTGCCTTTTTGACTGTGGAGTCGATGGTAGCCCCCCACTTAAGGTCCTTGGAGATTATCGTTCCCAGGAACTTAAAAGACTCCACAGATGTGACTGTGGTGTTGTTGATGGTGAGTGGCGTGAGGGGAGGGGGAGCTCTCCTAAAGTCTACAATCAACATTGAGCTCCAGGTTGTTGCAATGGCACCAGGACACCAGCTGTGAAGCTTCCTGTCTGTTGGCAGAATCCCTCCATCCTGGATCAGTACAATCAGGGTTGTGTCGTCCTCAAACTTGAGAAACTTGACAGGTGTCTGTGGAGGTGCAGTCATTCGTGTAGAGAGAGCAGAGGAGAGGAGAGGAGAGAGTAGCAACCTTGCATATGATGATACAGTGGTGATGCTCTGTATGATGATATAGGCCTAACACTTTATAAGGAAGATGGCTCAAATGTTACCTGTGGTTTCTTGAGACTCGTTTAAAATATAGATTAGAAGTCCATAGAATAATGCCTCCAAGGTTTTAACTTTAACAGTGACTAAAAATTTGTTATTGAAATACAAATAAAGTAAACCTGCTAAATTTACATGATAAATTAATATTTATATATATATTGCAAACGTATATTTCTTCATTTTTTAAAGCACTGAAGCACTACACATCCAAGTTACAAGATTTCTCTGACCTTTTGCATGTGGAGACATTTGGATTTAGAGGAGAAGCCTTAAGCTCCTTATGTGCTCTAAGGTACAGTGATATCTCTATAATACTAAAACTCTCCATCTTGTTTGTGGCTGTGTGTGTGTGAGTCAATATCTGTTCATTCCTATCTTCTTTATGAACAAAGACAAGATTTTTGAGCAATATTTTGTAAGACAAGAACCGTTTATATATGAAAGGCTTTGTGGTTAGTTCGAAGAATGAGTATTGTTCACGCACTGAAGACCAGCAAGAAAACTAAGAGTTGGCCAGTCTGGAGAGCGTGAAGCTTTTGATAAAGGCTGGCACGAAATGCTGGAGTAACTCAGCGGGTGAGGCAGCATCTCTGGAGAGAAGGAATGGGCGACGTTTCGTGTCGTTGCCCATTCCTTTTCTCCAGAGATGCTGCCTCACCCGCTGAGTTATTCCAGCATTTCGTGTCTCCCTTCGATTTAAACCAGCATCTGCAGTTCTTTCTTACACAAGTTTTTGATAAATATTGGTTTAACTAATACTTTAGTTCAAAGGAAGGTTAGACTGTGCTAGATATCTCTTAACACTGTCCTTTTGCTCTTGCTAGCAACCTGTCAATTGTGACTTGCCACAAGACTGCCAAAGTTGGGACCCGCCTGCTATTTGACAACAATGGGCATATCAGCCAAAAGATGCCACAGCCTCGACAGCAAGGGATGACTGTAAATGTTCAGCAGCTGTTTAATACACTTCCGGTCAGACACAAAGAGTTTTTGCGACATATTAAGAAGGTGGGTTAAATTTTATTTAGTGGTTTATTTCAAGTAAACCAATACAAATATAGGGGGATGACACAGTGGTGCAGCTGGTAGACCTGCTGCATCACACGCCAGAGTCCTGGGTTCAATCCTGCCCCAGGTGCTATCTTTGTAAAGTTTGCACGTTCTCCCTGTGAGCGCATGGGTTTACTCCGGGTGCTCAGGTTTGTTCCCACATCCCAAAGACGTGCGGGTTTGTGGGCTGATTGGCCTCTGTAATTTGCCCGACCAGGCAAATAGGATAACATTTTCGAATATTAATGAATGATCAGTGGTTGACTGGACTCAATGGACTGAAGGGCCTGCTTCCATGCTGTAACTTTAAATTAAAGAGTCAAGGCAAAACATTTACAAATTTAAATAATTCAATCCCTCCTTGGGTGTAATATGGGTTCCGAACTCCTGAGAAGCTGAGGTGGTCCAACAAATGGAGCACTCTATGATTCCCACACATGACCGGTAAAGTGGTTGGAATTTATAGACCAGAATAAAAACCTACACAGCTGGAAACAGAGTCTGAAAATTGGAAAGCAAAAAATATCCATTGTAGTTTAATTTAGTTTAAAGATACAGTGCAGAAACAGGCCCTTCAACCCACTGAGTCCACACTGACCCAACATGCAAAGGAGACTTTAAACTAGAAAGGCTGGGGGGGAGGGACTCGGGTAGTGGGGGCTAGGGCTCAGGGTGAGGGGCAAGAGGCAGAGAAGGTAAGCACTCGGACCCAAAATGTAGGCGAGAAAGAGGAAAAAGATAATAAACAGAGAATAAGGGATGGTGGGTTTCTAAAATGTGTATATTTTAATGCTAGGAGCATTGTAAGAAAGGTGGATGAACTTAGAGCCTGGATTGACACCTGGAAATATGATGTTGTGGCAATCAGTAACAACATGGTTGCGGGAGGGTTGTGATTGAAAACTAAATATTCCAGGATTTTGTTGCTTCAGGTGTTATAGAATTGGAGGGACCAGAGGTGGAGGGGTTGCATTGCTTGTCAGAGAAGATATTACAGCAGTGCTTTGGCAAGATAGATTAGAGAGCTCGTCTAGGGAGGCTATTTGGGTGGAACAGAGAAGTGGGAATGGTGTAGCAACACTTTTAGGGGTGTATTATAGACCGCCAAATGGAGAGTGAGAATTGGAAGAATTAATTTGTAAGGAGATAGCAGATATTAGTAGTAAGCACAAGGTAGTGATTGTGGGAGATTTCAATTTTCCAAAAATAGACTGGGAAATTCTGTAAATGGCCTGGATAGTTTGGAGTTTTGTTAAATGTGTGCAAGATAGTTTTTTGCAGCAATACATAGAGATATCGACCAGAGAAGGGGCAGTGCTGGACCTCCTGTTAGGAAATGAGGCAGGTCAGGTGATGGAGGTATGCGTTGGTGAGCACTTCGGGACCAGTGATCACAATACTATTAGTTTCAATATAATTATGGAGAGAGTCAGAACTGGACCTAGGGTTGAGATTTTTGATTGGAGAAAGGCTAACTTTGAGGGAATGCGTAATGATTTAAAAGGAGTGAATTGGGACATTTTGTTTTATGGGAAGGATGTAGAAGAGAAATGGAGGACATTTAAAGGGGAAATTGTAAGAGTACAGAATCTTTATGTCCCTGTTCGATTGAAAGGAAATTGTAAAAATCGGAAAGAGCCATGGTTTTCAAGGGAAATTGGACACTTGGTTCGAAAAAAGAGAGATATCTACAATAATTATAGGAGGCATGAGGTGCTAGATGAGTATAAAGAATGTAAAAAGAATCTTAAGAAATAAATAAGAAAAGCTAAAAGAGGTTGCTTTGGGAAGAATGGTGAAAGTAAATCCAAAGGGTTTCTACAGCTATATTAATAGCAAAAGGATAACGAGGGATAAAATTGGACCATTAGAGAGCCAGAATGGACAGCTATCTGCAGAGCCAAAAGAGATGGAGGAGATATTGAACAATTTATTTTCTTTGGTATTCGCCAAGGAGAAGGATATTGAACTCTGTGAGGTACGGGAAAAAAGTAGTGTAGCTATGGAAACTATGAGATTCAAAGAGGTGGAAGTACTGACACTTTTGAAAAATATAAAAGTGGATAAGTCTCCAGGTCCTGACAGGATATTCCCTAGGACATTGAGGGAAGTTAGTGTAGAAATAGCAGGGGCTATGACAGAAATATTTCAAATGTCATTAGAAACTGGAATAGTGCCGGAGGATTGGCGCACTGCGCATGTTGTTCCATTGTTTAAAAAGGGTTCAAAGAATAAACCTAGCAATTATAGACCTGTTAGTTTGACGTCAGTGGTGGGCAAATTAATGGAAAGGATACTTAGAGATAATATATATAAGCATCTGGATAAACAGGGTCTGATCAAGAACAGTCAACATGGATTTGTGCCTGGAAGGTCATGTTTGACAAACCTTCGTGAATGTTTTGAAGAGGTTACTAGGGAAATTGATGAGGGTAAATCAGTGGTTGTTGTCTATATGGAATTCAGTAAGGCCTTTGACAAGGTTCCCCATGGAAGGTTGGATTATAATGTTCAATCTTTGGGTGTTAATGGTGGAGTAGCAAGATGGATTCAACAGTGGCTGAATGGGAGATGCCAGAGAGTAATGGTGGATGGCTGTTTGTCAGGGTGGAAGCCGGTGACCAGTGTGGTGCCTCAGAGATCTGTGTTGGGTTCACTGTTGTTTGTCATGTACTTCAATGATCTAGATGATGGAGTGGAAAATTGGATAAGTAAGTATGCAGATGATACTAAGATAGGTGGTCCTGTGGATAATGAAGTAGATTTTCAAAGTCCACAGAGAGATTTGGGCCATTTGGAAGAGTGGGCTGAAAGGTGGCAGATGGAGTTTAATGCTGATAAGTGTGAGGTGCTACATCTTGGCAGGACAAATCAAAATAGGACGTACATGGTAAATGGTAGGGAATTGAGGAATGCTGTGGAACAGAGGGATCTAGGAATAACTGTGCATAGTTCCCTGAAGGTGGAATCGCATGTAGATAGGGTGGTAAAGAAAGCTTTTGGTGTGCTGGCCTTTATAAATCAGAGCATTGAATATAGGAGTAGGGAAGTAATGTTAAAATTGTACAAGGCATTGGTGAGACCAATTATGGAGTATGGTGTACAATTTTGGTTGCCTAATTATAGGAAGGATGTCAACAAAATAGAGAGAGTACAGAGGAGATTTACTAGAATGTTGCCTGGGTTCCAGCAACTAAGTTACAGAGGAAGGTTGAACAAGTTAGGTCTTTATTCTTTGGAGCTCAGAAGGTTAAGGGGGGACTTGATTGAGGTCTTTAAAATGAAGAAAGGGATAAACAGAGTTGACGTGGATAAGCTTTTCCCATTGAGGGTAGGGAAGATTCCGAGTCTCTAACACTGTGAGGCAGCAAATCTACCGCTGCGCCTCCGTGATGCCCCAAGTTTAGATTTGGGAAATGTGTTATCCAACAATTCTAATTGCACAATATGCATTGTATTGAAAATAAATTGTTCAAATCGCAGTTTGAAACTCTTTGGAAATTCTGTTTCAAACTCTGTTTTAAAACAGGAGTACAGCAAAATGGTGCAGGTGCTCCAGGCCTATTGCATCATCTCCACAGGGATACGGATCTCCTGCACAAATCAGGTTGGACAAGGAAAGAAAAACCCTGTCATTTCCACAGGTGGTTGCTCCTCATTAAAGGAGAACATAAGTGCTGTGTTTGGAGCAAAACAGGTGAAAAGGTTCATCATGTATCTTATCTGGCACAGAAATCCTTTAACTACATTTGCAATCTCTGCTTGGTCAGTCTACTTAACATGTGCCAAGAAATTACTATAGTGCCTCCTACATGAAGTGGATTTGGAGTATTACCAAAGATCCTATAGCAAGCAAGATAGATCACTCGACGAAAAGGACGTAGTACGGTCATGGGCAGATTCATGGGTAATTTTCAGCCCCATTTCCGTAACCGACTTCCGTCTCCGCACCAAAGATCCCATAGCGGAGCAAAGATACTAGTGCAGAGACAAGCCGGTTACGGAAACATCCTCGTAAAAATAAAGGTTCTTTGGTAAAAATCTTCTAATTTCCGAATTATAATTTATTAACACAAACTGTTCCCCCGCAACGTTGATTACACTGAGGGTCGGGTTACTGAAAAAGGCCCACGCTCAGCTCCGTTGCGTACTACACTTTAGCCCATTGCATTTAGAAGGAGTGGTCTATCTTGCTCCGCTGTAGGATCTTTGGTATTACTTCCAGCTAATTTGTCAGCAGTTAAGGGCCTGTCCCATTTAGGCTATTTTTTAGGCGACTAGGCTGTTGCCACATGGTCGCCGGGGTGTCGCCTATATGGTCGTGAGTAGTCTCCTCAGTCGTCCAAAGAGTCGTAGCGTCTTTCTGGTCACCGCTGGATTTTCAACACGTTGGAAATTTTTCAGAGACATTCGACGACAGTGGGTTTGACGCCAATGAGCGCAGCTTGACTTCTCCTGACGTAGGTGCTGTCGTAGATGTCGCCAGGTGACGTAGGTTGTCGCCAGTGCTGACTTCAGGTTTTTTTTTGTTGTTAAAGTAATTATTCTATTTCAAATTTTATGTTGAAGTGGGGTCCAGTCGGCGGTTTTTCGGTGACCTACTACAACTATGACAGTCTTCTAAAAATAGGCTAAGTGGGGCAGGCCCTTTAGATTCTCTTGGAAAGAGAATTATAAAATCAATACAATATAGACTAATGCCATTGTGTTTGTGCAAGGTATTTGTCAAACAATCCAATCAATCCCATTAGAAGATAGAACATCCAGTACAAGAACACGCCCTTCAGCCCACAATGTCTGTGTCGAGCATTATGTCAAGGCTTGCACAAGCAAGATAGCTTAATTCTGTGCACATACTTTTATGCAGTATAACTTTTTTTTTTCATTTACAGGTAAAGAGTCTTGTCCCTTTTGTTCAACTAAGTCCCAGTGAAGCTATTTGTGAAGATTATGGAATTAACCCTGCTAACATTCCCGAAAAACTTTACACGTAAGTAATAAACAATGATTATCACTAAATTTAGATCCGAGGTACAGTGAAAAACCTTGTTTTGCATGCTATCCAATCAGATCAGATAATACTATATGTACATACAATCGTCAAACTCAAGTACAAAAGGAAGAGCAAAGGGGAAGATACAGAGTGCAGGATATAGTTCTCAGCATTGTAGTGCACCAGTTCTGTAGACAAAATACAACGTCCACAATGGGGTAGTGGTGAATTGGATAGTACCCTAGCTTATGGAAGCACCATTGAGAAGCTTGATAACAGAGGGAAAGAAGCTGTTCCTGGGTCCAATGTGCACATCTTCAGACTTCTGCCTGATGGAAGCGTGGAATGACCGGGGTGGAACATGTCTTTGATAATGTTGGATTAATGAGGATGGTTAGAGCAAACACAAATGGAATGTAAAAGCTGTAAAGTATAAGGAATGCAAGCAAGCCAGGTCAGGCTAATAGAGGTAGAACATCTACAAATTTGATTCAGATGGATGATTTACCACAGAACTGGCCCAGCCTGTTCAATCTTTCCTCATATTTAACCCCTTCACCCTGAAAATCAACCTACTGGGCCTTCTCTGAACACCTGCACAAGTATATTTTTGCTTAAATATGGTGAACAAACAACATTGTTTTATGTGCTGTAACATTATCTTTCTTCTCTGAAGAATC
Source organism: Raja brachyura (assembly GCA_963514005.1). The sequence goes on from OY740801.1 coordinate 25,515,544, forward strand.
ACAGGTTTTGTGTCTCGTAGCGATCATGGAGTTGGTCGCAGTTCGACTGATCGACAGTTTTTCTTCATCAATCAACGACCGTGTGATCCAATAAAGGTAAGCAGCAGTCACGGTGAAAATGTATTAAATGCTGAACATGGATAGTTGACATTTGGGTTCAGGACCCTTCTGTCTGATTGTGGTGGTGGGGAAGGATAACAAAGCTGGAAAAGAGGTGGGGGCAGGACAAGGACACGCAAAGCTGACACACTCGGCGGGTAGGCAGCATCTCTGGAGAACATGGATAGGTGATGTTTCAGGTCGGAACCCTTCAGACTGAAGAAGGTGAAGAGATGCTCCCTGACCCGTTGAGTTACTCCAGCATTTTGCATGTATCTTTGCTATAAAGCAGCATCTGCAGTTAATTTTATATCACATATTGGCAAGTGATAGGTGGTTATAGGTGAGGGGGGGGGTGAATTTTGATAGGGGGATGTTTGGACAAAGGCAAGAGATGAAAAAACAAACAGTGAGAGATAAGGATTGAAGAAGTGTGAATTGTGTAGCCAGAGATATATGAGAGAGAAGAGGCAAGAGTGGAGGGAAACTAAGTGGAGGAAGGGGATTGCTAGGATTACTCAACGAGCCAGGATAGACTTACTGGGCCCAATTGTAGAACTACGATTGTTTTTTTTTCACGAGTCTTCTCCTGTTCTTCCTCATTACTTTCCATATCCTGCAAACCTTTATTTCTTTTGCCCTTGGGTATTTTTAGCTTCCCATAAAATGAATGCAAATGCAAGATATGTGGCAATAGGTTGCACATTTTCACCACTCTCTTGAACAAGGGCTATTTTCCTGAACCCATCTCATTTTTTGGTGACAGTATCATATCAATGATGTCTAGTCTTCCTGACCTCGAATGGAAGCCGACTCTCTGAGCTGGCTCAGTCATTTACACCACCCCCAAAGTTAAAGTAACAAATAGTTTAATTGTTACATAGGGAGGGAATATATCATGGTTAAACACAAAGTGCTGGAGTAACTCATGGGGTCAGGCAGCATCTCTGGAGAAAAAGGATGGGTGATGTTTCATGTCTGGACTCTTCATCAGATTGAAATGAATTATATGAAGGCAGATGAGATTAGTTTATCTTGGCATTGTATTTGGCAGAAGCGTTGTGGGCCAACGGTCCTGTTCCCCAGCTGTACATTTCTCTGTTATAAATAACACACATTTTTGTTTTCTTTTAGATTTCAAAGCTTGTAAATGAAGTATATCACATGTACAATAGACATCAATACCCATTTGTTGCCCTGAATATCTGTGTTGATTCTGGTAAGTGGAATTCAACACTGTATGGTTTTTTGGTTTTTTTTGCAAATCATTCCTATTGAGAATTTTAGATAAATTAAATTGCAAGATAAATTAACCGATTTTCTTTCAATTGGGAGAAATAAATAATCTGTGGATTGAATGTTGCAATGGATTTCTGTTCTAACAATTTACCTGCTGAATCTGTGGAATTCACTGCCACGGGTGGCTTTGGAGGCCAAATCATTGGGTATTTTTAAAACAAGAGATTGATAGATTTTTGATTAGTATGGTTGTCAAAGGTTACAGGGAGAAGACAAAAGGATGGGGTTGAGAGGGAAAAAGAGATTAGCCATGATCAAATGGCGGCGTAGTCTTGAAGGGCTGAATGGCCTAATTCTGTTCTTGTGTCTTATTTTATGGATTTAATCAAGCAAAAGTATGTATCCTCCATATCCACACATAAGATGACTATATTCACTAAGATCTGTTTTCCTATTTCTAGAGTGTGTTGATGTCAATGTCACACCAGACAAAAGGCAAATTCTTCTTCAGGAAGAAAAGCTCCTGCTTGCCATCCTGAAAACATCGCTTGTTCAGATGTACAATTCTGATGTCAACAAGCTCAATGTTAATCAGAAGTTTCATCAGATGACAGGTAAAAATTAATGTGGCTGTATGTTTGCTGTGGAGTTGTCAATTTTTTGGTTATTGTTTTCTATCAAAGACTAATAATGGGATGATGCCAACCAAATCACTGCTGCATTTAAGAGTAGTTTACACAGTGGCTCAGTTTGTAATCCTGAGCTATTGCAATATGGCTACTGTTATGTAGTCAAACACAACAGTCAGATTTCGCACAGACAAATGTGCTTTAATTAAACACAACAGAACATTTATACAACAGAACAGAAAAGTGTGGCATAGTGGAGCAGCTGATTGAGCTGCTGCCTCACTGCGCCAGAGACCCGGGTTCGATCCTGACCTTGGGTGCTGTCTGTGTGGAGTTTGCACGTTCTCCCTGTGACCGCATTGGGTTTCATCCAGGTGCTCCAGTTTCCTAAAGATGTGCAGGTGGGTAGGTTAATTGGCCTCTGTAAATTGCCCCTTGTTTGTAGGAGAGTGGGAAAATCGGAGGGAGTTGATAATATAGAGAGAATAAAGTTGGATTAGATTAGTGTAGTGTGCAAATGGGTGGTTAATGGTTTGCTGGTTGATGGGTCAAACAGCCTATTTCTATGCTGTATCTCTCTTTAAAAAAATAAAAATAAAAATTTATGACAGGTACGGAGGTATTTATAGCTTTTATGTTGGACCTAATTACGGATAAATCATTTCCAGCACAGAATTCTTGTACCTCTTGATCAGCGCTTCCAAAAGGAAATTATCTGATCTGCTTCGATAGGATGCAGCTTTTCATTGTATCTCCATGATGATGACTAATAAACCCATACCTATAACCCGTCCTTTGTATTTTAGATGGTTCATTTCTGTGCTTTTGTCTTCAGTTTTAGGTGCCTCTGAGAAAGCTCCCCAGGCAGTAGGTTCGGAGTCCTTTATTCACGACGAACAGGAAGCTGCTCCTGTGCATTCAGAGAGGAATATAAGTATTGCCAGATTACGCGAGTCGTTCTCCCTACAGCAGTCCTTGTCCTGCAGATCAAAGTGCAGCGAAAAGCAGGGTCTGCCACTGCAAAGGAAGCTGCATGGGTTTTTGACCAGTTGTAAGCGGAGCAGCGCTCAGTGTGGCTCCCGTGACGAGTTGCCACCCAGAACCCCTGACCATTTGGAGAGAGACTGCAAAAGTTCTGAGAGTGAAACAGATTCTGGAAAAGGCAGCACACCATACTCGTTGATTGGAAGTAGCACATCAGAAGTTAACACTCCAGCCAAATCTAGCGTCTCCTCTGACAGTGCAGCTAGCTCGCCCATCGCACTGCTGAATTTTGCAGAAGCTCAGAAAAGGGATGATGAGCTGAAAACTGTAGCAACAATCTGTGATGTCTTAATTCCCTGCATCACAGAGTCTACAGAGAGAGCAAGTTCAACAGGAAGTTGCCACCAGCTGCTGGAGGATTCCCACTTGTATGATAACTCTTTCCAGGGTGCAAAACGCACCAAGGGTGAAGGGCTGTGTTTAGATGTTGGCTTGTCTTTGGGTCTCAGACCTTCTGAGAAATTGGAAGTTGATAGACCAGTAGAAATTAGTAAAAAGACTGTGGAGTTTCCATTTTCCATGAGCTGCCTTGCTGAAAAGGTGAAGCTGATCGGTATGCAGCAAGCACAGCAGGAAGAGGCTCAGAGAAGTAGGCGATTCCGTGCCCAGATTAATCCTGGGGACAATCAAGCAGCAGAAGAGGAACTCCGAAAAGAGATCAGGTAATGAAATTGTCAGTATTTGTATGAATAACAAGCTTTCATCAGTAAGGGCATTGAGCATAGACGTTCGGGTGTCCAAAACTGGACAACATACTATTAAAAATACATGTTTAAATGGTGAAGAAGGGTCTCGACCCAAAATGTCAATTATCCATGTTCTCCACAGATGCTGCTTGACCCGCTGAGTTACTCCAGCACTGTGTGTCCTTTTGTGTATTAACCAAGGTCAGCAATTCTTTATTTATACAATTGGTCGCAGTTGGACAAGATGTTGGTGAGGTGCAGAAACAAGGAACTACTAATGCTGTTTAACAAAAGAGGGCACAAAGTGCTGGAGTGATTCAAAGCGTCAGGCAGCATTTCTGGAAAATATGGATAGATGGCATTTCAGATGGAGCATTCTTCAGTCTGAAGAAGGGTCACGACTCGAAACGTCAGCAATCCATGTTCTCCAGAGATGCTGCCTGACCCACTGAGTTACTCCAGCATTTTGTGTATTTTGGATGCTCTCTGGAGCTGCTGCCCAGTGACTTGTAAGGACCCAATAGGCCAAACAGCCTCCTATATTGCCATAAGTGTAAGATAAAATATATTATTTATAACATTAAAGACAGAAACAGTTGTGGAAAATTGCCGTGTTTTCTCCAGTGCTTTGTGGCTGCAGTGTATTCAATGGTTTGTTTATTCTTGCCTGCAGCAAAGACATGTTTGCAACCATGGAGGTTCTTGGCCAGTTTAACCTAGGATTTATTATTGCCAAGCATGGATCGGACTTGTTCATTGTCGACCAGCATGCCACTGATGAGAAGTACAACTTTGAGATGCTGCAACAGCTCACCGTTCTCCAAGGTCAAAAGCTGATAGCGTAAGACTTTCCCATCTTGTATGTTTTACTTTAGCAAAATGTTTTGCACTCAACAGTAGGCATTTTGGGAGTTCTCTGCAAGGCAGAGGACAATTGATTTCACAGTCGAGGTCACTATTTTTATTAACGGTGTGTAGTGAGCGAGCACAAAAGGTTCCCTCTTTATCTTGGTACATGTGACAATAATAAGCCAAGAACAATAAAGATCAGCAATGATCTAATTGAATATTGGATCAAAAATGAGAACTGGTCTCCTTCACTTCCTGTGTTCATAGCCTCTTACAAATTAATAAGTTCATAAGTTTAGGAGCTGTCTCACAGCGCCAGAGACCCGGGTTCAATCCTGACTACGGGTTCTGTCTGTACAGCGTTTGTACGTTCTCTCTGTGACCGCGTGGGTTTCCTCCAGGCGCTCCGGTTGCCTCCCACATTCCAAAGACATGCGGGTTTGTAGGTTAATTGGCTTCTGTAAATTGTCACTAGCGTGTAGGATAGAACTGTTGTACGGGTGATCACTGTTCAGCATGCATTCAAGTGTTAGGCGCTAGTGCATTCAAAAGATGGGCACCAACGGGTAAATAATTGCTGCCTGTAGGGAAGAGCAGAAGAATTTAATACAGTTCTGGAGTAACTCAGCCGGTCAGGCAGCATCTCTGGAGAATATAGATAATTGACATTTGGTTCGAGACCCTAGAAGACTGAGGAAGGGTCCCGACCCAAATAGAATTAGAGTGTATTGTTCCAAGAGCTGCGATAGACTCAATGGGCCGAATGGCTCCTGTGCCATTACAATTTTGTTTTACTGACAGAATTGTTTTCTGTTTCTGTTCAATGATTTCAGACCGCAAAATCTTTATTTAACAGCAGTGAATGAAACTATACTGATGGAAAACATGGACATCTTCAAAAAGAATGGGTTTGAATTTATTATAAACGAGGAAGGTTGGTTGTACCCTTTGCACTTACAGCACATGGCAGGGGGTTTATTAAAGAGTTTAGATCTATTAAATATCTGTATTGTTGCAAACATTGGAACAAGCCCTCCCTGGGCTACGAACACCCAACTTGTGAACATTTGTATAGGCGGGTGAGATGGATGAGGATGGATTTACCAGCTGCTGCAAGGTTGCAAGCATCTTCTGCAAGACATTTCTGTCTGCTATCGCTTCTCCTCCCTACCCCAACTACGCCGCCCCCCCCCCCCCCCCAACTTAAGAGCTGCACCAGTCAGGGGCTAGATTGAACAAAGTGCTGACAAACTCCACCTCCTCACGCTCACTCTCCCGTGGCACAGTGGAGCAATTGCTGCCTCACAGCACCAGAGACCTGGGTTTGGTGCTGGCCACGTTCTGAGTTTGCATGTTCTCCCTGTGACTGCATAGGTTGCCTCCGGGTGCTCCAGTTTCCTCCCACATTCCAAAGATGTGCAGGTTCGTGGGTTAATTGGCCTCTGTAAATTGTCCCTAGGACAATTCATAAGTTGGGTGTTCGGAGGATAGAACTAGTGTACAAGTGATTTTTACTTTAGACTGTAGAGATACAGCGTAGAAACAGGCCCTTCGGCCGACCGAGTCTGCACTGACCAGCAATCGTTTCCTACACTAGTACTATCCTACACCGTTTTTACCAAAGCCAATTAACCTACAAACCTGTACACGTTTGGAGTTTGGGATGAAAACGGAGCACCTGAAGAAAACCCACGCATTCACAGCTAGAACATACAAACTCCATACAAACAGCACCTGTAGTCAGGATCGAACCCGGGTCTTTGGCGCTGTGAAGCAGCAGCTCCACTGTTGCGCCACTGTGCCGCCCTGATCGGCGTGGACTCGGTGATCTAAAGGGCCTGTTTCCATGCTCTATCTCTAAACTCAAGTAACACTAAAATAATCTGCTCCTGCGATCTCCTCCCACACACACACACACACACACTGTTTTTTGTTGACACTTTCGTAACTTACTGTAGGCAAACTGCTGATAGTTGTGGATTCCTGGGTTGCATCTGCATTTTTTAAGCCCAGCCTGTTTATGCGTGGACACCTGTTTCATTGCAACACTTGCTCACAGATTTTTATCTTTGATGGTTTCCTCTACAGCACCTCCCACGGAGAGAGTGAGACTGGTTTCTTTGCCAATGAGCAAGAACTGGACGTTTGGTGTACAAGATATCGAGGAGCTGATTTTCATGTTGAGCGATAGCCCAGGTGTCATGTGCCGGCCCTCCAGAGTGAGACAAATGTTTGCTTCCAGAGCCTGCAGGAAATCGGTAAGTGCTCCCCAACATCTTTCCATTAATTAGTACAATTAGGCATAGATTGAGTAGACAGCGGCATAGATAGGTTAGACAGTCAGAACCAGAATGGAAAAAATCAAATACCAATGAGCATAACTGAGGTGAGAGGGAAAGTTTAAAGGAAACTAATGCAAGTGGTCTGCTCCCCCAAGGCATCCGTTCCCTACCCGTAGCCCCCACAGAAGGCGTGGTCCTCCAACTCAAGCCGTTCCCGAATGTAAGAATCCAGCACTCCTCCTGCCTTTCTCAGCCGTGATCTAAAAAAAATTCCAATTGCACTTGCCCTGCGCGTTGCACTAGCAATTCGCCCTTCCCCTGCTAGTCGAGCCATTGTGATGTCATCAGTTGAAGATGGTCGTTTTGAAATTAAAGGTATTTTGATTTTTTTACACTTTAATCAGTAATAAGTTGAGAAATAAAGCATAACATGTTCAGTGAAAGTGATCTCTGCCTCGAGGGGAAAAATGTGAATCAGAATACGTAAAAATCTTGTGAAAGTTGGCATTTGTAAAGCTTTAATCGTGTATAAGGTGTCAAATATAGGATGAAATCTCCATTCAGGCTTGTCTCTGCTAGCTGAGCCATTGTGATGTCATCATTTGAAGCTGGTGGTTTCAATTTCAAAGTATACACACTAAGAAGATCAGACTTATAATAAGTATATGATATGATGATGTGTGGGACAATATCTTTACGCAAAGGGTTGTGAGTGCCTGGATCATGTCACCTGGGGTGATGGTTGAGACATATGATATTGGCATTTAAGAAACATTTTGGATAAGCACAGGGAATGGAGGTAAATGGATTATGTGCTGGCAGATAAGAGTTAGTTTTGGCATCATGTTTGGCACAGACATTGTGGTCCGAAGGGCCTGTTGTTGTACGGTACTGTTCTATATACACACTCGGACATCAGAAGGATTACCAGAATTTTTGTTAAGTAACATGTTTAGTGTCTCTAGTGACATCAAGCCTGCAGTCAAACGTGACCAGATCCTCAGAAATTAATTTGCTGAATCTCAATCCCAACGAGACTTAGCAACTTGTACAGATGCACTGTAGGATGCATGGCAGCTTGGTTTGGCAACAGCTCTGCCCAGTACTGCAAGAAATCGCAGAGTGTTGTAGATGTAGCCCAGTCCATCTCATGAACCAGCCTTCGAAGAAGGGTCTCGACCTGAAATGCCACCCATTCTTTCATCCAGAGATGCTGCCTGCCCAGTTGAGTTACTCCAGCTTTTTGTATCCCTTCCATCAACACTTCACGCTGCCATGGGAAAGCAGCCAACATAGCAAGGATCATTTACACCCCAATCATTACCTCTTCTCCCTTCTCTCGACGGGTAGAAGATACAAAATGCATGTAGGAACAGCCTCTTCTCCATTGTTGGCTAACTACTGAATAGACATCTCTTAAGGACACAAAGTGCGGAGAACATGGATAGGTGGCGTTTCGGGTTGGGACCCCTCTTCGGACTGATTGTAACGGGAAGGGGGAAAGAAAGCTCTGAGAGAACAGAGGCAGAACAAAGTCTGGCAGATGATAGGTACAGGACAAGGCAGGTGTTGATATCTCTTAAGCTGGGGATCTGATCTCCCAACCTACTCATTGCAGCACTCTGTTCTCTCTCTGTAGCTCTGTAATCGATAATGTTTTATTATTAATGTTTTATGTGTCATTCCTAATTCCTAACTGTCACTATGTCATGTTATCACTTGCGGGCGGAGCACCACGGCAAATTCCTTGTATGTGAATACTTGGCCAATAAACTTATTAATTCATTCATTCATTCAGCTTGTGGGTGACATTCACATCCAGGTTGTTAATGTGAAAACATCAAAGGTCCCAACCCATAATCAATCAATCATTGATTCCTCACAAGAGTTGGACTATTCCAAGACACAATCTTGAACCCAAGGATGGTATCAATGTAATTACATTATGCAACTCTCTATCAACAGGTGATGATTGGGACCGCGCTTACTGTCAATGAGATGAAGAAGTTGGTTACGCACATGGGTGAGATAGAACATCCCTGGAACTGTCCGCATGGACGCCCAACCATGAGACATCTAATTAACCTGGACATGATATCTGGGGAATGATTGACTGTACTTAGACCATGTATATTAAACAATGAGTTATAGAATAGCACATAGGTGCTTGCTGTTCAATATGCATTTCTATTAAGGAGAATGCTAAAGGAATCAGCATTAACAGGGTCTCAATTGCATTATATGTTGGGAGGAGGTATCACTGACCACACTACTATGGTAGGAACCTGGCTAAGTTGGAAACTGCTGCCCTCACTACTGTTGTTGGCTGAGTAGTACACATTAGTGTGGAGATCAGGCCTACATTCTGGCCAGCAGGGTGGGTCTGGGTGTTGTGGGAATGAGCCCCACCATTGAGCACGAGGCATCTGTACTCTTCACCCGGCCTGCTCGTCACTAGTCCTCACAGGCAGCCTCCTAACATCAAGCCATGAAGGGATTCCTTGCTGTGGTGTGTTAGCAAAGGCATAAGGATTGGTACAAGAGTAGGGAGGGTAGGTGTTTGTGGCAGCTTCCCACTGCAGTAAAGAGGATGGGTATCTGCATCAGCTTTGCAGCCTAGCAGCTCACGACCTGAGCAGTTATTTTTTTAAATGCAGCAGGATGCTATCTGTGAGTGTTCAGACTGGAAGACCAAAACTCTATAATGCTCAGCAGAATTGCGCTAAGTGGGGTTCCAGAACATATTCTCAAAGTTGAAGCATCAAACACAATTATATTGTACAGTAGCAAATTATCCACTTTTTGGAATAGTGCATAACATTGTAAAAGGTTTATCAATATTTTAGTAGTGGAAATGCCAAATACCGGTTTCATTTTTATTAATTTTTTAATTTAAAACAAAATCTTTGTACTTCCATTTACAAAACAAGTAAGCTGGTGAATTCTCAACAGGGAGTTTGACGATGGCATGTCGTAAAGCCCAATGTTATTTGGTTCCTTAAACAAAAGGAAATGCTCAAATGTTTTTTCAGGCATGATGGAACAGATTGAATCACCTAAAGAAGGTTCCTGACCCAAAATGTCACCTTGTAGCGGCACCATACGTGGCGAATAAAGAATAGACATCAAGTTGGTGCAAGTGGTTCTTTATTCTGTTGTCACACATATAGTGGGTGCGCTAACTATATGTAGGGTTGTTGTAGCTGAGCGAGGTTGTTCCCTCGGGCTCAGCTACCGGTAGAAACTCCTGGTGGGTCTCGTGGTGAGAGAGCTTATGTACCAGGACACTCCCTCTGCCCATGACGTCGTGTGCCCGCCCTCTCCTGACGAGGGTTCGAGCTTATGTGGCCTATGTTTATGCTGACGCCACAGGACCCCCCCCCCCCCCCCAGAACAGGAGGAAGGAATAGCTTGGTCAAGGGAGGCTCCTGCATGTAGGTCTGGGACACCCCGGATGTGGGTCGGGACGGAGGGCTCCACGGGCGCAGTTGACGCTCTGCGTGGGCGATCCCGATGTACTGAGGGGTGCGAGGAGACCGATGCAGAAGCCGCCGGACAGAAGAGGTCTGGGACACCCCGGGCGTGGGTCGGGACGGTGCTCTACACGGGTGCAGTTGACACTCTGCGTGTGAGAACCTCTCCGCTCCGGTGGTCGGCTCCTGGCATGTCATGCAGAGGAGCTCGGCGGCCGTCACGCAAGGCCTGGAGCGGTGTGCCGTCTGGAAGCGGGGCCTGCCCCGTTGCCGGGAGCGGGAGAGCGGCGGTAGCCGTGGCTTCTCAGCTCCGGTGAGCAGCAGCAGGTGAGGAAGGGGCGACATACCTCACTGCAGGGCCTGGTTGGCGGCAGCGTAGTTCTGCAGGGCTGGGCAGCCGGCTGCAGACATCAGGTCTCCCGAGGCTGCGTCTTCAGGTGAGACCCAATTTAAATTCGGACAGTCGGGGGTCACCAATGTAGCGGCACCATACGTGGCGAATAAAGAATAGACATCAAGTTGGTGCAAGTGGTTCTTTATTCTGTTGTCACACATATAGTGGGTGCGCTAACTATATGTAGGGTTGTTGTAGCTGAGCGAGGTTGTTCCCTCGGGCTCAGCTACCGGTAGAAACTCCTGGTGGGTCTCGTGGTGAGAGAGCTTATGTACCAGGACACTCCCTCTGCCCGTGACGTCGTGTGCCCGCCCTCTCCTGACGAGGGTTCGAGCTTATGTGGCCTATGTTTATGCTGATGCCACAACCTGACCATTCCCTCCCCAGATGCTGCCTGACTCGCTGAGTTCCTTCTGCATTTTGTGTATTGTATCTGAACAGACTAATCAGCTTGTTCCACTGTAGCATTATATATTTTACTTCGGAATCACGTGAATGATTCCGTGAAGAAGGCCCGCCAGGCCGCATGCGCAGCAGCATTACGTCAGCCGCATTGGCGCAAGCACCAGTCTGGCAGGACACAGCTCCTGCCGTGGTAAGTTAAACTTAAAAAGTAAGTTTGGTTTTTACTTACCAGGGGTTTTTAGGCAGGAGCCTCTTTTTACAGAGGTTTTTCCTGCCAGTTTCGCAGCCCGACAAGTTGCCGGTTATGGACTGTGGGGAAATTCCGGTCCGACCGCAAATGCAGATAAACCGGCAAAATTGATCGGGTTGCGAGATAAGGAGCCGCTAACAGTGCAGTTAGCGACTCCCCAGCCTGCAGGGATGCCGTAAAAACGGCAGGAAATTTAAGCAGAGTCGCTGACAGGGGGATCAACGGCTCCCCAGCCTGCGGGGATGCCGTGGGAACGGCAAGAAATTTAAGTAGAGTCACTGACAGGGGGGCAGCGGCTCCCAGCCTGTGGGATGCCGTTGGAACAGCAAGGATGCAACGCTGGAGCCACTGACAGTGGGGTCAGTGGCTCAGACGTTGGTCCCCAGTCAAGAAATTGCTGGGACTCATTCAGCCCTATTTGGACTCAGGTGAGTCGGGCTATAAACGGTTTCTCCTTATAATAAAAAGTATGTATTTTATAGTGTTTTTTCTTTAAGTAAAAGCTAAAGGCAAAGTAAAAAGTTTGTTATATGTTCTGTCAATGTTATAATTGTTTAAGCACAGGTTGCTCTGATTTATTTTTACCCTTCACAGGTAAAGCTGTACACTAAATGTTGATTTAGTGAGCTTACACAGCAATAGCGCGGGCCTATGGGACAGGCCGCGCCAGCAGCGCCTGACAGGGCTACTTCATGTGTAAAATGTGCAGACCTATCGGACAGGCCGCGCCAGAAGCGCCTGACAGGGCTGCTTCATATATGAAAGTGCCGGCCTATGGGAGAGCCGTGCCAGCAGCACCTGATACAGGGCTGTTTCATTTGTGACATTACCGGCCTATGGGAGAGCCGTGCCAGCAGCGCCTGACAGGGCTGCTTCATGTGTGAAGTGCCGGCCTACAGGAGAGCCGTGCCAACAGGGCTGTTCATGTCAAAAAGCTCCGGCCTTTAAGAAAGGCAGCGCCAGCAACGCCTGGGCCAAGGTTGCTCAAATTCACACATATATGCACGCCCACAGAGTCGGGATTCTCCACCGGGGCTAGAGAGCAAGGCCCACGGAGTCGGGGGATGAATTCCTCACCGGGGCTGGATAGTGCGTTGAAACGACTATCCTAAATACAACAACTGTTGTATACAGTGCTGCAAAGGTCTCCCTCTCGGAGGCAGAGACCAAGATGGGTCAGTATCCTGCTGACACTGAGTCTCAGGGTATGGCCGTGGAGTATACCCAAAGGGATGAAGGACACATGTCAGAGGTACCTTTCCTGACAATCAGTTGCCATCCCAGTAAAATATTCTATTGGGTTAAGGCCAATGGGTTCGTATCAGTATTTGTATCCTACGGCAGCGCCTGTTAGAGTTGCCTACGAATCACCCTCTCTGAGGAGGGAAGAGCAAAAGGTCAAGATGACTCCGGGCTCTAAAGATAGAACAGACTCGAGCACATATGTGCCGGCAGTGAACAACGCCAACAGGGGGATGTGAGAGCCAGCCTCTGAATCAGTTATTCAAGTAGGTCTATTCTACAGGGGAAGAAGCCTGGCAGATTAATTAATTCGGCCAACAACGGACAAAAGTCATCGTTCAGAACGCACCCCAGGTGCTCATCGGCAGTAGCGGTTCACTGGAGCTGGGGGCAGCATGATAGCTCAGAAATTCCATGCACCTTCCAATCATGCTCAACTAAATGGGTCTAGCACTTCCAAAATTTGGGTAGTGCACCGTTCATAAGTTGTAATATTTACATGTGTTTGTACAACACACAAAGGGTAAAAATATTTGGTTGAGGCACAGCTGGAGCATTCCAAGTAAGTTGGATTATGGCCAGGGTTTGGAAATTGGGCAGAAGTTCCCATGCAAACCACCCATGCAATAAGGCAGGATTGGCATGTTATTATGAAGAATGGAGAGTATCGGGCATATGAACTTTCCGAATGTAAAAACTTATTCCTGACTTCAACAGATTCATAAGGTAAGAGATACATGTTATACAAATCCCATTACAAAGGTTATCAAAGACAATATAACTGTACTATAACAGTAAAGCTTTGCAGTATGGGATAAACTGTTTGTTGGTCATTGGGATTTACCTTTAATTATTATTAGCCTTGTCTCCGCCTTGTGGCAAGAGATTCGGGTTATAGCAATCTGTTACAAAACTGAGTTATTTTCATTAAGAGTAATTGGCAATATAGCAGCTGTGTTGCAGCTGAGCAAATCAAGGAACTGATATTGTGTAAGTAGCAATTAGATCGTTGCTAACAACCTTGTGCTATTGTCAGCTGAGGCTACTTCAGCCAAAATGATGAAGTAACAGTATTCAGCATTGCTGAACATGACAATAACTCATTGAACTTTAACCTCGTTACAGTAGTGTGGTCAGTTGAATTCCGTTATTATGAACTGATGTTTAGAACTCTAAGATGAGAAGTTCCAAATACCATCACCTACTCAAAGGTAGTGGAGATTGCATGAGTTACCAATTCTTCAGTTGTTGGCATCAACTAAATATATACACTAAATGCACCGTTGAGTAAGGTTTTGAGTGAATATACATATTCTTCATGCACAAATTTAAGTTGCTACTCTACAATGGTGACAAATGTAAGTCTCATGGTAATTAGGAAGAATATCCTGTAATTAATCTCCTTGCTACTGGTGTATCGTCCAGTTTAGATTGATGATAACACAGAATAAGTGTTGGATCTCAAAGTATGATGAAAGCATGATTCAATACTTCATCAAATGTTCGTCATGTTTATGCATGTTTCACTGTTTGCAAAAATATGTGACACAACAGTGTGGAGAAATACATTCTCGCTTCAATAGGAGGAATGAACATTAGCTGGGTCTTAAAACAGTCAGCAAGACCTCGTTTGGATTCGTACTATCGGACTGGCCAAGCGTCCGTGTTGCCTGCTTCATCAGGCATTATGGCACAACGGTACAGTTATGTCAAAAAGCAAGAACTTGCTGTTTTAAACTGTGGTTCAGGAGACTGGTCTTTGCACAGTAAAACAATTATTGACTTACACATTTTCAATGGTTTGACTTATGCCTCAGGTTGTCACATTTAGCCATGAGGGTGTTCACTGCAGTATGCATGGATAGCATCCAAACAAGCAGTACATCTCTATTGAGGGGATCAGAAATGTTTGTTAAATATTAATGATACATTTGATACGATACAAATTACTGACGTTTCCAGTTCATTTTAAGTGATATTGACAATAGTTCAGTTATAGAGAAATTATAGCTGTAACATAAGGGAACTACATTGTCAGGTCCAACTCGGATATCAAGTTGTTAAAAAGATCTTGATACAAGTACTCACAACACAAGATTATGCAGCTGATTATTGTAAATGTGTAAACATTACTTCTCCAGCTACATCCTTAGTCATGACTCTAATATCTGCACAATGACGGCAAAACATTGAAAAAGCTGTGGCTGGACAGGATGGAATTGGCTGTTGGCTGTTCATGCCATTATATTTTACATTCTGGTCTACACTAGCAGAGCAGACCAAGGCTGGCATGATTTTTAAGATCATTTCGAATACCCCACGGTCTCATTTTTATGTTATCAAGGCCATCAGAATCCTTATGGATTCAGCACTGTGTATTAGTTAATAAACAATTACACAAGAGAAGGTCAGTTCAGACTATTTCAAGGTGGCTGCAACAGGTATTAACATTGACGATTGTATGTCTCATTCCACCAGGTCAGCATCAACATCAGTATATCATTTAGATAGTGTGCTTACATCTCATTATACTAGGGCAGCAGCTATGTTGGCGGCCAAAGGGAGAGATGTGTCCTTCGACCAAATTTTAGTGGCCGTCGGATGGGCAAATGAGCTGATGTTTCAGAATTTTATCATCGGCCAATTGTCAATCCAGGGCTGTTTGCCAATGACATTTTAAGTACCTAAATTTTAGGGGTAGTGTTGTTTGTTTACATTGTTAAATAAACCCTATCATTACATTGAATACAATGTTATTACTAATGCATTTATTTCTCTTTCGAGTTAATCAAATGCAGTGGGATGAGGAGATTGGAATCTGCAGCATGAAATCACAAAGCTTTGAACTCTTCACGGAATCACTCACGTGACTCCGAAGTAAAATAGTAAGATTAAACGAGAACTTACCAGTTTGAAGTTTGATCTTGATTTTATGAGGAGTGATTACGTGCACACCACGCCCAACCCTCTCTCATAAAAGATCATCTGGTATTTCTCAAGTCACTGATCTTACCGTTTACTTCGGTGTTGTTTATTTGTGATTTCATACCACTGCTTTGACGTTTGCTGCGCATGCGGCCTGGCGGGCCTTCTTCACGTAATCACCAACGTAACTCCTCATAAAATCAAGATCAAACTTCAAACTGGTAAGTTCTCGTTTAATCTTACTATTGGTGGAAATATGTAATCCTCGATAACAATCAGCACAGGAGCAGCCCCCTGCTGTACTCACTCTATACTCATGACTTGGCAGCTGGACATAGTGCGAACTCCACACCACTGTTGTGGGACGAATCACAGATGGTGACAAGTCAGAGTATAGAAGTGAGATTGACCAAATGATCAATCTCAACTGGCTGTCAACACCAGCAAAATCTGGCTCTCAACACCAGCAAAACCAAGGAACTGATTGTGGACTTTGGAAGGGGTAGGATAGGGACCCACAATCCCGTTTACATCAATGGGATGATGGTGGAAAGGGTTATAAACTTCAAGTTCCTGGTCGTGCATATCTCCGAAGATCTTTCCTGGTCCCAGCACACTGATACAATTATAAAGAAGGCACATCAGCACCTCTACTTCCTGAGAAGATTACGGAGAGTCGGTATGTCAAGCAGGAGTCTCTCGAACGTCTACAGGTGCACAGTAGAGAGCATGCTGACTGGCTGCATCATGGCCTGATACGGCAACTTGAACGTCGAGGAGCGGAAAAGAATGCAGAAAGTTGTGACCACTGCCCAGTCCATCACCGGCTCTGACCTCCCTACCATCGAAGGGATCTATCGCAGTCGCTGCCTCAAAAAGGATGCCAACATCATCAAAGACCATCCTGGTCACACACCCATCTCTCCGTTGCCATCGGGAAGAAGGTATAGGAGCCTGAAATCTGTAACATCCAGGTTCAGGAACAGCTTCTTCCCCACAACCATCAGGCTATTAAACAACATCAAATAAGCTCTGAACAATAACAGTCTTTTATTACTATTGTGTATATTTATATACTGTTTATTTATTGTGTATATATGGTCTATAGACACACTGAACTTTTATCTCCTGTTCAGTATTATGTTTACATATTCTGCTGTGCTATCTGGGACATGATAATAAAACTCTCTCGACTAATATTGAAGAGAGAATAATTTGCCATTTCACACCACTATGGTTATATAGAAAGGACAAAAGATCATTTTGTCTCGTTCTATTCTGTGGTATAACTTCTGTGACAGTAACCTCGTTGGTTCTCGGAGTCACCAACCATCTAATCTCCCGGGAGAAAAATCTGCAATACAATTTAGGAAAACTCCAAAGGCACTAAACCAGTTCACGAAATCCAATTAATATAAAGGCACAATTGCAACTTTCATAATATTTTTGATCGAAAAATACAACAATAAAACAGGCCCCATCAGCCCACAGAGTCCACGCTGTCCACCAGTCACCCATACACACTAGTTCTATATTATCCCACTATTGCATCCACTCCCTGCACACAGGGGCAATTTACAGAGACTGATTAACCCACAAACCTGAGATAGACACAAATTGTTCAATGGGTCAGTTAGTATTCCTGAGAGTACGGCGAGGTGACGTTTCAGGTCTGGACCCTTCTTCAGACTCAAGACTCCGACTTCTTCAGTCTGAAGATGGGTCCTGACGCAAAACATCACCTATCCATTTTCTCCAGAGATGCTACCTGACCCGCTGAGTTACTCTGGCATTTTATGTCTATATTCTGTATAAACCATCATCTGCATTATCCTTTTATAACCTACCACCCTGCAGTCTTTGGGATGCGGGAGGAAACCAGAGCACCTGGAGGAAACCCATGTGATCACAGGGAGAACGTGCAACTCCTACCCTTGGCCAGAATCGAACCCAGATTTCTGGTACTGTGAGGCAGCAGCTCTACCAGCTGCACCTCTGTTTACAAAACTAAACTTTACACTAATCTCCAAGGAATCAAAGGCACACTTTTCAAAAGTTTCAAAGGTATGTTTATTGTCACGTGTACCAATTAAGGTACAGTGAAGTGTTAAAGAAGGAACTGCAGATGCTGGAGAATCGAGGGTTACACAAAAAGCTGGAGAAACTCAGCGGGTGCAGCAGCATCTAAGGAGTGAAGGAGATAGGCGACGTTTCGGGTCGAGACCCTTCTTCAGACTGGTCAGGGATCAGGGAAATGAGAGATATAAACAGTGATATGGAGAGATAAAGCAAGAACAATGAGTGAAAGATATGCAAAAAAGTATTGGTGATAAGGAAAGCAGACCATTGTAAGCTGTTTCTGGTGTGAAAATGAGAAGCTAGTGCGACTTGGGGGGGGGGGGGGGAAGATGGAGAAGGAATGTCAGGGCCCGAGGGCTGAGGGAGAGGTGGGGGGGTGGGGGGAAAGGAGCAGTCTGGGTTAACAGAATTGAGAAAATTCAATGTTTAAGCCCAGAGGATGCAGACTCCCCAAGCGGAATATGAGATGTTGTTCCTCAAACTTGCGGTGTTGTTCACTCTGGCCATGGAGGAGGCCCAGGACCGAGAGGTCGGATACGGAGTGGGAGGGGGAGTTGAAGTGCTGAGCCACCGGGAGGTCGGGTTGGTTGTTGCGGACCGAGCGGAGGTGTTCGGCGAAACGATCGCCTAGCCTCCGCTTGGTCTCACCGATGTAGATTAGCTGGCATCTGGAGCAACGGATGCAGTAGACGAGGTTGGAGGAGGTGCAGGTGAACCTCTGTCGGACTTGGAATGACTGCTTGGGTCCCTGAAAGGAGTGGATGGGGGAGGTGAAGGAACAAGTGTAGCATCTCTTGCGGTTGCAAGGGAAAGTGCCCGGGGAAGGAGTGGAGCAGGAGGGAAGGGAAGAATTGACGAGGGAGTTGCGGAGGGAGCGGTCTTTGCGGAAGGCAGATAGGGGGGGAGATGGGAAGATGTGGCGAGTGGAGGGGTCACGTTGGAGGTGGCGAAACTGGCGGAGGACTATCTGTTGTATGCGCTGGCTGGTGGGGTGAAAGGTGAGGACCAGGGGGACTCGGCCCTTGTTGTGAGTGGGGGAATGGGGAGAGAGGGCAGTGTTGCGGGGTATGGAGGAGACCCTGGTGCGAGCCTCATCGATAGTGGGGGAGGGGAAACCCCGTTCTCTGAAGAACGAGGACATTTGCGATGACCTGGTGTGGAACACGTCATCCTGGGAGCAGATGCGGCGTAGTCGGAGGAATTGGGAATAGGGGATGGAGTCCTTACAGGAAGCAGGGTGGGAGGAAGAGTAGTCCAGGTAGCTGTGGGAGTCAGTTGGTTTGTAGTGGATGTCAGTCAGGAGTGTGTCACCTGCAATAGAGATGGTGAGGTCAAGGAATGGTAGGGAAATGTCGGAAATGGTCCAAGTATATTTGAGTGCCGGATGGAAGTTGGTGGTGAAATGGATAAAGTCAGTCAGTTCTGCGTGGGTGCAGGAGGTGACACCAAAGCAGTCGTCAATGTAACGGAGGTAAAGGTCGGGGGTGGGGCCCTGGTACGTCGAGAACAAAGATTGTTCGACGTACCCGACAAAGAGGCAGGCGTAGCTAGGGCCCATGCGTGTGCCCATAGCTACGCCTTGTGTTTGGAGGAAATGGTAGGAGTCAAAAGAGAAGTTGTTTAGGGTAAGGACCAACTCCGCTAGGCGGAGGAGGGTGTCAGTGGATGGGTATGGGTTGCTCCTCTGGTCGAGGAAGTACCGGAGGGCTTTGAGACCATCCTGGTGGGGGATGCAGGTGTATAGTGACTGGACGTCCATGGTGAAGATGAGAGGATGGGGGCCTGGACAACGGAATGTGCGGAGCCGACGGAGAGTGTCTGAGGTGTCTTGAACATAGGTGGGGAGGGATTTAACAAAGGGGGATAGGATGGAGTCAAGGTATGTGGAAATGTGTTCGGTGGGGCACGAACAGGCAGAGACAATGGGTCTGCCGGGGCAGTCGGGTTTGTGGATTTTGGGGAGAAGGTAAAATCGGGCTGTGCGGGGCTGGGAAACGATGAGGTTGGAGGCTTGGGGGGGTAGGGAGCCGGAGTTAATGAAGCTGGTTATGGTGCTCGAGATGGTGGCCTGGTGCTCGTCAGTGGGGTCATGGTCCAGGGGTAAGTAGGTACAGTGAAACTCGATTAACAAAACAGCCATACTAAAAAAAAGCAACAAAACACACAACTACATAAAAGTTAACATAAACATCCACCACAGCGGATTCCACATTCCTCACTGTCATGGAAGGCAATAAAGTCTAATCTTCCCTCGTTATTTTCCCGGGGTCGGGGGAGTCGAACCATCCACAGTCAGGGCGATCGAAGCTCCCGCGGTTGGAGCTCCAGGAGGTCGGTTCCTACCAAGGACTGCGAGCTCCCGCGGTTGAAGCTTCCGAGATCAATCCCCGACAGGGACTGCCGGCGCCACGATGTGATGTCCGCAGGCTCCCACGGTTGGAGTTCCGGAAGTCGGTCCCCAGGCCCAGCAAAAGGCCGTCTGCTCCACGATGCTAGGCCGCAGTGCGGACGAAGATACGATACTGATAAATATCGTATCCCCGTCGAGGTAAGAGATTAAAAGAACATTCCCCCAATCACCCACCCCCCACATAAACCAAGCTAAAGAATACTAAAACGTACATTTAACACGTACTAAAAAAGCAACAAAGAAGGGAAAGGACAAGACAGACAGTTGGCGAGGCAGTCTTGAGCATATCTTTGAACAAAATACTGATTACGTCTCTAATGCACTTCAAAGTATTAGATAGTTTAGAATGTAATGAGTAGTCCTTGATTAAAAGTTTGAATACCGGGTGTGTGAGGCTCCAACAATCTCCATGAAGCCCAATGCCCTCCAAGACAAAGTTGGCTGCAATGTGACACACATTCCGTTCCATCAATATAAATGTTTCTCCTCCACTGCTGACGCATCATGTTTGCACTGTGCACCGTCTTAAAAATCCATTGCACTTACTCACCTGGGCTTCTTGACAGCATCTCCCATACCCACAACCTCTCCCCATAAGGTCATCTGTTGCAGAGAAATATCAGGCTTCCCTCTATAGTGCACCTATTCCTGACTTGTTAATGGATTGGCAATCCTCATTGTTGCTGGGTCTAAATGCCAGAACACCCATCCAATACCAATAGTACTGTGGGAGAACATACAGCTGAAGAACAGCGGTTGTTCAAGATGGTGGCTTACCGCCCTATTTCTCCGGGTCTTCCTCCAGGGTGGCACAACGACACGTCTGTGTTCCATTCTGACCTTGGGTGCTGTCTGCGTGGGTTTCATCCCGCAAACCAAAAAAGTGCCGAAGGGCCTGTTTCCACGCTGTATTTTTAAAGTACGACATTGAAAGCTACATAGACAGGATAGGTTTGAGAAGGATATGGGCCAATCGCAGGCAGGCGAGACTAGCGTTGGTCGGCGTGGGCAGGTTAGGATGAAGGGTCTGTTTCCATGCAACATAACTATAGAAATCCAGGACATTTAGGAGACAATGAATGCTGAAGTTGCTAGTGATGACCATATTCTGAACAATAAATAACTAAAATAATAATTTCAACAGCGTGGTTGGGATTTACAGAATTGGTTGGTATAGGCAAGTTGGCCGAAAGGCCTGTTTCCGTGCTGTATGACTCTTTAAGAGGACAAATGGTAGAAGAACGCGATTAAAAGCCAATGTTCTTTGCGGCCTTGCGACGTCCCGTAGATCACGTGCTCAAGCCCACGAACGTGTTGCCCGGGTAACAGCGGCCGACGTTGCCAGGGACGACGCCAAGATGGCGAAGGGATCAGATAAGAGGAAAAGGAAAGGGAAAGAGGATAAGGAGAAGGAGAAAGACAAGGAAAAAGAGAAGGAAAAGGAGAAAAACAAACTCAAGAAAGGGAGGTCGGGGGATTTGACGGAGGAGACGGTGTTGGAGCCGGAGGCGGCGCACTCGGAGGGGAACCTGATGTGCCGGGTGGTGTCCGAGGCGCCGGAGGAAGGGACCCTGGAGCCGGTGCCCGAGGAGCCCGAGAGCCATGAAGTGTCGCCGGAGGTCACCATCACCTACTATGAGGAACCCATACTGACCAAGCTGATTGTGGCGAGGTGCGGCTCTGTTACTTGGTGGCCCTGCCTCTAAGCTGGGAGTCACAAACAACTGCAGATACTAGTTTACAAAAGGTTTACAGACGGATAGTGCTGGAGGAACTCAGCCGGTCATGCTGCACCTGCGGAGAAAATGTGTCCAGAGATGCCACCTAACCTGGCTGAGTTATTCCAGCATTTTGTGTTTGCCTCTAATCGTAATGACTAATTATCGAGATCCTTTTGGATGCAAGATTTAAATAACGTTGCTGGATATATATTTCCAGGAACTGCAGATGCTGTGATCTTGAGAAAGTGCTGGAGGAACTCAGCGGACCAGGCAGCATCTGTGGAGGGAAATCCATTTCCATTGCCATTTTGTTGCTCAGTATCTCCAGCACTTTATGTTTGACTCATTCCTGGGACACAATAGACTGCAGATGCTGGAAACCTGAGCAAAAGACAAAGTTCTGAAGCAACTCAGCAGGGCAGACAGCATCTGTCTAGGGAAATCTGTTTCCATTTCATTGCTGAGTTCTTCCAGCACTTTGTGTTCGACTAATTACTGAGACTGCCTCCCCCCCCCCCTTTCCTACATCCCATTCCTTAAAATGAATCCTAAAATCTCCAGTGAAACTCAAGTGTTAAATATTTCACTCAAGATTCTGCCTCTGATACAAAGCAGACTCAAGATTGTTAAGCTGGAAAGAGTGCAGAGGAGATTTATGAGGATGCTGCCAGAACTTGAACTTGAAGGCCTAAGCTATAGGGAAAGGTTGGGCATTCCTTGGAGTGCAGAAGGATGATGGTGATTTTATCAAGATCATGAGAGAAATAGACAGAGCAGGTGCACAGAGTAGTTTACCTAGAGTAAGGGAATTAAGAACCAGAAGAGCTGGGTTTAAGGTGAGAGGAGAAAGATTGAGTCGGAATCTGAGGTGCAACCTTTTACACAGACATGTGGTGGGTATATGGAATGAACTGCCAGAGGTGGCTGTTGAGGCAGATACTAAAACAACATTTAAAGGATATTTGGACAGGTACATGGGCAGGAAGGTTTGGAGGGATATGGGCCAAGCAGAGGCAGGTGGGACTATTTCCATGCTGAATTACTTTATTCCAGCATCTGTGATTCCATGTGTCTTTCTAAAATCTCCAAGCACTAAACCCTCAGGATTAGGATGAAGATCCTATGCATTAACCCTCTTTGAACTGTAAATTCTCACTGGCAACATTTGTATTTTGCCCTGACCACAGGTGTGGGGGATAACAGCAAATAAAACAGTACAAGTGCACGTGCAACATTCAAGTGACAGCTGCCAGTGAAACAAAGGAAGTGGAATGTGAGAATATCAAAGATAAATGCACTCTGCTTGCTGCGTGCAAAGTTGAAATCTAATTTTAAACATGAATGATAACCCCTTCGGTGAATCGTAATCTTTAACCATGAACTGTAACTGTAAATGCTTATCAAATTGTAATTTGAAGTCTAAAGTGAACCACTAACCTTAATATGAGTATTAAGCTTCAATGCTAACCAGGAAACAGAAATTTACCTGAATTTGTATCCCTGTCCTTAACTCAATTATTGTTGGCACCACTGTAGCGCCAAATGCCATTTCCAAGTAAGAACTGCAATGTTGTCAATGTTGTCAATGTGTTTTAATAACTTTACAACTTCTAATGATTCACCAGGAGCGGAAACAATGCTGGTAAACAATATTAAACTCTCTAAGTAATGTACCAAAACAAAAGCTTGGTATTGGGAACAAAACGGCGGCAGCGCCACAGACCCAGTTTTGACACTGACTTCAGGTGCTGTCTGTGTAGAGTTTGCACGTTTTCTCTGTGACTGCATGGGTTTCCTTCGGGTGCTTCAGTTTCCTCCCAAATCCCAAAGGGGTGCGTGTATGTTGGTTAATTAATCTCTGCCAGAGTGTGCAGGGAGTGGATCCAAAATTGGGATCACGTAGAACTAGTGAAAACAGGTGATTGATGGTTGGCGTGTACTTTGGCCGAAGGGCATGTTTCCTTGCTGTACATCTCAATCAATCAAATGAATAATTGTTAGAATGTGAAACTCTCCAAACCAAGGGTAATTACAGCTAAAACAATAGATGGAGAGAGGTAAACAAAGAAGAAAGGAATGGGACGAAATGCAGATTTAATGACATTAACAATGAAGTGTGAGGGTGCTCTAGTGAAGTATAAACATGATTGGACTGGATTAGCTTGTTTTTGAAAAATATAGGAAATATTAAGAAGATTAGTGATCATTTACAAGAAAATAGATTAATTAAAAAAGTTAAATTATTACATTAGTCACAAAATAAAAATTATGGATAAAATAGCAATTATTGCTTAAAGTCAGTGCCTTCACAGCAGATAGACACATGCTTGTAATTAATGTCCAATTGTGAATAAGGAAAGACTTGCATTTATTGATAGAGAGCACATCAAGTCTCTTTCAGGATGCTCTAAAGAAGTGACAAAGTAGATAATAATTGCAGTGAAATGAGGAAATGTGTTTATTTCTGAAAGGGATCAATTTCTTTTAAAGCTACGAGGGAGAGACAATGCGAGGTCTTTATGAAGGTATAGGTGTTGCCCAATTCCAAGGAGGTCATGTCTATGAAGTAAGTGAATTCTAGTTTCAATTCTCTCTTTTGTCATTCACCTTCAGAACGAATACCCTCTGTGTGCTGAATATTGTGACATTTTAGTGTGGAATGCTGCATTCCTCAGACAACTGTTTACAAGATTATTGTTAGCCAAATGGGGAAGATGGACAGTTTTGTTCTTGTTTTTTCAACTACCACGTGAGCTTTTATGAATCAAAACACAAAATACTGGAGGAACTCCAAGGTCAGGCAGCATCTCTGGAGGAAATGGATAGGTCCTTCTGAGGACAGGCCCTGTTGCAAAATATCACCTATCAATAGAATCCCCCTTGGTCCCAATTGGACCCAATCTTTTCCTGGCGACTCACTTGCTCCTTCTCCATTTGCAGTCACTGGTGGATATCCGCAGCCAACTTTTTGATGCTAATGATGGCACAGAGTCCCACCCAATAATGGGTCTTGGGCCATTTTATCAGGTGTAAGAATGCTTTATGTGATGCCCACGTCCCCACCCAACGTCCAATAATATCCATGTCATATATTTTGAAAGGTTTGCTCACAAAAATCTTTGCTCCATTTTTTGATGGTCTGCATTGTTATCATTATTCACTGCTGCCATCATCAGGCTTTTAAAGCAATGCCCTTTAAGTGATGAAGCAAATACACTTATCAGCACTTGGACTTTGGGTGGATATTTTTGCTACGTTATCAGGAGACATAAATTATTGCTGCATAGTGGTTTACAAGTTGAATTTATAATTGTATTAACATTTTCATGAAGTTGAAAATGAAATTGTGGTACATTAGTAACGGATTAGGCACACTAACTCATTCTACGATCTGTCATTCATGTTTTGCCACAGGGCATGTTTTCAGAAGGCATGATGCATGGCCGAGGTACCTACGTGTGGGCAAACGGAATAAAGTATGAAGTAAGAGAACAGCTGTGTATGTCATAGAACATAAAACAGTACAGTGTACTGTATATGGGTGTTCTCTGTCTTGTCAATGTGCTTTGCACTGAAATATCATGAAAGAAAATGCAGATGCTAGTTTATACCAAAGATAGACTAGAGTAACACAGTTACTCCAGCTAGTTTATACCAAAATGCTGGAGTAACACAGCGGATCAGGCAGCATCTCTGGTGCATATGGGCTGTCTGCTTTGCACTGCACGTCTGCTGCTGAGCAAATGCATGTATAACAAGACTGCCATCTTTTCTTGCAGAAATAAGGAATTGCAGATGCTGGATAACAATAAAAAACAAAAAGTGCTAGAAAATGCAGATGCTAGTTTATACCAAAGATAGACTAGAGTAACACAGTTACTCCAGCTAGTTTATACCAAAATGCTGGAGTAACTCAGCAGGACAGGCAGCATCCCTGGAGAAGGTTCATTGTTCAAGGTTCACATTTATTTGTCACATGCACCAATTAAATTACAGCAAAATTAGTTACCATGCAGCCATACAATTAAAAAGAACACAATACACAATAGAATTTAACATTGACACCCACCACAGCATTCTTCACTGTGATGAAAGGCAATGAAGTTCAGTCAGTCTTCCTCCTTTGTTCACCGTGGTTGGGTGCCTTGACCCTCCATAGTCACGGCTACGGACAGCCTGATGTACAAGCCCTCTCGTCGGGATGATCGAAAATCCGATGTCGGGACGGATCTAACACACTCCGCCACTTTCTTACTGGAGACCGCGGCTTCAGGATGTTATAGGCTGCATGCCGGCGGTCGGAGCTCTTCTCCGGCGATCCTGGCAAGGGATCGGCCTGCTTCACGATGGTAAAGTCCACTCCATGCCCGCTGCTAGAAGCTCCGCAGACCTAGGCTTCAGGATGTTATAGGCAGCAGGCCAGCGATCTGAGCGCTTTAGCGATCCTCGGCAAGGGATCCCCCGCTCCGCAATGGAAAGTCTACGCTGCGCCTACTGCTGAAGCTCTGGGCCTGACTCTGGGAAAGGCCGCACCAATCCAAGTTGTTAGGCTGCGAGGGAGGCAAAGAAGCGACAAGGAAAAAAGTCGCATCTCTGTCAAAGTAGGTGACTGAAAACGGTTCCCCCCTATTCCCCCCCGCCACCCCCCACATAAGACATACCGAGAGATACTAAAACATATATTTGGATAAACTAAAAAAACAAAAAAAGTCGAAATAACAAACTCGTTGCTGCCGAGGCAGCCGACGCCGCAGCACCACCCAATGTAAATGTAAGTAAGAACATGGATATGTGACGTTTTGGGTCAAGACCCTTCTTCAAACTGATGGATAGGTGATGTTTCGGGTAGGGAGCCTCCTATCCATGTTCTTCAGAGGTACTGCCTGACCTGCTGAGTTCGTCGAGCACTTAGTGTCTTTTTTCGGCGTACTTGCTTGTTGCACCACAATAATTACTGAAGAATTTAATTTTGTCATTAGTCAACCTGAGGGAAGCAATGAAGTTTGTCCAACTCTCATCCCACAGCAAATTCTTTCTTATTAATACTTGCACAAGAATTGAATCTACTTCCACCACAACCCATACCAGCACATTTCAGACCCTCACTACTCAATGTGTAAAATCAAAATCCGTGTGTAACTTTTCACTTTCTTCTAAAATATGTTCATTCAGGGTCCCGTAGCTCTTTTCCACTTTGCTACTGGGAAATGCTATTCTGTTAAGACACAGCATGATTTTAAATATCCCTATCATATCCTCCCGAAATCTATTAAAGGAGAATCATCTCATTCTTTCCTGTTTATTCATGTAAGTTCCTCATTCCTGATGTCATTTTAGTAAATCATATCTATACCCAAAAAACATCTACAGTGGCTTGCAAAAGTTTTCATACCCCTTGAACTTTTCCACATTTTGGCACGTTACAACTGCAAATGTAAATGTATTTTATTGGGATTTTATGTGATAGACCAACACAAAGTGGTGCATAATTGTGAAGTGGAAGGAAAATGATACATGGTTTTCATATTTTTTTACAAATAAAAAAACTGAAAAGTGTGGCGTGCAAAAGTATTCAGCCCCCTTTACTCTGATACCCCCAAATAAAATCCAGTGCAACCAATTGGCTTCAGAAGTCACCTAATTAATAAATAGAGTCCACTTGTGTGTAATCTAATCTCAGTATAAATAAGCTGAAATTTTAGCTAAATACACCAGTGAAGGCCTCAGAGGTTTGTTAGAGAACATTAGTGAACAAACAGCATCATGAAGCCCAAGGAATACACCAGACAGGTCAGGGATAAAGTTGTGGAGAAGTTTAAAGCAGGGTTAGGTTATAAAAAAATATCCCAAGCTTTGAAAATCTCACGGAGCACTGTTCAATCCATCATCCAAAAATGGAAAGGGTATGGCACAACTGCAAACCTACCAAGACATGGCCGTCCACCTAAACTGACAGGCTGGGCAAGGAGAGCATTGATCAGAGAAGCAGCCAAGAGGCCCATGGTAACTCTGGAGGAGCTGCAGAGATCCACAGCTCGGGTCGGAGAATCTGTCCACAGGACAACTATTAGTCGTGCACTCCACAAATCGGGCCTTTATGGAAGAGTGGCAAGAAGAAAGCCATTGTTGAAACAAAGCCATAAGAAGTCCCATTTGCAGTTTGCCACAAGCCATGTGGGGGACACAGCAAACATGTGGAGGAAGGTGCTCTGGTCTGATGAGACCAAAATTGAAGTTTTTGGCCTAAATGCAAAACTCTAGGTGTGGCAGAAAACTAACATTGCACATCGCCCTGAACACACCATCCCCACTGTGAAACATGGTGGTGGCGGCATCATGCTGTGGGGATGCTGGTCTTCAGCAGGGACAGGGAAGCTGGTCAGAATTGATGGGAAGATGGATGGAGCCAAATACAGGGCAATCTTGGAAGAAAACCTGTTAGAGTCTGCAAAAGGCTTGAGACTGCGGCTGAGGTTCACCTTCCAGCAGGACAACGACCCTAAACATACAGCCAGAGCTACAATGGAATGGTTTAGATCAAAGCATATTCATGTGTTAGAATGGCCCAGTCAAAGTCCAGACCTAAATCCAATTGTGAGTCTCTGGCAAGACTTGAAAATTGCTGTTCACAGACGCTCTCCATCCAATCTGACTGAGTTTGAGCTATTTTGCAAAGAAGAATGGGCAAAAATGTCAGTCTCTAGATGTGCAAAGCTGGTAGAGACATACCCCAAAAGACTTGCAGCTGTAATTGCAGCGAAAAGGTGGTTCTACAAAGTATTGACTCAGGGGGACTGAATACTTTTGCAAGCCACACTTTTCAGTTTTTTATTTGTAATAAAATTTGGAAACCATGTATCATTTTCCTTCCACTTCACAATTATGCACCACTTTGTGTTGGTCTATCACATAAAATCCCAAATAAATACATTTACGTTTGTGGTTGTAACGTGACAAAACGTGGAAAAGTTCAAGGGGTATGAATAGTTTTGCAAGTCACTGTATATCTTGCCGAATGCTTGGTATCAGAACTGGACAACTATATTGCTCTTGCAGCTGAATCAGCGTTTTATAAATGTTTATCATAAAATCCTTTCTCTAGCACTCATTTATTGTTGTCTGCAGAGCATCAATGACTGAGGTGAGACCTGATAGAAGTTTATAAAATGATGAGGGACATAAATAGGATAGAGAGTTGGAATATTTTACCCAGGTTGGAAATGTCAAATACCGGATGCCATAACTTCATGGTGAGGCGGAAAGTTTAAAGAAGATATGCAGGGCAATTCTTTTACATAAAGAGTGGTATATATCTGTAATGCACTGCCAGGAGTGATGGTGAAAGCAGATACAATAGTGGTGTTTAAGAGGCTTTTAGAAATTGATGTGCACATGTAGGGTATGGAGGGATATGAATTATGTGCAGTCATAAGGGAGTATTTTAATTTGACATCATGTTCAGCATGGAGATTGTGGGTCAAAGGTCCTGTTCCTGTTCTACAACACCAAAGGATAGGGTGAATTCTTCCAGACTTTCCGGCCAATTGGGGCTTTTTATGGATTGAGCGTTTTTTTTTCCTTTTTCTATGTTATCTATTGAGTATTGCCTTTTACAAACCTATCATATTTGCCGCTGCAAATCAGAATTTCATTGTTCTGAATTGGTACATATAACAAAAAGAGTTTCTAACTCTTGAAAATTTAATCCAAAATATGTATTAAATGATCTGGCGTTACATCATCAGGTTACTTCTGACTCAGATCAGATTGGCGCAACAGTACAGCTGTTACCTCACAGTGCCAGAGACCCAGGTTTGGTCATGACCCAGGCTGCTGTGTGTGTGGGGTTTGCATGTTCTCCCTGTGACTGTATGGGTTTTCTCTGGGTGCTCCAGTTTCCTCCAGCATTCCAAAAACATGCAGGTGTATTGGTTAAGTGCCCTCTGTAAATTGCTCCAGGTATGAAGAGAATGGATGCAAAAGTAGGATAATAGAACTAGTGTAAACGGGTGATCAATGGTCAGTGTGCACTCAATGGTCCGAAGAGATTGTTTCCATGCTGTATTTCTAAACTCTAAACTTCTATATGCTGGAACTTTCTGTATTCATTGGATGCCACATTTTCTCCATCACACAGTGCCTGCTGTTTAAAGGTGTTTCATTGCCTTTAAGGTGCTTTGTGATATTGTGTGACAATGAAAGGTACTGCAGTGCATATATCAGAATATTTCTTTTCTCAGGGAGATTTTGCGATGAATACTCCCACAGGCCATGGCACTTACACATGGACTGACGGCAGCACCTATGTTGGTGAAGTGCAAAATGGAATACGCCACAGACAGGGAACTTTCACGAGTGGTGATCGATCTATTTCTTACACTGGCGAGTGGAGCTATGGCAATAGGCACGGAAAGGTAAGAATTAACTGGATTACTATTGTACAGTTGTGAGTCAGACAATGTAAGTGTATGTTCAGAGTGGGCAATAGATTGGAGCAGAAGTGACAGCATCAGACACAGTATCTTTGACATCTGACCATCCTTTCTTAGGGAACAATATACTATAATGAAGAAGGAACTTCATGGTATCAAGGTGATTGGGTGAACAATGTTAGGGAAGGCTGGGGAATTAGACGGTAAGTACATTTCTAAATAAATTAATCTTTTTATACACTCCTGTCAATACAAAATCAATTTCAAATTCTCTGCTAAAATAGTGAATTATTAATTTGTCTTAAATGGGTTAGTACCTAAAAGATAATCTGAATTAAAATTAATATTTGTTTGGTTTTTAAGAACACTTAGCAATTAGCAAATTTCCACAGTCTTTAAGAGTATAGAAGATGAACCAATTTTAAAACATTACCATGTAATTCTTGCACTGCAATAGATGTCTACAGTTTCTAGTGTCTCTGGTGAACGAGCTATTTGAAGAGAATGCAACAAATAACTTTAATCTTATCCTCTCCGTAGACCCAGAAAGATTCGAGCATCTGTATTCTCTTGTGACCATTCATAGACCCATGTCTTGAAAGTTTGAGGAGCTGCTTGATTTTCTAGTTCTTTCCACTTTCCCCTCCATTGAGAATGGGTTGGTGTTTTCACCATGATTTATGTGATTCAGCAAAAGCCCTTTAGACTACAGACTTTATAAAGATACACCACAGAAACAGGCCGTTTGCCTCACCAAGTCCATGCTGACCAACAATCACCCCATGTACATTAGCACTATCTTCCACACGAGGAACAATTTTTACAATTTTACAGAAGCCAATTAACCTACAAGCCTGTACGTCTTTGGAGTATGGGAGGAAATTGGAGCAGCCTGTGAAAATCCACCTGGTCACAAGGAGAACCTGCAAACTCCATACAGACTGCACCCATAGTCAGGATCAAACCAGGGTCTCTGGCGCTGTAGGACAGCAACTCTACTGCTGCACCCTTGAAACACGAACTAGACTTGTGGTAAGGCAAGTGGATGAGTCACTGTATTATTCTGGTGACTAGTAGAGCATTACTTGTTCCATAGCTTTTAGGATGAGATCAAACATTTCATGAAGGGCAGCATTCAGATATTCTGTGTTATGACATAAGTGTGTCTCCCTAGATATAAGAGTGGGAATGTGTACGAAGGAGAATGGAAATACTTTACTCGTCACGGAGAAGGCACGATGAGTTGGATTTCCACTAATGAAGAATACACAGGCCAATGGGAAAATGGTATCCAGGTGAGATTGCAGCCATTCATATTAAGCTTCCTTCTCGTTTGAGGAAGTTACTATTGTCAACATAAAAATTATCCCACTATTCCCAATTATAACTTCCCAAGCCCCCTCCCCTGTGCCCTACCTGCACTTGGGCATATTTCTCTCCTCCCCATCCTCCTCTTCCTAGATTCCTTCCTCTGGTTTCACAATGTGCAACTCTTCTGTCTCAATCTTTCTGTCTCACACAAGGACATAAAGTGCTGGACCAACTCAGCGGGTCAGGCAACATTTCTGCAGAACATGGTTAGGCGATGTTTCTGATCTATTTTAATCTCTGTCCTTTGTTCCAACCATCTGCCCATCAAAACCACCCTCACCTATGTCCACCAATAATTACTATGCTTTGTCCTACCTCCTCCCTTCCAGAAGTAGCAGCAAGAACAGGAAGTACGTAATAAAATGGTGCCACCAGTTGCTGTAATGCTTTGCAGATTTTATATTTAGGAATCAATTTGAAGATTTTTGGAATCAATTTGAAGACTCCTGTTTTCTTTTTCCAGCATGGATTCGGGAACCACACCTGGTTTCTGAAGAGGGTGTTGGGTACTCAGTACCCACTAAGAAATCAGTATGTAGGAGAGTTTGTGAAGGGGGTCCGACAAGGTCATGGCAAGTTCTTCTATGCAAGCGGAGCCGTGTACAGTGGAGAATGGCTGGCAAACAAGAAGCACGGTTTTGTAAGTTTCCTCCAAAAAGCACTGGCTGTTTGTTCACTTACTGTCAACTTTCAGAGCGCATTAATTATTAGCCTCTATAGAAGAGTCAGTCAAATTTATTATTAGGTGAAAATGTGCAGAGTATTTTACTTTTTTCATTAAATGGCTTTTATGTAAAGATATTTATTCTCTCTTTGTGCTTGTTATTTTGGTGAATAAATTTTGTACGGAAATACTACTGCATCCTAAAGGGAATGCTGCAATCCTTTGGTGTGGTGCAGCCACCAGGAACTGCAGATGCTGGAATCTCAAAGTGCTGGTTTCCAGACTACAGGAGTACGTGCTGTGGAATGCACTGAAGCTCGGTGAAGCTGATGCAGAGACTTAGTGGGGTGGTCTACAGTCTAGGGTCCATCCGCTGCTGGACATTGAGGGGCTGAGTCAAGTGGGGACACCCCTCAAAAAAGGGAAGGAATATCAGAGTGCCACTTAAGTGGCAAAGGTGTTTTGTTTGAAGATAGGTGTGAACTACTGACTATGACACTATTGAATATATAGAGGATGTAAGAAGAGTTTTTGCACAGTTTTTGTTCTGTATATTTCTTTTATTCTGAATAAAGTTATTTTTTGAAAATTAAAAACGGCGGGTCAGGCCGTATTTAGGGAGGAAATGGACAGGCAATGTTTTGGGCTAGGACCCTTCTGTGGACTGATAGAAGTAGAGGGGAAGAAAGCTGGAAAGGAGAGGTGGGGAGGACAAAACCTGGCAAGTGATAGGTGGATACAGGTGAGGGGGAGGGTATCATTGGCTGATGAATGGACTAAATTACAAAATAGAGGTGGAAAGGAGACAAAGGGGTGTCAGGTAAGCAGAGGAAAGAAGGGATGCAGTTGGACACTAGAATTGAGCGGAAGGGTCAGTAGTGAGGATCAGGGAAGGATTATTGGAGTTGTGTGGGTGAGTTGTGGATCAGAACCTGTATTATGAATATGCATGCATCAGTAACATTGTGGGGAGTGCAGGATTTTAACAGAGCTAATATTATTATGGATGAGGTTGGTGGATAGGAGAGTGCAATTTACAGCTAGGATTTGAAAGGGGAACGGGGCATTGGAGACCCGGGTTTCACATGGGGGATAATGGGGGAGTCAGGGCAATGCAGACGGGGAAATTGGAACTGGGCAGTGGTAGCGAATTAGGGTTGTCTACTCCATTTGCTTTGTGTTTTAGCTGACTACAACAAACCTGCAAATGTTATTTTCAATATGATTAAGTCTGAATTGTTGAGTTCAATCATTTTTCTTTCGTAATATTAGGGAACATTCTTGTTTAAGAATGGTCGTACTTTTGAGGGAGAGTTTTTGGAAGATCGTATGGTAGAGTTTCCTAATTTTTCAATTGACGGGATGAACACACCAGATCTGAGTACCATACGCACCCACTCACCAGTTCAAACTGGTAAGCAATTTTGCTGACATTTTGATCTATATATAATAGAAAGTATTTCCTTCAAATATATGTAGTGTGAAACTTTCTCTCCCCAATATATAACGGATGAATATTTTAATAATGCTTTGTAAAGCATTATTAAAATATCATGGTTGACTAATCTTCTGGAATTTTTTGAGGATGTAACTAGGAAAATGGATAAGGGAAGGCCAGTGGATGTGGTGACTTTCAGAAAGCATTTGATAAGGTCTCACATAGGAGTTAATGGGCAAAATGAGCGCACATGGTATTGGGGGTAGGGTGCTGACATGGATATAACATTGGTTGGCAGACAGGAAACAAAGAGTAGAGATTAATGGGTCCCTTTCAGAATGCAAGGCAGTGACTAGTGGGGTACTGCAAGGCTCGGTGCTGGGACTGCAGCTATTTACAATACACATTAATGATCTAGATTATTAAAGGAAACATTAGCAAATTTGCAGATGACACAAAGCAGGGTGGCAATATGAACTGTGAAGAGGATGCTATGAGGATGCAGGGTGACTTGGACAGGTTGGGTGAGTGGGGAGATGCATGGCAGAGGAAGGACATTCTTGCTATTAAGGGAGTGCTGCGTAAGTTCGCCAGGTTAATTCCCGTGATGGCGGGACTGTCATATGTTGATAGAATGGAGCGACTGGGCTTGTATACTCTGGAATTTAAAAGGATGAGAGTAGATCTTATTGAAACATATAAGATTATTCAGGGTTTGGATACGCTAGAGGCAGGAAACATTGTTCCCGATGTTGGGGAAATCCAGAACCAGGGGCCACAGTTTAAGAATAAGAGGTAAGCCATTTAGAACGAGGATGAGG
The DNA here is from genome assembly GCA_963514005.1 of Raja brachyura. Next base: position 25,549,997 of record OY740801.1, read on the forward strand.
AAAATCTTTTTCATACAGAGAGTTGTGAGTCTGTGAAATTCTCTGCCTCAGAAGGCGGTGGAGGCTGGTTCTCTGGATGCTTTTGAGAGAGTTAGATAGACCCCTTAAAGATAGCGGAATCAGGGGATATGGGGAGAAGGCAGGAACGGGGTACTGATTGTGAATGATCAGCCATTGAATGGCGGTGCTGGCCCGAAGGGCCGAATGGCCTACTCCTGCACCTATTGTCTATCTAAACAAAGGTACGTGTGTATTTGTTGCACATCTGATCCATGGTTACAATATTTCTGTATTGAAAATTGCAGCTTCGATGACTTAAGCCTTTGTCATGTCCACCGGTTTGCAAGCTCGGTGATGAGAAACATGCAGGAAGTCGTGTCATTCTTGCCGTGTGGGGTCTAGTTCAATGGTACAATGGAACTTTATTGTCACGTGTACCTAAGTACATTGACATTCTTTTATTTACATACAGTTCAGTGACAATCCTAGTATATATATAGACAATCTGTTTTACTGTAGATACTACTTTGGCATTGGGCTTGGTTTTCTTGGTTGAGCTGGTGTTATAGCACAACTTATAGTACTTTGTGTTTTATCAGTAATTTAAAGTATAAGACCGTGATATAACAGACCATACTGAGTCAATACACAAGAGGCGCAACAGTTTAGGCACCACCTTGGACCCTTCAAGTCAAAATTTTAATAAAAAATGTTAGAGTCTTAACTTAGCCATAAAAGCCCCATTGTCCTGGCGTCAGCACTAGGTCGGCGTCGGCTTGACCAGATGATGTGTCGATGTCCTCCAATGCTGCTCTACCACTCTCTGCCACTGTAGGCCGCATCCGTTTATGCGCTTGGCCACTTGGAGCAGCGCACGATAATGACACCTCAGGGCCTCTAGCATTGATGTTTCTGATTCTGTTTTTTTAATGCCTTGGCCAATTAAGGGAAATATCTAAAATGCCTTTTATCTACCTGTCCTTCAACCTTCATGAATCTATGGACATACAAGCCAGATATTCATTTGCTTGTGCGCTTCCTGGCATTGTATTACTGTTGTGCATTTATCTACTATTCTTAAAAGTATTACCTCACACTTCTTTGCTGATATCTTTTTGCAGTCTGCAATATTTCCCTTCACCACAGTGTGATTCATCTGAAAAATCATTCATTGTGGCCCTACATTTAAGCCTGAATCACTGAAATGTCTCAACCAAGAAGGGACCTAGAATTAAAACCTGTCAAATTCCACAAATTATGGACTTTCAGCCACTGAAGTTCCTATTACTGAGCCAAATATAAATCCAACTTATCAATCACCACCTTCCCCAAATACAATGTGTGCAATAGTAGTCATTACTATTTAGGTTCCGGAAGGCAGAAATGCCAATGGTGGCGTAAACGAGGGTGGCCCAGTGGCACAGCGGTAAAGATGCTGTTTTACAGCCCTTGCTGCTTCCATTCTGGCTGTATGGAGTCTGTACGTTCTCACTGTGACCATGTTGGTTTTCTCCGGGTGCTCCCACACTCCAAAGACGTACAGGTTTGTAAGTTAATTGGCTTTGGTAATAAATACATATTGTCCATAGTGTGTAGGAAAGTGCTAATGTACAGGATGATCACTTGTCGGTGCAGACTCGGGGTGGGCAAAGGGCCTGTTTTCACACTGTATCTCTAAAGCATAAAGTAAAAAGTCTAAAGTTAAATCAACATCGCAGGCATGACACACAGAATAATGGCGATATGTATTTTCCATGATTCCAGGACGTCCCTGCTGTAAATGTTATATTAAACAACTATAATAGCAATAGGTATTAAAAAAAATAATTTGAACAAATAAAAGATTGACATTACTTTCTTCAAAAGGCAATATCAAAGAAGGAATATCAAAAAGTGCAATTAGATCAATTCTGCAACATAACGTGGAACTTGATATCGCATCAGTTTTGGAGAAGATGCCAGAAGGAGACAGACAAAACGAGGTGTTGCAGGTAAAACAGAACTCCGTCAGATCATAGAATTGCAGATGCTGGGAATCTCAAATAAAGACAGAAAGTACTCAAAACATTCAGCGGGTCAGACAACATCCGTGGAAAGAGAAACAGAGTTAGCAATGCTTCATCAAAACCACGACAAGGTTGCAACATTTTAAGTTGCAGTCAGGGTGGGAGAAATGGATAGAACTTTCAAACTTAAAAATTGAAAGTTTAAAAGTTAAAGTGAGGAGGGTGAAGCCTAAATGAGATCTTTATGTTTTTTTACACAGTTAGTGTAGATGCCAGGGATACTGTGCTAGGGGAGGTGGCAACACAGTTATGATAGCAATGTTCAAGAGGCAATTAGACAGAATAAGCAATGAAAAGAGGGGTAAAGGGAAATGTTTATTCTATATTCTATGTTATCCCGCTTTCACATCTTCCACATATGGGGTAATTTTACAAAAGACAATTAACCTGCAAGCCTGCACATCTTTGTAATGTGGGCGGACACCGGAGCACCCAGAGAAAACCCATGGGGTCATAAGGAGCACATGCAAACTCCACACAGATAGCACCTAGAGTCAGGATCAAACCTAGCTCTGGTGCTGTGAGGCAGTAGCTCTACCAGCTGTGTGTTGTGCCGCCCTTGTTACTGTTCTGTATTCTATGTTCTTTCTCCTTGACCAATTATTCCCTCGCTTGACCTCTGCTTAAACTTTATGAAACTGCTTTATTGGAGATCTATGTTATGTTGCTTTTGTTTTGCACAGTTAGAGTATGCTATTCTTCGAAATTTCACACAACTGAAGAAAATATACAGTTTCTACAGTAGTCTGGGGCACCAGCAATCTCCGGATAATGCCTTCCTACTGAGCCAGCTCCAGTTCTGGAGATTTCTCAAGGACTGCAAATTTCACCATTATGGTTTGAGTCTGGCTATCATGGATAGAATTCTTCACGGTAATTAAATCTTCCTCTGAGTTTTTCCTCTTTGAGACTATAGACTTTGCTTTGGACATTAGCGATACAGTGCAGAACCAGGCCCTTCAGCTCACTGACCAGTGATCACCCCATACACTAGCACTATCCTACACACTTGGGACAATCTACAATTTTTACCAGAACCTACAAATCTGCACATCTTTGGAGTGTGGGAGGAAACCGGAGCACCTAAAGAAGACCCAAGTGGTCACAGAAAGAGCTTACAAACTCTGTATAGACAGCATCCATAGTCAGGATTGAAACGGGTCTCTGGACCTGTAAGGCAGCAGCTCCACCGCTGCGTCACTGTGCCGCCCAAACGTGGATTTGTTGTGGATGATAATGCTGGTGCATTGTAGCCAACAACCTACAGGTTTTCCCTTTTGAATACAATGGAGCTAATGATTCCTCAGAGGTTGACAGTCGGAGTGACGAAGGATTCAATTGTGCAGGAGGGAGGAAGAGGAGTTAGACGGCATAAGTGATACAGTATTTTAAATCTTGATGGGTGGAGGTGTTTCAGTAGCAGTAGATATGACTCTAGGGTGGTGAGTTGCCTTAAGGCTGAAGGATATCACTGAACATCTGCAGAATATCCTGAATATGAACTGTGAAGAACCAGATGTTGTGGTCTACATCAGTACCAACAACATTGGTAGAAGAAGAGATGAAGGCCTGTTTCCAGTCATGGCAGATTCCAGAATCCGAGAGCACGACCCCAGAATAAAAGGATGTACCTTCAAAATGGAGATGAGGATAAATTTCTTTAGCCAGAAAGCGGTGAATCTGTGGAATTCATTGCCACAGTCGGCTGTGGAGGTCGACAATGGATATTTATATGGGAAAGATTGATGGGTTCTAATTAAATTAGAATACAATCTTGCAATTTTACAAAGGAGACAACTTATTCCATTTTTAAAAATTAGTTTTAGAATTAACAAAGCTGTATTGATAAGAACTGACTTCACCGTCTCTACAATGTCCTACATTCAGAGTATTTTGAATATAGTAAATGTTTATCCTCCAGCCATGCCAGATGTAAAGCCTCTAATTTTCTGTCTTTTGCAGAACAATTTACTACAGTGGAGGATACTCACTCTCCATTTGACACACTGTTGTTGGGGAGGTTCCTGAGCTACATTGTCATCTTGGCCTACCATATTTACCACAAAGAGCATGAGTAAGAGACTAATATGAGGCCATGGAGACACTGCCACTACTGATTTACAAAAAAAAGACACAAAGTGCTGGAGTAACTCAGCAGGTCACCAGGCAGCATTTCTAGACAACATAGATAGGTGGAATTTTGTGCCGGGACGCTTCTTCAGATTAAAAAAGGGTCCTGACCCGAAACGTCATCTATCCTTGTTCTCCAAACTAAAGAAGGGTCCTGACCAGAAACATCATAGCCTCCATCCATTTTCATTTTTTAAAAATTATTGAACTTTTTGTTGTTTAATATGGTATCTACTGAATACTATGTTAACTTACCTGTAGTGCTGCTGCAGGTAAGAATTTCATCGTTCTGTTTCAGGACACATGACAGTAAAACTCTCTTGACTCTCTTCTCCATAAATGCAGCCTGACCCACTGAGTTACTCCAGCACTTTGTGTCCCTTTGTGTATTAACCAGGAACCGCAGTTGTTTGTTTCTACTGCTTACACAGTGATAATCCCCGACTCGGTTATAGCTGACAATCAGCAATAACGTACACCATTCTCATTTCAGAGGCCAGCGTCCAATTCTTGAAGATTGCTTTTCCAAACTAATGGCCAACAATCTTATTCCTTATGCCTGCGTTGTTCATGGTATGTGAACTCTACGTATGCCCTTGATACTATGTAATAACTCATTCTGTACTTAATACAACAAACTACATGTGGGATTGGCAATAGTATGAATGCAATTTTTAATACTGATTTGCAATCCATGAACGTGCTGTCCTTGCCATTTGTAAATAAAGAACCTTGTTCTTTTGTGTATTGTTTTTCTAGTCCCTCTTCCTCTGCTTGTAAATACTAACTATGCAACATTGTTGTAAGCTACCCTTCAAAATTTATAAATAATGCCATTCTTTTATATTACTGATTTGTTGTCATCCATGTGCAGGTCAAAATGACTTGGACAGGTAAGGGTAGACTTAGACTTTAGAGATAAAGCGTGGAAACCGGACCTTCGGCCCACCTAGTCCGCGCTGACCAATGATACATTAATACTGTCCGACGCACTAGGGACAATTTACAGAAGCCAATTAACCTACAAACCTGTTTGTCTTTCGAATGTGGGACAAAACCGGAGCACCCGGAGAGAGCCCAGGGAGAACGTACAAACTGCACAGACCGCAACCGTAGGCAGGGTCGAACCTGGGTCATTGGCACTGTAAGGCAGCAACTCTACGGGTGCACAACTGGGCTGCACCGAATATTTAGATATTTAGACTTGATAGAAGAATACAAAGTTATGAGAGGCACAGACACGGTAGACTGCCAGATCCGGTCCAAGGATAGAAATATCAAATACTAGAGGGTACAACTTTAGGGTGAGAGGGGCAAAGTTTAAAGGTGATGTGCAGGGAAAGTTTTTTATACAGAGCATGGTATGTGCCTGGAGCATGCTGCTGGGTATGGTTGTGGAGGAAGATGCAATAGAGGTGTTTAAGAGACCATTGGATAGGTAGTCAAGAGTGTTTTATTGTCATATGTCCCAAAAAGAACCATGAAATTCTTACTTACAGCAGCACAACAGAATATGTAAACATAGTACAGTGTAAACTATAGAAAATATATAATATAATAAAGAGGGAGAAAAACACACACACACACACACACACACACATATATATGCACACACACACACACACACGTACACTCAAAACAACAAACAATAATAGTGCTATGATAACAATAATAGTCTATGTAGTTCAGAGCTTATTTAAGGTTGTAGTGTTTAATAGTCGAATGGCTGTAGGGAAGAAATTTTTCCTGAACGTGGGCGTTACATTTTTCAGGCTCCTGTATCTTCTTCCCAATGGCAAGAGTTCAAATGGTTGTGTGGCCAGGGTGGTGTGGGTCTCTGCTTACGCTGGCTGCCTTTTAGAGGCAGTGACTCCGGTAAATCCCTTCAATTGTGGGGAGGTCAGTGCCAGTGATGGACTGGACAGTGTTCACAAGTTTTTGCAGTCTTTTTCGCTCCTGGGCTTTCATTACCAGGAGTGAAGAACCAGGCCGCGATGCAACCAGTCAATATACTCTCCACTGTACACCTGTAGAAGTTCAAGAGAATCTCCTCTGACATACCAAATCACTGTAATCTTCTCAGGAAGTAGAGACATGGATATGCAGAGTATGGAGGGATATGGATTATGTGCAGGCAAAGAAGAGTTGGTCTTGGCATCATGTTCAACACAGTTGTTATGGGCCAAAGGGTCTGTTTCTGTGCTGCACTGTTTTGTGTAGGAAAGAACTACAAATGCTGGTCTAAATTAAAGGTAGACACAAAATGCTGGAGTAACTCAGCGGGACAAGCAGCATCGCTGGAGAGAAGGAATGGGTGACGTTTCGGCCCGAAACCTTCCTTCAGACTGATGTCTGTAGACAGTATTGTTCTATCTTCTACTATTGTTTTTTAATTCAAATGAATCATTCAGATAGAAAAGAGAATGCAGATAGGCGAGCATTATAACAAAGAAAAATCTGGGAGATAATGCCATGGATACAACCAACTGTGTGCTTACTCCTTGGTCTCTGACTCCTGATGGATTCCCTTTTTCTGCAGGAAGTTTATTTCAAGAACGTGAAAGTACTACGATCACACTCAGCTACGCAAATAAATGCTGGGACGTGTACAGAACCTATTGTGAGCAGAACCGTAGGCCAGCCAACACCAAGATCATGACAATGAGGCACTTCCTGTGGATGCTCAAGGTACATCTTTGATTGACGAATTGAATGAATGATTAATGCGTTGAAAGAATGATGGATTGAATGAATGAATGAATGAATGGCTAAACGAATGGATGGATGGATGGATTGAATGGATGAATGAACAAATTGATGGATGAATGAATTAATTAATTAATGGGTGGATGGATTGAATGAATTGATGTTTGATTGATTGATGGGACGAACGAATTGATGGAATGAATGGATGGATGGACAGATTGAAGGATACAGCATTGAAACAGGCCCTTCGGCCCACCAAATCTATGCCGACTATGAGACATATTAAATAAAATCCAATATTTATGATGAGAGCAGAAAACATACTGTTTGAGGTACTTAACCAGCTAGACAATGTCTGTGGAGGGAAATGGACAGAGGTTGTTTCGAGTCGGGAACCATCTTCAATCTTGAAGAAAGATCACGACCCAAAATGTCGTCTGTCCATTCCCCTCCACAGATGTTGTCTGGCCCACTAAGCTCCTTCAGCAATTTGCTTTTCGCTCAATTTCCAACATCTGCCGTCTCTTATGTCTCCATTTTATGATTAGAAATTACTATATTTTGTACGATCACTTTTTATATATTTATCTGAACAAAAGCATTTGTCTCACATTTTATTTTATTCCACAAATGCAGGATTTAAATTTATTGAGCAAGCATTTAACAGCAACTCGTATTGTCCAGATCTTGTCTCAGGATAACCCGGCAGTGTCTGATGGAACCTACCATAACATGGACATTGAGGTACCAGAGGTCTTATTTAAATTGTTTCCCGGGTCTCTGGCGCTGTGAGGTGGCAACTCTACCAGCTTTGCCACTGCACCGCCCCAAAATATTTATCTTAATAATATGTTAAATATATCAAACGGTCTGGTTAATGTGAATACCATTTTTTTCATCAGTCTGAAGAAGGGTCTCGACCCCAAAACGTCACCTATTCCTTCGCTCCATACCCACTGCCTCACCCGCTGAGTTTCTCCAGCAGTTTTGTCTACCTACCTTTTTTTTCAGATGGTTTTCTTGGAGTTTTTGGAAGCTCTTCTCTCGTGTGCAGCAGTATATGTAACCAAAAGAATGCTTGAGAATTCAGAAACGTCATCTAGAATGTCAAGTGGTGCGAATCTAGCACTCCTGACAAGTACTGTGCCTGCTCAGCCAAGACAAAAACCTGCAGACCTGGTAATCAATTTTTTTTTTAATGGAAATTTCTGTTTAACTCAAAACCAAATAAAAACAAACCCATCAAGTGGATACATTTTATTTCTAGGCATTACAAAACATCACAGAGAGTTATGGAGTCATACGGCATGGAAACAGGCCCAACTCTTCCATGCCGACCAAGATGCCCCATCTAAGCTAGTCAGTTCCATTTGTCTGCATTTGGCCCATATCCCTCTAATCTATGTGCCTGCCCAAATATCTTTTAAATGCTGTTATGGTTAAACGTTGCGACAGTACCTGCCTCAACTACCTCCTTTCATATACCCACCACCCTCTGTGTGAAAAAACTGCCCTTGGGTTCCTATTAAATCTTTCCTCTCACTCCTTAAACCTATGTCCTCTGGTTCTTGAGATATAGAGTCAAGAACATGTTCTCCCTGTAACCACGTGGGTTTCCTCCAGATGCTCTGGTTTCCTCCCACATCCTCCCCAAAAAAACACAAGGGTTTGCAGGTTGATTGCCTCTGTAAATTGCTCCTAGTGTACAGGCAGTGGATGGGAAACTGGAATAACATAGAACTAGTGTGAACAGGTGATGGTTGGTCAGTGTGGACTTGATGGGCTGAAGGACCTGTTTCCATGCCATATCTCAAAACTAATGTATTAAAATTATCCTTTAAATTAATCAGCAGGTCACCGTCCAAGAATACATTTCTCCTGAACCAAATGGACGCAGTGCAAAATCCCCCCTGAAGAAACGTGGAGAAGCTAATGGAGGCAGTACAAGGAGGGCAGAGGTTTGTATGATGATTATGAATCTCATTTACACATAGTAGATGTAAAAAAAACTTCTTTTTCTGGTGCATTTTCTTTGCCAAATACTGTTTATGTTAAATTTTATTTTGTGTTTATTGTGCTCTTTTCACTTACTATGGCTGTATGGTAACTCAAATTTCACTGTACCTTAGTTGGTTAAGTGACAATAAACGCAAACGAACTTGAATACTATTCTCGCCTGTTTCACCCATTTGCCGCTAGAACGCAACGTGCTGCAGTAACTCAGTGGGTCAGACAGCATTTCTGGAGGACACGGGCAAGAAATGTTTCAGGTCGGGACATTTCTTCAGATAACCGAGATGCTGCCTGACCCGCTGAGTTACTCCAGCATTTTGAATTCCACACACGTTTCCAACATCTACTGTTTCTCCACAGTTTTGACAAGGTGGGTTCAGTTAAAAGAAATCCATCAGGAGAAAAGAAAAGCTCAGATTCATAACAAATATAAATAAGTTCTGGATTTTAGCATACAGATCAACAAGTTGCATTGTTACATCACCTACAAAATGCTAAAAAAGAAAATGCTGGAGTAACTCAGCCAGTATCTCTGAAGACACAAAGTGCAGGAGTAACTCAACGGGTCAGGCAGCATCAATCCACTGACTTACCCCAGCATTTTGTGTCTTTTTTGTAAGCCAACATCTGTAGTTCCTTGAATCTAAGTAGAATCATTTGTTTTGTACAATTGTCCAATGCCCCAGGGCTTGGAAGTTGCAAATTGTGCAAGGGGCAAAGATTAACATTCATATCTGTTTCAGCGGAGGAAAAATAAAGCATCCGCCTCATCAGCTGAGAAATCCGCAAAAGCATCCGCCCATCATGGTAAGTTCAGCAAATGAATGCGTGCAGCAGTCACAACACAATATGAGGATTTCTATCTATAACAGTTACTTTATAAAATGGATATTTGCCTGCTAACTCTACTCAGCCTTTGCTAATTCATTGAACAATAGTTTTGTTTATTGTCACGCGTACCGAGGTACAGTGAAAAGCATTTGTTGCGTGCTCACCAGTTAGCAGAAAGACTATGCATGATTGCAATTGAGCCATCCACAGTGCACAGACACATGATAAAGGGAATAATATTTAGTGCAAGGTAAAGTCCAGTAAAATCCGATTAAAGACAGTCCTATGATGTAGATAGTAGATTCGGACCGCTCTCTTGTTGATAGGATGGTTCAGTTGCCTGGAAACAACTGGGAAGAAACCGTCCCTGAATCTGGAGTTATGCGTTTTTACACTTCTGTATCGCTTGCCTGATGGGAGAGGGGTGACGAGGGATTGTCTGGGGTGAGACTGGTCTTTGATTATGCTGGTGGCCTTGCCGAAGCAGAGTGAAATATAAATGGAAGGGAGGTTGGTTTATGTAATGGTCTAGACTACGTCCGCAATTCTCCACAATTTCTTGCGGTCTTGGAAGGAACTGTACCGAAAAAAGAATGGTTGTGGGAACTTAAACATTAGTTCTATAGCTCAACAGACCCATGGAAACCTAAACACCGCAGGTCTACTTCTCACCCTGGACTTGGTCAGTATGGACAGGTTGGGCCAAAGGGTCTGTTTTTGTGGTGTGTGACTTTGTGGCTCTTTGACCCGTTGAGTCGGAGGGTTGTGAGGTTGGAATATTGCATCATAGAGGGCAGTGTATTTTTGTCATTGCGTATATTGAAAGGTGAGACTGATAGAAATTTAGACACCTTGGGATTGAAGGGACGCAGGGATTGGGCAGGAAAGAAGATTGGTGGTGGAAGTGATGTTACTGAGTGACAGAGCTGACTTAGAGAGGTTGAATGACGTAGCCCTGTTTGACTTATTAGTCTGACGAAGGGTCTCGACCCGAAACGTCGCCTATTCTTTTGCTCCCTAGATGCTGCATCGGCCGCTGAGTTTCTCCAGCGTTTTTGTCTACCTAACCCTGTTTGATTGATTAAAAGATACAGCGTGAAAACAGGCCCTTGGGGCCACCAAATCCATGCCGACCATCACACCAGTTCAAACTAGTTCTATATTATCCCACTTTCTCATCCACTCCCAACACACCAGGGGCATTTTACAGAGGCCAATTAACCCACAAACCCCCATGTCTTTGGGATGTGGAAGGAAACCGGAGCACCCATGCAGTCACAGGGAGAGGGTGCAAACTCCATGGCATCAACTCTACCAGCTGGGCCATTTGGAAATGGTGATTTTCTGAATATCCGCCATGTTTCAACGGGTTCTAACAATGAGCTTATTGTAGATCAGGGCAAAGCTGTACCTTCGCTGAAAGCCGCTCAGAAGGAAGAGGAGCTAAGCCAGAACATTTCCCAGTTGCTGCCTGCTGCGAACGTCTCTGGAGATTCACAGAGTGAAATGAGCGATTATGGTGAGATGTCTTTTATATGTGCGCTTGGGGCTTTTCCTGCATTTTCATAGTGAGATATGATTTCAGATCTCGTTGCCAGTCGCCATTAGAAGAAAGAAGACATGACGTACATAATCTTAACCAAATGAGAAGTTATTATCTTCCATAAGTTTGCGATCAAGGAAGAGGTGGTATAGGGTCTCTTGATATGTACTTAGGAGGATAAATCCCCAGGGCCTGTTGAGATCCACCTCAGGTTATTTTAGGAGCCAAGAGAGGAGATTGTAGGGGCCATGATGTAGAATTTTGTATCCTTTCTAGCTATTGGCGAGGTCTCAGAGGACTGGAGAGTAGCTGATGTTGTTTCTTGAGTTTAGTTTATGAGTTTAGTTTGAGTTTAGTTTATTGCCATGTGTACCAAGGTACAGTGAAAAGCTTTTGTTGAATGCTGGTTGGTGGCCATTTTGGATCAACCTCTGTTTAAGAAGAGATGTAGAGATCATCCAGGAAATTATTGGCTGCTGAGCCTCACATCAGTGGTAGGCAAGCTATTGGAGAGGATTCTTCCGCATAAGATTTAGTTGCTTTTAGAAAAAAAATGGGATAATTATGGACCATCAGCATGGCTTAGTCTGTGCAGATCATGTCTTATGAATTTGATTGAGTTTTTTTAAGGAGGTGATGGAGGTGATTGATAAGGGTAGGATGGCATATGTTGTCTGAATGAATTTCAGTAGGGCCTTTGATAAAGGCCCTTATGGAAGGTGCTTTCAGAAGCATGGATCCACGGTGACCTGGTAGTTTCGATTCTAAACAGCCTAACCCTTGGAAGACAGAGGGTGGTGGTGGAAAATGCTACTTTGGCGGGAGGTGTGTAACCGGTAATGTTCCTCAGGGATCTATGTTGGGGCCAGCTTTTGTGATATATATAAATTACTTAGATGTAAAGATAAATGGGTTAGTTTGTAAGTTTACAGGCAACACCAAAATAAATAGAGTTGCAGACAGTGAGGAAGGCTGTCAAAGGATACAGCAGGATATAGACCCATTACTGAAATGGGTGGAGAGATGACAGATGAAGTTTAATCTGAGTAAGCATGGGATGTTGCACTTTGATTGTAAGCAGAAATATAATTAATTTAGTGTAGCTTAGTTTATTATTGCTACATGTACAGTTCAGATATTGGCAAGACCCTTACAGCATTGATATACAAAGGGATCTTGGGGTCCAAGTTCATTGCTCCCTAAAATTGGCAACACAAGTAGATAGAGTTAAAGTAGGAATTTGCTATGCTTGCCTTCATCGCTTGGAAAATTGAATATAAGAGTCAGGAAGTTATGTTGCAGATTTATAAACGTTTGGTTTGTCCACATTTGGAGTATTGCGTGCAGTTCTGCGCACCTCATTACAGGAAGGATGTGGAGGCTTTGGAGAGGCTGCAGAGGAGGATTCCCAACATGTATGGGTGTCTTCAGGAGATGAGTGGAGAGGAGATGGCACAATCGCACCGATGTAAAATCTCTGCAGTTAATAATTATCTTTCATAAATTAAAACAGAAAAGGGCAGAAACACTCAGCAGGTCTGGCAGCGTCCGTGAACAGAGGCGCAGCTTACAGTTCAGGTCTGAAAGCTTTCACTCTTGATTACCTCGCATTGGTGATTCTGCGATGACTGAATGCGAGCAGAACATATGTTTACACACTCACACTTTCGATCACACTTATAGAAAATAGAACAGTGCAGCACAGGAACAGGCCCTTAAGCTCACAGTGTTTCTGCTGAACATGATGCCAAGTTAAACTAATCTCTTCTGCCTGCATGTGATCCATATCCCTCCATTCCCTGCATCCACTCACAGACTCCTGCACTGACAGTCACTCTCAAACATTCATAGATTTACTAACTATTAAATCTGAATCTGAATATTTAAATCTGAATGCATTATATGAGTCAGCCACAGCTTTTATATTGTCATTCAATGCAATAGTCACAATCAAGATTATACAATTCTGTGGCATTTTTTATACTGTCAATCAATATGACACTGCTCTCACAGTTCTTAATCAGATTGTTAAAAAGGCTTTACTTCTTTGAGTTAATTCTTATCCCCGTGAATAAATCAGTGATCAAATGTTTCTTTTCATTAAGGTAAAGGATTAGAAGATTTGCAAATTGCGCTCAAGCAACTCGAAACAAAAGCAACGTCTGCCACGGCTCCAGCACTGAAACCTGACGTCAAGTCAGGGACTGAACTAGAATTGTGGCTGAGTCAAATCTGCTTCTTTTTCTTGAAGCGACTATTCCCAGCCTATGAACATGCAGAGGTCTTGAAGCTAGAGGCAAGGAAAGACATTCAGCGACAGAATGAACTGGAACACCAAGCAAGGATAAAGATTGAAATGAGGTCTGTATCCTGGCCTTACTGGAAAACCTCATAGTAACCACACAAGGGGATTCCACCCCTTCCAGTGGCCCAGAGGGAAACGGATGGTTCTATCTAACCTAAAGCAAAGCTACTAATCTAAAAAGCTCTTAAATCCTACTATCATATCTGCCTCCACCACCACCTTCTCTTCTTTTTTGGGTGGCATGCACAGCCTAAAGTTGTTGGACAACTTGTTCTATTGATCTTCTGTCTGTGCACGTCGAGTTGATTGCATTAGTCGAAACAGGGCGGACCACATGAAGGTTGCAATCTTCCACCCCCACCTGTGGCAGCATGTTCCAGGCACTCGAGACACTTTGTGAAAAAACTTGCCCCATACATTATATTGTTTATTATGGTGTTTACAGAGCACTGTGTTTACATATCTGTTGTGCCGCTACAAGTGAGAGTTTCGTTCTTTCAGGACATACGGCAATAAAACACTCTTGACTAAACTTTGCCCATTCAGCTTAAAGCTATGCTTTCTAGTCTTTGACATCTCCATCCTTGGAGAAATGGTTCTGACTATCTACTCTATTTATACCTCTTGCATTTTAAGAGGCTTGTAGAAAGGCACATGGGTAAGTTGGGAATGGAGGGATATGGGATAATGTGCAGGTAGAGGAAATTAGTTGAAGATAGACATAAAATACTGGAGTAGCTCTGCATCTCTGGACAAAAATAGGTGATGTTTTGGGTAGAAAAAAAACTTGTTTTTGCTTGCTAACCAGTCAGTGGAAAGACTGCACATGATTACAATCTGGCTGTCCAGTGCACAGATATACGATAAAGGGAATAACATTTATTCCAGTATTGATATTAATTGGTACATGTGACAATTCAATTGAATTATGAATCTTGATCAGCATGGACATTGTGGGCTGAAGGGCCTGTCTGCGCCTGTATTGTTCTATGCTCTTACCTGTCAAAGTTTCCTCAATGCTGCTCCAACTTTGTCTGGTCTTATCTGATTACAGGTTGAAAGAGAAAGGCATAAAATGCAGCCGAGAGAATGAATCGTCATTGAATGCTGGATCACAAAGTGACGAAGATGATAAAAATTCTGTTGCACCGAAGGATAATCTTTCTGTCATATCCTCTAAAAAAAGCAGCGGAGTCAGAAGGAAGAAAAGATCCATATGACTTGGGTCCTCACATATAAACGGGGACTAATTTTAATAAACCATTGTTATTAATACAACACTTTTCTAACTTTCACTGAAACCTAAAATTGGAATAATTACAGTGCCTCTTTAAATATTTCATACCAGGGCTTAGACAGAGGAATATATCTTAGAGGAATATATGTTCTATTTAATAGGTTCAAGGGTTATGGGGAGAAGGCAGAATAATGGAGTATAGAGGGAAAGATAGATTAATCATGATTGAATGGCAGAGTAGACTCGAGGCGCAGAATTAGGCCTTTTCAGCTCATCGAGTCTACTCCGTCATTCAGTCATGGCTGATCTATTTATCCCTCTCAACCCCATTATCTGCCTTCTCCCCATCACCTTTAACGCCCTTACTAATCAATAAAGAGCAGGAGGCGAGAAAAGACCAGGGTTAAATCAGGGACAGCAGCAGATGGCCTCAGACAGGGAGGTGCCCTGGTATGTCAATTGATGGTTGGGGAAGTATAATATCAAGAGGGATACAATGTGGCGTACTGTGGAACTGGTTAAATGACTAGGGTGGAAGAAGGCGGAAAAGGGGAAGAGGTGGGGAGTGTTAGTAGAAGCTCTACATCATAGCAGACTCCGGCCTCGTTGAGGTGGAGCGGTACAAAGGCATCTATTGAGGACATGACATTCTATGATTCATTCGCAGCCAAAGATAGTTCACAGCCCAGACCTCTGCAATGCAGGAGATGATCACCAGAGGGCACTCCCACTCCTCAGACTGCAACAAACCAAGCTTCTCTTTCGAAATTCACCCCAGCTCGGTTGGTTCCATATCTAACCCTCAGCCGACTGGAAATTCACCGAGCAATTCAGTTATTTTGTCATCAAAACCAAACCACTGTTCTTGTGCACATACTCTGTACAACACCGAGTCGGTGCTGCACTGTCTGTGATACCATCTTTCCATGTCAAATGGTAAACTGATGCCCTCAATGACTTTTCAGGTTGGTGTAATAGATTCTATTGGCACTGCAGTAGTCTGAGAAAAAGCATCCCTTGGTCAACATCTACCCATCTGTTAACGTCACCTGGGAGTAAATTAGCTCTATGGGGAGATCAGTTGCTGTGATGTCCACAATACAACAGTGATAGTACTTAAAAGTACTTATGTGCAAGGATGGATACAAAGTGCTGGAGTAATTCAGCAGGTCAGGCAGTGTCTCTGGTGGATGTGGAGTTACTCTAGCACTTTGTGCCTTCTTTTTTTGTAAACTAGCAGGTTTCTACTCAAAATTTTCAATTCCAGTTAGACACAATATATGCCAACAAAAAATATTCCATTTTCCCTTTATCTTTAATTTAACATAACTGCAGAAAGCCAGCAACTCCATAAATTAGTGCAGATAGATTTTATTTTCTTTTTTAAAAAAATGCATCATTACATGGATAAATCAGCACCTTGTCTCTCAGATAAACCCGTTTCACTTTGAGGAAGTGAAGAAATTAAAGATGGCAGAACACACAAATGCTAAAACATAATCTGTCTGGGTATATATACCTGCAGTTGTCTGATATGAAAACTAAGTTTGACGTACAAAAGATTAGCTAATTTTTAAGCTAAGAACTTAAAAGCATGCAACACACAATTTCATACATCTAAGGACATGACTTTTGAGTGCTTTGAAAAATCTGCATTGCTATTAAGACTGGGAAGTAACGTCTATCTGCAAGTAGTTTTTGGCTGAGAAAGGGAGGGACAAGGTGGGGGAGCAGGATGTGGTAGTCTGGGTGCAAACCAAACCAGCTGTCATAATGTAGCTGGCTACCTCCAAAACCAAACACCACAGAAGCTATTGGACAACTGAAAACTCCAATACGCTGGTAAATAAAGCTCCTTGGATTAACTAAGATCCTGTGTACAAATGTTTACACAAGGCATATATGTCCCAGGACACAAAGTACTGGAGTAACTCAGTGGGTCAGGCAGCAATTCTGGAGAACATGGATAGATGATATTTTGGGTTAGGACTCACCTTCAGACTAGGTGACGATTTGGGTCGGGATTCTTCTTCAGATTGACCCGAAATGATGCCAATATATGTTCTCCAGAGATGCTACCTGACCCGCTGAGTTACTCCAGCATTTTGTGCTTTTTATAAACCAGCATCTGCAGTTCCTTGTGTCTCTATAGATCCCAGGCCTTGTTCCTGAAACAAATAGTTTTTATTAAACATACAAATGTGGGACACTCAGTTTCCGTAAACTGAAGAAAATCTTCAAAAACACACAGATTTTCAAGTCATAATGGCATGTTACTCCCAGCGTCCGTGTCTGAAAATATTACAGTATGTGTAGTTTAGTTAAAAGTTAAAACTGCACAGGATATCAGGGTCTGATGCAGTGTAACTTACACAATAACCCGCACAATACTGAGCAAGAATACTTCCTGATAAACACAGATCACTTCACACAGAAACCCACGTCTACTTATAAAAAAGGGACCCACATTATATCAGATCACGCAGCTTTCATTAGAGAATACACTTTTTTAAATATATAAAATACCCAGTGATCAACTCTCCTAAACAAGAGTTAACATAAATAAAGCAAAAATACAGACACAATGGGAAAGTTAAAATCTCACTCAAATGTCATTGTTAATTTATTTTTTTACAATACAAGCTTGCCATATATTACAGAATGGAATGATAAAGTTCTCATTCTTTTAACTCCATTACCATAAATATTTAAAATCTAATTATCTTACATTTCATGGAAATTTCCTATCACAGCGACTGCTGTGCGCAAGCTGAAGGTGAGCCCTTTCCCTTCCAAGAACGAGTGGGATTAATGGGAATACCATCGCCGTCACTGGCATAATTTATGGGATGGAGTTTGTTGGCCACAGTGGCATCATCCATGGTTCCTCCTTGTGCCCTCAGGCTGACTGGTGTCACCCTGCATCCCTGTCCCGTAACTGAAGCCATGATGAGCAGCGAGATTCAGCTCCGTTAATCCAAGAAGAAAATGTTGTTAAACTGAGTTGCACAGAGTTTCTTGACTTCCTCTGGATGGAGTAAGAACACAGTAAATGTCAGAAGGTTTTTACGAGCCAAGGGCATTTCATTGTCGAAACAGTAGAAACAATAAACTGCAGATGCTGGTGAATGCACAAGAGGACACACAGTTCTGGAGTAATTCAGCGGGTCAGGCAGCATCTCTGGAGAACAAGGGCAGGTGACGTTTCCGTTTGGGACCCTTCTTCAATCGGAACAAGGACTAGACCTGAAACATCACCAATCCATGTTCTCCAGTGAGTTACTCTAGAACTTTGTGTCCTTTTGGACATATAATTCTCATACGTCCAGCGCCAAAACACTAATTCTTGCAGCAGTTTAGCAATTCCATTAACACAGATAATATATATTTTTTAATTCAATAAATTAATAACTGTAAAGACCAATGTCCATAGAAGTTCATAGTTGTTGAGGTTAGTGTTTTGTACTGTTCAAGAGCCTGATGGTTTTTGGGAAGAAGCTGTTCCTGAACTTGGTGGTCACGGTTTATGGGCCCTATTGAATTTACTTTAGTTTATTATTGTCACATATACTGAGGTACAGTGAAAAGCTTCTGTTTACATGCTATCCAGTCAAAGAAACGACTATACATGATTACAATCAAGCAGTCCACAGATAAGGAGAGATTGAAGTCTGATAATGTTATAGATTAAAGATAGTTCCAAAGGTCTCCATGAGGTAGATGGGAGGTCAGGACCACACTCTGATGAGAGCTGATGAGAGGACCGTTCAGTTGCCTGCTAACAGATTTGTTGACTTTGTACATCATGACTGCAATCTGAAGGTCCAGCAGCAGATTGATTCTTGATCCAGATTCCAGCATTGTAGTCTCTTATATCTCAACAATTCCATTACATGAAATTACTTTAGATTTTAGATACAGTACGAAAAGTGACCCTTCGGACCACCGAGTCTGCGCTGACCACCGATCACTGACTCTAGCACTATCCTACACACGGGACAATTTACAGAAGCCAATTAACCTGCAAACCTGCACGTCTGGAATATGGGGGAAACTGGAGCACCCGGAGAAATCCCATGTAGTCACAGAATGTGCAAACTGCTTACAGACAGCACCTGTAGTCAGGATCAAACCTGGGTCCCTGACCCTCTACCGCTACACCACAGTGCATCAACATCCAAGAGTGATTTATTGAAATGTCCACGTGACATGTTAACGACTGACGATATGGAGCTGGTGAGACTGCTGTAGAAGCACTTGGTCCCTCAAAGTTAATGCTCCAGTGACCCTCCAGTTTGTGTCATTTACAAAGCCTCTCCCTTTCATGTGTTCATCTAGCTTCTTCCCAAAAACATCTCAGCTATTTGGTAAAAAAGGCTTCTGTTGAAGGCCAATGTATTACGTATAGAAGTTGGGATGTTATGTTGCAGTTGTTCAAGATGTTGCTGAGGCTGTATTTGGAGTATTGTGGTCAGTTTTGGTCACCCTGCTATAGAAAAGTTGTCATTAAGGCATATAGATATCATTACACGCAGGTTTTTATGACATTTAAAAACCATTTGGATAGCATAGGTTTGGAGGGATATGGGCCTTATGTAGACAGGTGGGACTAGTGTAGATGGGACATCTAATTGGTATGGGCAAGTTTTAGTGAAAGGTCTGTTTCCGTGCTATATGACTCCATTTGCCTCAATGTCTCTTGTAACTACTGAGTTCAAAGTTCTGGGCACCTCATCACATTCTTTTGTGAATAGCCATAGAAAGAATACAAGATAATTTCCCAGCATGATAAGGAGGTCAAAGATGTTACACCTAATTCTCTTAACTTTTCCTGTTTCATGTTGGTCAAAATAAAAAGCTTTTAGTGGAGGAGACATATATTTGGTTGGTTTAACAGTCAATGACCAGTAGACTTAGGATCACTGAAAAAAGTGGGGGCGGCACACAGTGTCGCTGATGGTAGCTGCTCCCTCCCAGCGGCAGAGTCCCGGGTTCAATCCTGACCCCGGATGCTGTCTCGTGTGGAGTTTGCATGTTCACCCCGTGACCGTGTGGGTTTCCTTTGTGTGCGGGTTTGTAGATTAATTGGCCTCTGTACAAGTTCCCCCTTGTGCGTAGGGAGTGGATGAGAAAGTGGGATAACATTGAACTAGTATGAATGGATGATCGATGGTCAGCGTGGACTCGATGGGCTGAAGGGCCCGTTTCCATAGTGTATCTCTAAATTAATCTAAACTGCAATTTAGAGGGCATATGTGTGGAAGTTGGTATTCACAAAGGAGCCACACTCCATGAAGACAACCTCAAAACAGGCTGCAAAACTCAAGTGCCAGCAAAGAAAGGAGAGACTCTCCACCAAGGAATCCCATCCCAATCCCACCCCACCACCAATACCCCTCATCCACGCCCACGCTATCCCTCCATATCCATGTGCTCATCCAAAGGCCTATTAAACAGCACTATTGTATTTAACTCCACCACTCATGACAGCACTTTTCAGGCACCCACCACACTCTGTGTAAAAGAAATGCCCTGCATATCTCCTTTAAACTTTGCCCCTCACACTTTAAACCGATGGCTTTTGGATAGGCACATGAGTATGCAGTGAATTAACAGATATGGATTATATACAGGCAGATAAGAATTGGTTCATCAAGTCCTCTCTGCCATTCATTCATGGCTGCTCTTGCTTTCCCTCCCAACCCCATGCTCCTGACTTCTCCCCATAACCACTGACACCCGTACTAATCAAGAATCTATCAATCTCCACCTTAAAAATATCCATTGTCTTGGCCTCCACAGCCTTCTGTGGCAATGAATTCCAGATTCACCACCCTCTGACGATAGACATTCCACCTCATCTCCTTTCTAAAGGTACGTTATTTTATTCTGAGGCTATGGCCTTTGGTCCCATTAGTTGAAACATTCTCTCCACATCCACTGTGCCATCATGTTTGGCACAGACATTGTGGGCCGAAGGGCCTGTTGTGCTGTACTGTCCTACGTTCTATGTGCACTTGGAGATTAGCCCTCTAATCTCAGTGGTAAATTCGAGGAGGTAGAGAGATTAAATGCCAAGAACATCTCACCGTTAACTTCGATTAGATTTGCGTTCTTCTGACTCAGAATGACATAAAGCTCGCGTTGGTCGGACTTTTTGCCGACAACCCAATAATCCGTCATGGCCTTGGCAATGACCTCTTCATCCTCGTCGGCTCTGTTGGAAATGAGAACATGCAAGTCAGACGGGAGATAGGAGAACATAAATTACCCCTTAGTCACCCAGTCAGGTCAGAAGGTGTTAGCTGAGCAAAACCAGTGGCTGCACCTTGAGAAATCGCTGTTGATATCCCCCAGGATCTTCATGAGATCGGGGTGGACGGAGGTCAGGGACATGCTGGCCGTTTTGCGCATGTGGATGGTTGTCTTCTCCGCCAGGTTCATGTGGTTGAAATAAATATATTTAAAGTGAGGTTCCTTTTCAGGCCTGCAAGTGAAAGATAAAAAGCTTTGTAATTGCAAATGGTAGCTCCAGTCACTTCCTAGCTGAATGAAACGCAAGCACTGGTTTATTCCCACATCCCAAAGACTTGCGGGTTTGTAGGTTAATTGCTGCTCTGTGAATTGCCCCTAGTGTGTAGGGAGTGGATGAGTAAGTGGGATAACATAGAACTAGTGTGAACGGGTGATCGATTGTCAGCGTGGGCTCGGTGGGTCTCATTCCAATGCTGTATCTCCAAACTAACCAAACGGATCCACTATTGAAGCACCATTGAACCATTGAAGGATGACCATTATCTGAATGAGTTGGCTCAATTGAAACAACAAAGTAACCTTCATATCTCTCTGGGCAACACCAGATTTCATCCCACACTGTCATCACTCTTTCGAACAGACCTCTCATAAGCTAACAACGTACTCCCAATCTTCCCATCCACCCTCGTTGTGACCCTTGAACTTTTGTTTAACCTGCACTTTCTCTGTAGTTATAACACTATACTCTGCACTCTTGTTTATGTTCCCTTTCTACATTACATGGTGTACTCGTGTACGGAAGATAGACACAAAAAGCTGGAGTAACTCAGCAGGACAGGCAGCATCTCTGGAGAGAAGGAATGAGTGACGTTTCGGGTCGAGACCCTTCTTCGTTGCACAAAACTAAGCTTTTCCACGAATAAAACTGGTTGGTAAACTAGTTCCACTAATAAGCCAAGATTCCACCTGTCCTATGTTATGAATTTTAATAAATTAAAAATTTAACATGAACGTTTTCCAGCTTAAATTTAACATGATGCCCGTGGGCTGTGTTAATGCACCAGAGACAAGAGGCACACAGATCCATGCTGACACTCTCAGAGTTTTACAGAGGGAGGGATGCAGACGGAAGGCCAACGCATGACCCCTGTGCCCCTGCTGCTCCTTCAGATCAGGTGGGGGTGGGGGGCAACCTGGCCCAACAATCTTCCCAACAGTTATCAGGCAACTGAACCATCCTAACCCGGAGAGCGGTCCGGATCTACCACCTACCTCATTGGAGACTCTAAGACTGTCTTTAATTGGACTTTATCTTACACTAAACGTTATTCCCTTTATCATGTATCTGTACACTGTGGAAGGCTTGATTTCAATTGTGTACAGTGCCCTCCACAATGTTTGGGACAAAGACCCGTCATTTATTTATTTGCTTCTGTACTCCACAATTTGATATTTGTATTTGGAAAAAATGACATGTGGTTAAAGTGCACATTGTCAGATTTTATTAAAGGGCATTTTTATACATTTTGATTTCACCATGTAGAAATTACAGCTGTGTTGATACATAGTCCCCCATTTCAGAGCGCCACAATGTTTGGGACACATGGCTTCGCAGACATTTGTAATTGCTCAGGTGTGTTTTAATGCCTCCTTAATGCAGATGTACGAGAGCTCTCAGCATCTAGTCTTTCCTCCAGTCTTTCCATCACCTTTGGAAACTTTAGACAATATGTGCAGGAGTAGGCCATTCGGCCCCTCGAACCAGCACCGCCATTCAATGTGATAATGGCTGATCATCCACAATCAGTACCCTGTTCCTGCCTTATCCCCATATATCCCGTCTCCGCTATCTTTAAGAGCCCTATCTAGCTCTAAATCAACTGCTTGAACAACTTAAGAAGAAAGGGAGCACTGGTGAGCTCACTAATTGCAAAGGGACTGCCAGGCCAATGAAGACCTCCACAGCTGATGACAGAATAATTCTCTCTACAATAAAGAAAAATCCCCAAACACCTGGCCAACTGATCAGAAACACTGATCAGGAGTCAGATGTGGATTTGTCAAGGACCATTTGTCTGTAGAAGACTTCATGAACAGATATACAGAGGCTACACTGCAAGATGCAAACCACTGGCTAGCTGCAAAAATAGGTTACAGTTTGCCAAGAAGTACTTAAAAGAGCAACCACAGTTCTGGAAAAAGGTCTTGTGGACTGATGAGAAGAAGGTTAACTTATATCGGAGTGATGGCAAGAGCAAGGTATGGAGGAGAGAAGGAACTGCCCAAGATTCAAAGCATACCACCTCATCTGTGAAACACGGTGGTGGGGGTGTTATGGCCTGGGCATGTAAGGCTGCTGAAGGTACTGGCTCACTTATCTTCATTGATGATACAACTGCTGATGGTGGTAGCATAATGAATTCTGAAGTGTATAGACGCATCCTATCTGCTCGAGTTCAAACAAATGCCTCAAAACTCATTGGCCGGCGGTTCATTCTATAGCAAGACAATGATCCCAAACATACCGCTAAAGCAACAAAGGATTTTTTCAAAGCTAGAAAAATGTAAATTCTTGAGTGGCCAAGTCAATCACCCGATCTGAACCCAATTGAGCATGCCTTTTAATATGCTGAAGAGAAAACTGAAGGGGACTAGCCCTCAAAACAAGCTGGCTGCAATACAGGCCTGGCAGAGAATCACCAGAGAAGATACCCAGCGACTGGTGATGTCCATGAATTGCAGTCTTCAAGCAGTCATTGCATGCAAAGGATATGCAGCAAAATTCTAAACATGACTACTTTAATTCACATTACATTGCTGTGTCCCAAACATTATGGTGCCCTGAAATGGGGGAGACTATGTAAAAACACCGCTGTAATTTCAGCATGGTGAAACCAAAATGCATAAAAATGGCCTTTATTAAAATCTGACAATGTGCACTTTAACCACGTGTGATTTTTTCTATTACAAATCTCAAATTGTGGAATACAGAGGCAAATAAATAAATGACGGGTCTTTGTCCCAAACATTACGGAGGGCACTGAACAAAGAGTCTGAACAAGGGTCTCAACGAGAAACGTCACCTATTCCTTTTCTCCAGATGCTGCCTGACCCGCTTAGTTACTCCAGCACTTTGTGTCTAGTTTTTCATTCTACCTCGGTGCACATGACAATAAACTAAACTAAATCTACACTGCTGTAAACTATATTCTATGCTTTGGTATTTTCTTCACTCTCTCTACCGTACATGTGTATGGATTGATTGTAATAATGTATAGTATGTATATTGTGATCTGAAATAATTGGATAGCTCGCAAACAAAAACCTTTCACTGTGCCTCTGTGCATGTGATGATACGAAATACCAATGACAGAATGGGGCGACACTTTAGCACAGCTGGTAGAGCCGCTGCCTCACAGCACCAGAGACCTGGGATAGATCCTGATCTCAGGCTCTGTCTGCGTGTGGACTTTGCACGTTCTCCCTGTGATCGCGTGGTTACAACAGACGTAGGGTTAATTGGTCGCTGTAAAATTGCCACCTAAAGTAGGATGACATAGAAATAGTGTGAATGGGTGATCAATTCTACAGTGGCATTTTGGAGAGTTTTGGATCGGCACATGGATACGCAGGGAAGGGAGGGACATGTATTATGTATAGGCAGATAAGGGTTGGTCTTGGTATCATGTTTCACCAGGCCAAAAGGCCTGTTCCATTGCTGTACCGATTTATCTTTGTTCTAATGGTTGGCGTGGACTCGGTGAAGGGCCTGTTTCCATGCTATATCTTTCTATTCAATTCAATCAATCAACAGATGTTATGACCATTACTGTTGGTGCAAATTTGCTGTACTCAATGTTGCCTTTGTCACTACACAAGCTAAAGTATTACCCGAGATGTAAAATGTTTTTGAAAGATGCTATTTAGTCTAAAGAAGGGTCCCGACATGAAACATCACCTTTCCATGTTTTCCAGAGATGCTGCCTGACCCGCTCAAATATTCTAGCACTTTGTATTTTCTTTGGGTAAACCAGCATCTGCAGTACCCCGTATCTAAATAAATGCATTGTTTTATAAGTGCATTCCACCAGTACTATAAGATTTCCATTATAAATTTCAATACATTTAAATTGAACAATAAAATTAATTCTCATTTAAATTTAACCTGATTCCCACAGGTCAAGTTAATACATCATAGAGTCATCCATATTGAATAAGCTATAGTGTAGGAAAGAACTGCAGATGCTGGTTTATACCACAGATAGACACAAAATGCTGGAGTAATTCAGAGGGTCAGGCAGCATCTCTGGAGAAAAATAATTTATGATGTTTCGGCTGGAACCCTTCTTCAGACTGCAAAGACACAAAATGCTGGAGTAACTCCAGAGATGCTGCATGGCCTGCTGAGTTACTCCAGCGCACTGTGAAACGTCACCTATCCATGTTCTCCAGAGATGCTGCCTGACCTGTTGAGTTACTCCAGCACTTTATGTCTATCAAATAAACTACAAATTAAGCAACAAAAATGGATTTAAATATCGCTAAACTGTAAACACAAAATGATGTCTTGTTAGGTATTGCGTGAATCTCCTGGTCTCAGCAGAACTAACAATGTGGTCATCAACAATAGACAGGTCGCATCTATTTCATGCAACACCTTAAAATTTAATTAACAATGAGGATGATTCGGGATATCAAGTAACATGGCACCAAACCTATTAAAAATGCTTCCGATGATCTCGAACAAATCACTCTCAATCTGGGCCGTTAGTTCCCTGCACAGGTTTAGGTTTTAAGGTAGACACAAAATGCTGGTGTAACTCGGCGGGACAGGCAGAATCTCTGGAGAGAAGGAATGGGTGACATTTTGGTTCGAGACCCTTCCTCAGACTGAAGAAGGGTCGCGACCTGAAACATCACTCATTCCTTCTCTCCAGAGATGCTGCCTGTCCCGCTGAGTTACTCCAGCATTTTGTGTCTACCTTTGATTTAAACCAGCATCTGCAGTTCTTTCTTACACAAGTTTATGTTCAGCTTAGTTTAGAGATGCAGCGTGGAAACAGGTCCTTCGGCTGGTGTCCGGTCATTCGGGATTGACATGAGATGAAATTTCAAACCATGCAGTGTACATGTACAGGATAAAGAGAATAATGTTTAGTGCAAGATAAAGTCCAGTAAAGTCCAATTCAAACTTTTTTTAGTTTAGTTTATCATATTGTCACATGTAACGAGGTACAGTGAAAAGCTAGACACAAAATGCTGGAGTAACTCAGCGGGTCAGGCAGCATCTCTGGAGAAAAGGAATTCATGATGTTTCAGGTCGGGACTCTTCTTCAGACTGAGAGTCAGGGGAGAGGGAAACTAGAGATATGAAAGGGCTCAGAACAAATTAAAGCCGGCACCAATGACCAAGAAAAGGTGGAGTCCACATTGGTCCATTGTTGTTAAAGAAGGAACTGCAGATGCTGGAGAATCGAGGGTTACACAAAAAGCTGGAGAAACTCAGCGGGTGCAGCAGCATCTAAGGAGCGAAGGAGATAGGCGACGTTTCGGGTCGAGACCCTTCTCCAGTCTGAAGAAGTGTCTCGACCCGAAACATCGCCTATCTCCTTCGCTCCTTAGATGCTGCTGCACCCGCTGAGTTTCTCCAGCTTTTTGTGTAACCCTTGGTCCATTGTTGACTGTGGAAGAGGTGATATTGATAAGGAATGGATATGAACAGTGAAACTAGCAGGACGACTAGAGAGAGTGAGGGAGGGATAGAGAGAGCGAGAGCGAGAGAGAGCGAGAGTGAGAGAGAGCGAGAGAGAGCGAGAGAGAGCGAGAGAGAGCGAGAGAGAGCGAGAGAGAGCGAGAGAGAGCGAGAGAGAAAATGCAAGGGTTACTAAAATTAACGAAATCAATATTGATATTGCTGTGTAAAGGAGCATCTGTAGTTCTTTCCTACACATACAGTGAAAAGCTTTTGTTGCATGCTAACCTTGCAAACCACACCGGTGGTCAGGATAGGGATCGAGCTGTGGATTGTGGTGCAAGGCAGCAGCACTGACCACTACACTACCGTGCTGCCCTGATGCATTAGGGTGTACGGAGTCTGCTTGTACTCACGCAGAGAGGCGCTTGTTTGCGTTGAACTGCTCGCAGATGTCGGAAGCCAGGAGTGTGAGCTGAGGACCAACCAGGTCATCCAGTCGCTGGCAGAACTCTCGCGTCAGGTCCACTGCGGCTGAGGAGTGGAGCAAAGCGATCACTTCAACTGCAGGTAGATAAAAATGCTGGA
Source organism: Raja brachyura (assembly GCA_963514005.1). Next base: position 25,577,363 of record OY740801.1, read on the forward strand.
GAAACTCAGCGGGTGAGGCAGCATCTATGGGGCAACGGAATAGGTGACGTTTCGGGTCGAGACCCTTCTTCAGACTCAGAGTCATCGAGTGGCACAGAGTCGTACAGCACTGGAACAGGCCCTTCGGCCCACCACATCCATACTGACCATTGTGTAGCCGTCCACACTGATGTGGCCCATCAAGTCTTTAGCCCATCAGGGCTTTAGGAAAGTTCTTAAGTTCCAGGAGCAGAATTAGGCCATTGGGCCCATCAAGTCTACTCCACAACTCAATCATGGCTGATCTATCTTTCCCTCTCAACCCCATTCCCCTGCCTTCTCCCCGTAACCCCTGACACCTGAAGAGGCAGGAACCTTGAACCGAGGCCAGGGTCAGTGCAGCGATGGTGTGGTAGCCCTGAGGGGCTGAATGGCCTACAGGTTGGATCCCTCAGGTCTGGCATCCATAGGGCCTGACTGCTAACGGAGCTCACAAAACCCGGTGTAGAAAATCGTCCTGTGAACGCACTATGTAAACTAATGCCTAAACCCTATGCTTGCCAGTTCACTCTGCATATTTATTGCTATTCGTTACAAAATAGAAAATAAAATAATTACTGTCATCAGAGATAGATTTGTTCTTTCATTAAATGTACAAGGATTGCCTTGCCAGTTTCCAAAGAAAACCCCTTAATTGACCTCCCGCTGAGATAAGCCCACCTAAGATCATTGTTCTTGGTAAACTAGTTCCGTTCTGCTTGTATGTTTTTGGTCTGTTTATTAATTTATATTCCACATAAACTGTGTTAGTCCCAAATGCCAGATGGGATCTTTCCCAAGTCTGTGTGGAGTTTGCACGTTCTCCTTGTGACTACGTGGGCTTTCTCCTGGTTGCTCCAGTTTCCTTCCACATCCCATAGACGGGTGGGTTTATAGGTTACTAGGGCTCTGTGTGCAGGGAGTGGATGAGAAAGCGGACTAACATATGGATGGCCTACAGGTGGGACCCTTTGGTCTGGCATCCATAGGACCACCGGAGTGCGGAAACATGGAGCGCGGGAAACCCAGGAGTGCAGGAAATCCCGGGTGATTGATGGTCGGCATGGACTCGGTGGACTGAAGGACCCATTTCTGTGCTGGACGTTTCAATCAATGAAAATAAGTCAAATGTTGCAAACAGCAAAGGGGGTACAGTGGGACTGAGGAAATGCTGAATCATTCTTCACCTGTTTATAGTGGCTTTTAATGCGAATGAGAATGCACATTGGAAACTAAGACAAGCGTCTAGCTTCACACAATATTAAGCAAAACCACTCACCATCAATCAGGAAACACACCACTGCACTCATAGCCTGGAAGGAAAAACAACATTTTTGCGACTGTAAGCATTTTATAAAAATTCACATTAAACAAACAAAAAAAAATCAATAAAGGCGCTATGCGTTTTAATCGTGCTTGACTTGCATATTTTTAGAATAATCGCTTTTATTTTTAGAGGGTTATGCCTGGAAACAGACCCTTTGGCCCACTTAGTCCACACCAACCATCGATCATCTGAACAGTATCGTACACCTTGAGGACAATATACAGTGGCCAATTAACCCACACACCCACACATCTTTGGACTGTGGGAGGAAACCGGAGCACCTGGAGGAAATCCACAGTTACAAGGCAAACGTACAGACAGCACCCATAGTCAGGATCAAACCTAGGACTCTGGCGCTGTCTATTAGATCACCCCTCATCCTCCTGCGCTCCAAGGATAAAGTCCAAGGCTGCGCAACCTCTCCCTACAGCTCAGGCCCTCCATTCCTGGCAACATCCTCGTAAATATCCTATCAGCACACTTGGAGGGAAGGAATGGGTGACGTTTCACCCATTCCTTCTCTCCAGAGATGCTGCCGGTCTCGTTGAGTTACTCCAGAATTTTGTGCATATCTTTGGTTTAAACCAGCATCTGCAGTTCCTTCCTACATATTTCTCTGCGCCCTTTCTAGTTTAAGAAGATGTGGAGGTTTTGGAGAGGGTGCAAAAGTAGTTTACAAAGACCGTTAATGGGCACCTGCCTCTTTGAGCACGAAAGCTCCAACACGCAGGCATCCTTTCTGTGGCCTCAATACCCGGTGCCATCTAACGAGATGACCCAGACGTTGGGTGGATCAGTTACCAGTGTTCTCCAACTACTGTAGCCACAAAGAAATTTTCTCAGTCCCTTGAACAATACACCTATCAATCAGATTAATTAAGAAAAGGCACTGGACTGACTTGGGCTGGTATCAAATTAGTATCGCTTATTTGTTTTGACTGTGTCATAAACCTTGAAGGCCTAGGCTCATTTACACTTTATTGTACTTACCGTGAATTTATGATCATTTCAAATCCCTTGTTAAATATTCAGCACTTGCATTATTACACAAGACACAAAATTCAATTCAATTCAATCTTTAATTGTCATTGTGCAGCGTACAGTACAGAGACAACGAAATGCAGTTGGCATCTCACCCAGAAGAGGGAACACAGAATAATGAACAGTAAAATATATATTTGTACAAACAGTATCAGTAGTGCAATAGTGTCCGGGGGGGGGGGGGGGGGGGCCGGGAATCACCGAGGTGCAGAGTTAAGTAGTGTAACAGCTGCGGGGAAGAAGCTGTTCCTGAACCTGCTGGTCTGGCAACGGAGGGACCTGTAGCGCCTCCCGAATGGGAGGAGGGTAAACAGTCTGTGGCTGGGGCGAGAGCAGTCCTTGATGATGCTGCGCGCCCTTCGCAGACATCGCTTTGTTTGGACAGACTGAAAGGAGGGGAGTGAGGAACCGGTGATGCGTTGGGCAGTTTTCACCACTCTCTGCAGTGCTTTCTGGTTGGAGACAGAGCAGGATGAGAAGAGCTCACCTCCCCCATCCCATCCTCACCACTTTCTACAGGGGCACCATAGAGAGTATTTTGACCAGCTGTATCTCTGTCTGGTTTGGGGACTGTAAAGCCTCTTACTGGAAGTCCGTGCAGAGTGGTGAGGACAGCGGAAAAAATCATCGGGACCTCTCTCCCCTCAATCGAGGATATTGCGACACAACGTTGCGTGTCTAAGGCCAGCAGTATTATAAAAGACCCCACACATCTCCATCACGGACTGTTCACTCTGCTGCCCTCGGGCAAAAGATATCGTAGCATAAGGAGCAGAACATCAAGGTTCTGCAACAGCTTCTTCCCACGAGCCATCAGACTCCTGAATGCCATGTAATGGGCTGCCACCATTGTCTATTTATCCTTTTATCCTTTTTATCCATTTTATCCATGTTTATCCTTCTGTTAATTATCGTGTTGCACAGGGAGCCAAATGCAACGGAATTTTGTTTGGAACTGCATATATCGATGTATTTCTAAATGACAATAAAGTTTGTTTGACTTGACTTTGAGTTGCTGTACCATACAGTGATGCAGTTGGTAAGGATGCTCTCGATGGTGCAGCGGTAGAAGTTCACCAGAATCCGAGGAGACAGATGAACCTTCTTTAGTCTCCTCAGGAAGAAGAGACGCTGGTGAGCCTTCTTGACCAGTGTAGAGGTATTGTGGGTCCAAGAGAGGTCATCAGAGATGTTGACCCCCAGAAACCTGAAGCTGGAAACATGTTCCACCTCCGTCCCGTTAATATGGATGGGGATGTGCGTGCAGCCCCTAGACCTTCTATAGTCCACAATGAGCTCCTTGGTCTTCTTGGAGTTAAGGGCCAGGTTGTTGTCAGCGCACCATGCTGCTAGGAGCTGAACCTCCTCCCTATAGGCCGACTCATCGTTGTCGCTGATGAGGCCAATCACCGTTGTATCATCTGCATACTTGATGATGATGTTAGAATCATGTACAGGTGTGCAGTCGTAGGTGAAGAGGGAGTAGAGGAGGGGGCTCAGTACACAGCCCTGTGGAACACTGGTGTTCAGGGTGAGGGTTGAAGAGGTGTGGTTGTCCAACCTAACAAACTGGGGTCTGTTGGTTAGAAAGTCCAGTAACCAGTTGCAGAGGGAGGGGTTGATGCCCAGGTCGCTGAGATTGGTGATCAGTTTTGAGGGGATAATGGTGTTAAATGCTGAGCTATAGTCGATGAACAGCATTCACATGTAGGTGTCTCTGTTGTCGAGGTGGGAGAGGGCGGAGTGGAGTGCCAAAATAAACGGGTTTTAATTGTTTCGTGGAACAGGAGGAAACCTGTCCCTCAGAAGATCACAGTGGCGCAGCGGCAGAGTTGCTGCCTCGCAGCGCCAGAGACCCAGGTTCAATCCTGACTATGGTTGCTGTCAATATAGAGCTTGTCCATTTTCCCTGCCACCACGTGGGCTTTCTCCGGATGCTCCGGTTTTCCTCCCACATCCCAAAGACGTACAGATTTGTAGGTTAATTGAATTCTGTAAATTGTACCAAGAGTGTAGGATATAACTAGTGTATGGGTGATAGATGGTCAGCATGGACTCGGTGGGCTGTAGGGCCTGTTTCCACATTGTATCTCTAAACTAAACTAAACTATTAAGCCCCCGACCTGCATTGTGGACATTATCCAGACCAGGTCTCTCAGGGCACTGCTGCAGCATTTCAGGTACAGTCCTTCACATGAGACATTGAACAGCAGTAGTGCAACTGGTAGATCTGTTGTCTTACAACTCCAGAGACACAGGTTCAATCCTGCATTTTGATCAGGACTGTATGGAGTTTGCATGTTCTCCCTGTGACTGCTGGAATCTTCAACAAAAAACACAAAGCGCTGGAGGAACTCACTGGTTCAGACAGCATCTGTGGAGAACATGTGTAGGAAGGAACTGCAGATGCTGGTTTAAATCGAAGCTGGACAGAAAATGCTGGAGTAACTCAGCGGGCAGGCAGTATCTCTGGAGAGAAGGAATGGTGACGTTTCGGGTCGAGCCCCCTCTTCAGACTAGTCAGGGGAAAGGGAAACGAGAGAGACAGACAGTGATGTAGAGATTGTTTGTATATCTTTCACTCATTTGTTCTATATCTCTCTACATCACTGTCTATCTGTGGATTCATTTGTGTCCATCTGTGAAGAACACTTGCCTATCCATGTTCTCCAGAGAGATGCTGCCTGACCATCTGAATTACTCCAGCTTTATGTATTTTGCTCAAGGTTTAGAAGGGTCCCAATGGGACTTGCTCAAGAAGGCCTCTTGGTCAACATTGACGAGTTGGGCCGAAGAACCTCTTTCTATGCTGTCTAACACTGGACGTCTTTAATTGTTCCCAGTTAAGGTGCAATTTGACGTGTTATTTATATATTTGGAGATTGTGTCACATTGGCAGGAGGTGGCGTGGCAAGGGGCGACACAGTGGTACAGTGGTAGATTTGCTACCTCACGGCACCAGAGACCTGGGTTTGATCCTGACCATGGGTGCTGTTTGTATGGAATTTGTATGTTCTCCCTGTGACCCTGTGGGTTTTCTCCAGGTGCTCTGGTTTCCCCCCACACTCCAAAGAGTGCAGGTTTGTAGGTTAATTGGCTTCGGTAAAATTGTCCCTAGTATATAGGATAGTGTTAATGTGCGGGGCGATTGCTGGTCGGTGCGGACTTGGTGGGCCAAAGGGCCTGTTTGGGCGCCATAGCGCTACATGTTTAAACGTCTAAAAGACCTCACCTTGTAGACGATTAAGTGTAATTCTTCATAGGTGCTGTCAGTGTTCACAAAGATCCTGGGAAACCGCAGAGCGAGTTCTGGATCGTTGATATTGTATGGGCCAGTGAGAAACCTGAGAAAAACACAAACCTCTGCGCAGTTAGGTCGTCTTCACAACAGAACAAAGCAGAACAAAGCTGTGAAGCCAGTTTACAGACCAAACACGTTGGAATTTGTTCCCCCCCACCACCCCTCATGGTCATGCAATGTGGAAACAGGCCCTTTGGTGCAAATTGTCCATGCCGACCAACATACCCCACCAACTGCCCACGTTTGGCATCCTATCAATATACCTGTGGGGTGGGAGATTGCAACCTTCACGTGGTCTGCCCTGTTTCGACGAATGCAATCAACCCAACGTGCACAATTAAATAAGATTAAATAGAACAAGTTGTCCTACAACTTTTGGCTGTGCATGCCATACGCAAGAAGAAGAATATACCTATCTGAATGTCTCTTAAATGTTGCAATAGCACCAGCCTCAACTACCTCCTCTAGCAGCTCGTTCCATATAGCTACCACCCTATGTGTAAAAAGGCACCTGTTACTGTAAATCCTTCACCCCTCACCTTAAACCTATGGGCAAAAGGCTCCGTGTATTTACCCTATCTATTCGTCTCATGATCATGTACACCTCTCTAAGATCACCCTTTAGCCTCCTGCGCTCCCAGGAATAAAGTCCAAGCCTGCTCACCCTCTCCCTATAGCTCAGGCCCTCGAGTCCTGGCATGATACTCGGAAATCTTTTCTGCACCCTTCCCAGCTTAACAACATCTTTCCTATAACAGGGTGTCAATAAGTGAATACAATAAATGTGGCCTCCCCAATGTCTCATACAACTGTAACATGGCCTCCCAACCTCTATACTCAGTACTCTAACCGATGAAGGTCAACGTGCAGAAAGCCTTCTTGACCACCCTATCTACCGGTGATGCCACTTTCAAGGACATTTCTGGAAAGCAGGTGCAGGGGAATTCAAGTGTCTTGTACGGAGGTTCTGGTACAAGTGTCATGGGAGCCACACGGGGACCTGTGCATTCAATACTGGGCCTGCAGAGCCATACCTGCCGTAGTGGTGAAGGCTCCCAGTTATGCCCCCTCTCCCTGGGGAATCACGGCCGATCAGCTGAAGGCAGAGAGACAAAACCATTTAGTCAGAGTCGCACAGCACAGTCACACTCATTATCACCATCTCAAGAAAAGTGTTTTATTCTCATATGTCCCAAAACGGAACATCGAAATTCTTACTTGTGGTGCAAAACAGATATGTAAACATAGTACTCTGTAATACCCATAATAAACATCAAAAGTGTGTGTGTATATAAATATGTATGTGTGTGTGTGTGTGTGGAAAATAAACAAAAAAGTCCAATATATATACACATATATATTCTGAAGAAGGGTCTCGACCCAAAACGTCCCTCATTCCTTCTCTCCAGAGACGATGCCTGTCCCACTGAGTTACTCCAGCATTTTGTCACAGACACACACACACACACACACCTCCTCCCCCTTCTGTCGTGGGGTAGATTGAGACCAACTCTCCTCCCTCCCCAATCTTTGCACATCCCCAATCCTTCCCACTTGTCACTTTAATTTTATGTTTCATGTATTTTATGGTTTTGTGACTGTTGGCAGATCAATTTCCCTCCTGGGATAAATCAAGTTCAATCGTACCGTATCGTATACTATTAAACTATTAAAGAGTTTAATAGTTAAATACTATTAATGTTTAATACTCCCAGTTTAATCAAAAGAGACCAAGTGCTGGAGTAACCCTGCGGGTCATGCAGCATCTATGGAGAACATGGATAGGCGACGTTTCGAATCGGGACCCACAATTTAACATGGCATCATACTCGACATGGACATTAAGAGGGTCTGCTCATGTGCTGCACTGTTCTAGGTTCTAATAAATCATTTGTACTATGGAATGCTTTACCATAGAGGGGCAGGGACGGACAGGTTAATATTTCACCCTCTTACCTCTTGGATCTGAGTTCTTACCCTAACCCCAAGGAGGTGGATCAGCAGCCCATCCCCTTTCCACCTCTATCCCTCCCTCTGGGTTTACATTTCACTCATCTTTTCTCCTAATCCGGTACCTTTTCGTCTCCTTTACATCCCTATCCTTTGTCCACCCATCTGCCAATCAACCGCACTCCCCACCCCCCCCCCCCCCCCTCCTGTATCCACCTATCACTTTTAGAAACAAGACCACCAAATACAGTGAATTATAGACACAAGGAACTGGGGATGCTGGTTTAAAACAAAGTTAAACACAAAAAGCTGGAGTACCCAGAAGAAAAATCTTGACTCTAAACGTCACCTATTGCTTTTCTCCAGAGATGCTGCCTGACCCACTGAGTTACTCCAGCTTTTTGTGTACACCTGTTGGTTTACACACTTGATTGTGTTCATGTATATCTGATTTGATTGGATACCAAGCAAACAAAAGCTTTTCACTTTAACTAGGTGCACGTGGCAATAATAAAGCTAAACCTAACAAATAGCCAAAAACCGTAAACCAAGACAAGACACAAAGTGCTGGAGTAGCTCAGCACATCAGGCACCATCTCTGCAGAACATGGGTAGGATTCCAGAGATGTATGGGTTTGTAAGTTTTAGTTTTGAGCTACACCCTGGAAATAGGCCCTTGGGCCCACTGAATCCACACCGACCATCCATCACACTAGTTCTACGTATCCCACTTTCACATCCACTCCCTGTACTCTTGGGGCAATTTACAGAGGGCCAATAAACCTACAAACCTGCACGTCTTTGGGACATGAGAAGAAATTGAAGCACCACGAAGCATGCAGTCACAGTGAGAATATGCAAACTCCACACAGAAAGCATCGGAGGTCAGGACTGAGCCCGGGTCACTGGCGCTGTGAAGAAGCGGATTTACCAGCTGAGGCACTGTGCCACTAACTTGGCTTCTGTGAACTGCCCCTAGTATGTAGGGAGTGGTAGCGAAAGTGGCATAACGCAGAGCTAGTGTGAATTGGTGAACAATGATCGGCATGGACACGGTGGGCCGAAGGGCCTGTTTACATGTTGAACCTTTAAAAAAAAAATCACTGTGCTTTATTTTACTTTCAAAAGACGTCCGGGTTTGTAGGTTAATTAGCCCTCTGTAAATTACCCCTAGTATGTAGGGAGTGGATGAGAAAGTGGGATAACGTAGAATTAGTGTGAATGGGTGATGGTTGGTCGGCATGGACTCGATGGGCTGAAGGGCCAGATATCCATGCCGTTTTTCTAAGCACTCTCCAGATACAACTGCAGATGGGTTGGGGGTTGCAAGTACCTCAGGCTCCAGGTGCCGTGGGAAGAGCGACGTCGTGAGATACTTGTACAAGATCCGCATGTCATCCTGCTCCAGCCCGCTCCTGAAAGGAAGACTTGCATTTCTATAGTGCTCTACACACAGCATTTCCATAGCACAACCTCAACTGCACTAAGTACTGAATATAAACACGGTAAGATAACCACCCACAACACTGCGATCCTTTCCAATTCTGGACAAAATCAGGCCATGAACTTGCTGACAGGGGTGGTGGTGGTGGAGGCGGAGGCTTTTAGTTAGGCACATGTCTTAACAGGGAATGGAGGGAGGCAAGGGAGATTAGTTTAACTTGGCATCATCTTCAGCACAGACATTGTCAAGCTGTTCTTGTGCTGTACTGTTCTATGTCTGAAGAACCAGTACAAAGAGACTTTAGACCAACGTCCCATGCTCCCTCAAGAGATGGAAGTGCATGAATGGTCCTTGGGTGACATACGTTTGGTTTTAAGAGGATGTTGCCAAAATTTGAGAGCCTGAGCTATAGGGCGAGTTTGAGCAGACTGGGTCTTTATTACTTGGAGCACAGAAGGAAGAGAGGTGATCTTATAGAGGTGTACAAAATCATGAAAGGAATAGATCAGGTAAATGCAGTGTCTCTTACCAAGAGTAGGGGAATTGAGAACCAGAGGACATTGGTTTAAGGTGAGGGGGGGGGGGGGGGGGGGGGTGAAAGTTTCAATAGAAACCGGATGAGTAACTTTTTCTCACAAAGGGTGATGAGTGTATTGAGCGCGCTGCCAGAGGAGGTAGTCGAGGCAAGTACTATTGCAACATTTAATAAACATTTAGACAGATACATTGGTGGGACATGCTTTGAAGGATATGAGACAAATGCAGGCAGGTGGAACTAGTGTAGATGGGATATGTTGGTCGGTGTGGGCACGTTGGGCCGAAGGTCCTGTTTCCACACTGTATGACTCCATATTCCTATACCGGTTCAACCGACATTGGACGGAGAGGGACCCACCAGATGAGTTGATCGTTGTACAGGAACGCGGTGTATTTGACCAGTTCCAAGCTTTCCTCCATTCTGTTGACAAACGACTGGATTTTCAGGTAGGTCATCTTATCCAAGGGGAAGAAACTGATTCCCCCGAACACATCCAGCAGGTCACAGGAGTGCAGGTGCAATGTTTGCAAGTACTGCGGAAAAATGAAGACCAGAAAAAACATGGGATCAGAACGAAACACAAGAGACTAAAGACACATGGACTGCAGATGCCGGATTACAAATAAAAAGTTTAGTTTTCTTATTTTATTATTGTCATGCATACTGAGATAAGGTGAAAAGTTGTTGGTTTTGTGCTGTGCAATCAAATCAGATAATACTATACATGAGTACAATGTAGTCAAATACAGCAGGTAGAGCGAAGAGAAAAATACTGGACATTAAAAGCCGGATGCTGAAATCTTGAGTAAAACACAAAGTACTGGAGGAACTCAGCAGGCCAAGTGCCGAAGGAGATTACAGAGAGTGGTGGGTACTGCCCGGTCCATCACGGGTATTGTGTCCTCCCCACTATCAAAGGGATCTACAGGAGGCTCTGCCCAAAAAGGCAGCCAGCATCATCAGAGACCCACGCCACCCTGGTCAACCTCTCCTTTCACTCCTGCCATTGAACAGAAGGTACAGGAGCCTGAAAACCGCAACCACCAGGTTCAAGAACAGCTTCTTCCCAACAACCATCAGGATCTTACACAACACTGCGGTTACGGTGGCGCAGCGGTAGAGTTGCTGTCTTACAGCGAATGCAGCGCCGGAGACCCGGGTTCGATCCCGACTACGAGTGCTGCTGTACAGAGTTTGTACGTTCTCCCCGTGACCTGCGTGGGTTTTCTCCGAGATCTTCGGTTTCCTCCCACACTCCAAAGACGTCCAGGTTTGTAGGCGAATTGGCTTGGTAAATGAAAAAACTGTCCTTAGTGGGTGTCGGGTTAATGTGTGGGGATTGATTGCTGGTCGGCACGGACCTGGTGGGTCGAAGGGCTGGTTTCCGCGCTGAATCTCTAAACTAAACTAACCTCAACAACTATAAACTTCTATTTTGTCTTTGGTTGCGCAAAGGATTTTGGTTTATCCATTAGTTATAGTTATTCATTTCTTTTATTTTTTTAAATCATGTGCGTGTTATTGCATTTAGAGGCCCATGAAGCTGCTGCAAGTAAGAATTTAATTGTTTAGCTATTGGTACAATATTATGATAATTAAACACTCTTGACTCTTTTCTGATCCACTGCAATTTGAGGCCACTGCTTTAAAACAGTAAAGTTAAAATGATATCTCCATAGGCAACTCAATCCTGCAACATTTTATATTGAACATATTTTATATTGAAATACACTTGGGTTTAAATAAGAGAGTGAGGAAATTATTTTAAACTGTCTCACTGTCAGTTCGAATGAATTATTTAATTGCAACATTATACAAGATTCATTACAATGTTCATTGCCACAAGCTCATATCAGGAGGACTCATTTGAAGCACCAGACACTCTAAATCAAGATGCCATACAGTGTTGCGACGCGAGATTGACTGGGGAGAAAGAATTCAAATAACGCACTGTAAAAAAAAATTATTTAGACAACTTGGCTCTCAAACGGATCACAAAAATGCAATGCTAAAATGGTCATTAAAAGTTTCGATCTCAGTGACATTTACCTGGCAACGCGTTTCGTGATTAAACTAATCCTAACATTCATTATTCAGGCTGAGATAACGACAAGGCAACAGGGATATTGGAGACTATGCGGAAGAGGGGATGAAAAGAAATTCAGCAATAAAGATTCGACCCATTTAACACTCGATACAGTTTCAGACATACTTGATTGGATTGATTGAAAGGTACAGCGTGGAAACAGGCCCTTCGATCCACCAAGTCCACGCCGACCATCGATCACCCATTCACACTAGTTCTGTTTTCCCACTTTCGCAACCATTCCCTATACTCTAGGGGCAAATTACAGAGGCCGATTAACCTACCAAACCCACACGCCTTTGGGACGTGCCCCTTTGCACTGCGGACAGCTTAATTGTATACATGTATTGTCTTTTCTTTGACGATAGCACACAAAGAAAAGCTTTTTACGGTACCTCGGTACACGTGACAATAATAAACCAAAATAAATAGTCTCTCCTTAGCTTTTAGTAACTTAGTTTAGTTTACTGTCCCGTGTACCGCAGTATAGTGAAAAGCTTTTCAATCTTGTGTGCTAACCAGTCAGCGTAAAGAGTATGCACGATTACAATCATGCCATCCAGAGTGTACAGTTTCAAGATACAGGACAAAGGGAATAACGTTTAGTGCAAGGTAAAATCCAGTAAAGTCAGATTAAACAGAGTCCGAGGGTCATCAATGAGGTAGCTAGTAGATCAGGACTGTTCTCTAGTTGTTGGATTAGACTTGGTTTGGACCTAGCTTTCAATCAATTACGTTTTAAGTTTAATCACGCATCTGTGGAGCAACCTTGGAACATTTTAACTTCTTTTAAAAAGAAGAAAATTGTTGCTACCATGGGGATAGAGTGGGGGAAAAAAAAGGGCAGCACGATGGCGCAGCGGTAGAGTTTCTGCCTTACAGCACCAGAAATCCGGGTTCGATCCTGACTACGGGTGGTGTCTGTATGGAGTTTGTATGTTCTCACTGTGTCCGCGTGGATTTACTCTGGATGCTCTGGTTTCCTCCACTGACGTACAGGTTTGTAGGCTGATTGGCTTGGTAAATTGTAAATTGTCCCGTGCGTGTGTAGGATAGTGCTAATGTACAGGGTGATCGCTGGCAGGGCTGCCTTAACAGCATTATAGGCTCCCGGGCAAAGCAGTGCACTGGGGCCCCTACACTTCCAGTTTCTCTATGCCAAGTCAAATATGTCGTCATGCACTTGCAATGTTCTTCTCCGTTTTCATGTTCTACAATAATATTCTACAATACATAGATTAGCATGGGGCCCCGGGCAACTGTCCAGTGTGCCCATGCGTTAAGACGGCCCTGATCGTTGGTTGACACGGGTTCGGTGGGCCGAAGGAACCGTTTCTGTTCTGTATCTCTAAACTAAAAAACTAAAATAAAAGTCACAAGCTTTACCCTGTAGAAAAACTTCTGGATCCTCTGTTGCAGATGTTCGATGCCGCCAGCCTCTATCGACTTTGCAAAGGTGCCGTTGAAGAGCTGAATATGCAGGAAAACCAGATGCCAACATTAAGCCGGGAAGGTTGGAGCGAAAAGAAAATGCGAAGAAGAAAATGGCTAGGAACTAGCCGATCCACATCACCTTGTACATGGAGTAGCACTGCTGGATTACGGCCCCGTAGACTGTGTCCTGGAAAACAAGCAGACACACTGCGGTGAAGGTCAGGTTTATGTGGCCACAAACAAGGTTTACTTTAGAGATACAGCATGGAAACCGATTCACTCTCTCCCAGCATGCAAGAGGTACAGAAGTGTGAAAACGCACACCTTCAGATTCAGGGGCAGTTTCTTCCCAGCTGTTATCAGGCAACTGAACCATCCTATCAACAACTAGAGAGCGATCCTGAGCTATTATCTACTTCATTGGAGACCCTTGGACGTTCTTTAATCGGACTTTACTGGTCTCTATCATGCACTGAACGTTATTCCCTTTATCATGAATCTGTACACTGTGGATGGCCTGATTATAATCATGTATGGTCTTTCCGCTGACTGGTCAGCATGCAACAAAAGTTTTTCACTTTATCTTGGTACACATGAAAATAAACTAAACACACCGACTGGTCAATTCAGGACCATGAATTACATAATATGAAGTGGTTTACAACACGTTATTTCAAACTTCTGTTTATTTCATGGCAAATGAATTGAAACATAGCCACTCTGCGTAGGGGCAGCACTGTGGCACAGCAATAGAGTTGCTGCCTCACACACCAGTGACCTGAGTTCGATCCTGACTACGGATGCTGTCTGGATGTAGTTTGCAGGCTCTCCCTGTGACCGTGTGGGTTTTCTCCCACATTCCAAAGATGTGCAGATGCATATTTGTAGTATAATAGTGTGCAGGATAGAACTAGTGTAAGGGGATTGGTGGTCGAGGCAAGCACAGAGGGCCGAAGGGCCTGTTTCCATGCTGTATCTCAAAACTAAACTTTAGTAGACTACTTAAAGATAGTGTTTGCACTAACTTCCTGCCAATGTTATACAACCAAATAATTGTTTCCAATTGATTCTGTACCATGAAGTATATTGAGTTAAGTGGATTAAAATAAGTTATTTCAAAGTTCACTTTAGTTAATGGCAGAGGAATGAAGCAGTCTACTTAATTGGAAATGCCAAATTAGACTGCTTGCTGTAAGTAGAATACCCTTTTCATACTTTTCGCACTAACGTTTCCTGGAAAGGTTATATAAACAATGATTCACACTAATTCCATGTTATACCTCATCCACTGCTTACACACGAGGGACAGTTTATAGAGGGCCAATTAACCTACAAACCTGCGAATCTTTGGAATGTAGGAGGAAACTGGAGCACCCAGAGGAACCCACACGGTTACAGGCAGAACGTGCAAACTCCACAGTGACCGTGTCCGAGGTCAGGATTGAACCTGGGTCTCTGGGCTGCGAGGTAGCACCTCTACCTGTTGCACCACTGTGTCGCTTTAACAGTGCTGCTACGTGTTGACAGGTAATATCAGCCTCTAGTTCTGTAGTCATAGTCACACTGCATGGAAACAGGCCTTTCAGCCCAACGTCCACGCTGTTCAAAATGCTCCATTTAAGCTAGTCCCATTTGCGCACATTTGCCCACATCTAAGCTTTTTCTATCCAGGTACCTGTCCAAGTGTCTTTCAAATGTTGTTATAGTACCTGCCTCCCCTTCCTCCTCTGGCAGCTTGTTCCATACACCCACCAACCTTTGTGTAAAAAAGTTACGCCTCAGGTTCCCATTTTTAAATCTTTCTCCCCTCACCTTGCACCTATATCCTCTGGTTCTTGATTTTCCCTACTCTGGGCATTTACCCGAATTATTACCCTCATGATTTTTTATACCACTATAAGATCTCCCCCCCCATCCTCCAGCACTCCAAGGAATAAAGTCCCAGCCTGTTGAAATCTCTCTCTCTCGTCCTGGCAACATCCTGGTAAATCTTCTCTGCACACTTTCTACCTCAACAACATTGGCTCTCTCTACAGCTCAGGCCCTCAAGTCCTTGCACAAGCCTCATAAATCTTCTCCGCACTGTTGTAACTGTAGAACGCCTGGTGAAATTTAACTCTGGGACTGGTGCAGATTACAAAGCAGTTGCCAACTAACCAGTAATTCATCCTCCTGGTACTCCGGTACCCGAGTGCCGTCCTTGCTCACCCTTTCGATCATAGGATTTGACACCACCTGGACAGTGAAACACAGAGCTGTAACAGCGCAGAAACAAAGGCCGTCTCCATAGGGTGCAAGGAAGAGGAATGGGGAAAGGTAGAGGGGGGGAGAGTAACAAGGACAAGGATGGAAAAAACAGGGCAATTTATTCACAGAAAGCTCTTGCTAACACCACGAGGTTAGTGACTTAATGATCTAGTGATGAGATACAACTGCAGATGCTGTTTAACAAAAAAAAGTGCTTGAGTAACTCAGCGTGTCAGGCAGCACCCTTCTTCAGACTGATTGTGGTGGTGGGGGTTGGGGCCGTAAGAGAAAGTTGGTAGAGCGGTAGGGGCAGGACAAAGCCAGACTTTGCCCTGCTCCCACCTCTCTCTCCCTGCTTCCTTCAAGGATTTTACCTGCACCTACCTCTCTTCCAGCTTTCTACTCCCACCACAATCAGTCTGAAAAAGTGTCCCAACTTGAAACGTCACCTATCCATGTTCCCCAGCGATACTGTCTCACCCGTTGCGTTACTCCACCACTTTGTGTAATAATCTAGTGATGTTAGGCAAGAGATAAATATTGGCCAGGATAATGATGAGAACTTCTCTGCTCTGCGTCAAAATACGACGAGGACTTTGAAGGCTACTTGATGGAGCAAACAGGAGGTCATTGTATGGAAGGAGCTTCCTCCCTTGACAATGCTCTGAAACGTTAGTCAAGGTTACAAGGTTATGTGCTTGGGTACACAAAAAATCCATGACCATCTCATTTAAAAGGCAAGAGTGCTGCGTCCAGAGCAAGTGTCAGCACAGATTGGCGGCGCAGTGGAGCAGCGGCAGCGTTGCTGCCTTACAGAGCCAGAGACCCAGGTTCGATCCTGACTGCGAGTGCTGTCTGTACGGAGTTGGTATATTTTTCCCAGTGATTGAGTGGGTTTTCTCCAGATGCTCGGGTTTCCCCCCACACTCCAAAGATGTGTAGGTTTGTAGCTTAATTGACATTGGTCAAAAAAAAATTGTAATTTGTTCATGGTGTGTTGGATAAGGCTTGTGGACGGGGTGATCACTGGTCGGCGCGGGCTTGGTGGGCCGAAGGGCTTGTTTTCGCGCTGTATCTCTAAAGTCTAAAAGTCTAAGATTGCTTTCATCTCACGCTGGGACAACCAAGATCGGGTCAGAACTAGTGCAATCGGTCGTAGTTGAGCAGTCTCCTGACAACGGATCAGCCTCAAAACACATGCAATGTATAAGCAAGAGTTCCAGGCGTCACACTGTAATGCAAACCACATTCTGCCAAAGCACGTCATGCAAGGTGTACCATAACCATCCAGAAATTCCCCTCTGCTTCGTAAAAGAACTGCCTGTTCTTCTGCGTGTGCAGGGACTTTGCGGGCTTGTTGGGGCAAAAGGTCCTGCAAACAACAGGAGAAAGGCCCAGGTTAGTCTCAACCTAGAATCAGCAGCAACTGTAGCCCAGCAATACCTGCATCTGTACAAAATAAATACTTGCATATGATTAGGACAAGTTGGCATACAACCGTGATAATGACAGGATCATCTGTACTTAGAGTCTGAGTCATAGAGCCTGGAAAAAGACCCTTCGGCTCAACTTGCCCACATGGACCAACATGCCCCATCTACACTACTCCACCTGCCTGTATTTGCCCCTTATCCCTCTAAACTTGTCCTATCCATGTGCCTGTCAAAATATTTCTTAAACGCTGCGATAGTGCCTACAATATTGGTTGCGACTATCAGGCAGAACACCTGAAGGACTCTCCTGCACGGCAGGATCTGTCCTATCCACACAGGCAGGGCCTCCATTTCACGCCGTCCAAAAGAGGAAACCTTGAAACGCACAGCTGTCTTTCACCCTTGTACTGAAAACAATTGCATGGATGGGGCAGCACAATGGCGCAGTGGCAGAGTTACTGCCTTACAGCGCCAGAAACCCAGATTCAATCCCGGCTATGGGTGCTGTTCTGTGTGTGGAGTTTGCATGTTCACCCTGTGACCTCATGGGTTTCCTCCGAGTGCTCCGGTTTCCTCCCACGTCCCAAATACATGCGGATTTGTACGTTAATCAACCACTGTAAATTCCCCCCAGTGTGCAGGAAGTGCATAAGAAAGTGGGATAACATAGAACTAGTGTGAACGGGTAATTGATGGACTTGTCATTCTGTATCTCTAAACTAAAGATAAGGGTGAATTGGCCTTGAACTCAGCTTCAATTTGCTGCCCATTTTGCTTCAAAATCACAACCCGCCTATAAATCAAAAATTTGCTCTAGTCTTGAATAAACTCGATTGACTGATTGAAAAATACAGCACATAAACAGGCCCTTCGGCCCGCTATGTTAATGCCGAACATGATGCCAAGATAAACTAATCTCCTCTGCCTGCACAATGATCCATGTTGCTCGATTCCTTGCATATCCCTGTGCCTATCAAAAAGCCTCTTAAACACCACTATCATATCTGCTTTCACCACCATCACCGGCAGCTTGGTCCAGGCATCTCTGTGTTAAAAAAAAAACATTCTCTGCACATCTCCTTCAAACTTTGCTTCTTATTTTTAATTTTATTTGTTTTTTTAATTTACCGACAACGGAACAATTAAATGCTTACTTACAGCAACATTACAGGCCTGTAAAACCCAATACACATAGAAATATATTATATATATCTTGTAAATAAAGAAATCCTGATCAAATTCCTTACCTTGTAAACTGCACAATTGCTTCACACAGTCCAACATTTCTAATCTTTTCGTTTTTATCAACCTCACTGGGATGATAAAACAGGATCTTTTTCTCCTCCTGAAACATGAACCACAAGTTAATCATTCACGATGTCCCACTCAACAACTTAAACTTGCTTCACAATAGCATCCTTAGAAGGTGGCACAGTAGAATTGCTGCCTTGTAGCACCAGAGACCTGGGTTTCATCCTGAATACAGGTGCTGTTTGTACGGAATTTGTTCTTTCTCCCTGTGACTGCCTGTGTTTTTCTCCAGGTGCTCCAGTTTCGTCCCACGTCCCAAAGACATGCTGGTTTGTAGATTAATTCATTTCCATAAATTGCCCCATGTGTGCAGAATATTAAAAAAATGGGATAACAGGTGGACAAGAGTAGATGGGGCATGTTGGTTGGTGCAGACTCGGTGGGCCAAAGAGCCTATTTCCACGCTGATTCGCTAAACTAAATTCAGTAAACACCTTAAAGGCAAAACTCTGCTCTGTTAACCAGTCAAAATGTAACACCAATGTGGATAAATGCCAGGTTATCCACTTTGGTGGCAAGAACAGGAAGGCAGATCATTATCTGAATGGTGTCAAATTAGGAAAAGGGGAAGTACAAAGATATCTGGGTGTCCTTGTACATCATAGAAACATAGAAAATAGGTGCAGGAGTAGGCCATTCGGCCCTTCGAGCCTGCACCGCCATTCAATATGATCATGGCTGATCATCCAACTCAGTTTCCCGTACCTGCCTTTTCTCCATACCTCCTGATCCCTTTAGCCACAAGGGCCACATCTAACTCCCTCTTAAATATAGCCAATTAACTGGCCTCAACTACCTTCTGTGGCAGAGAATTCCAGAGATTCACCACTCTCTGTGTGAAAAATGTTTTTCTCATCTCGGTCCTAAAAGATTTCCCCCTTTTCCTTAAACTGTGACCCCCTTGTCCCAGAGTTCCCCAACATCGGGAACAATCTTCCTGCATCTGGCCTGTCCAACCCCTTAAGAATTTTGTAAGTTTCGATAAGATCCCCCCTCAATCTTCTAAATTCTGGCGAGTACAAGCTTACTTCCAGTCACTGGAAGTAAGCATGCAGGTACAACAAACTCTGAAGAAAGCTAATGGCATGTTGGCCTTCGTAACAAGAGGAGTTGAGTATAGAAGCAAAGAGGTCCTTCTGCAGTTGTACAGGGCCCTAGTGAGACCACACCTGGAGTATTGTGTGCAGTTTTGGTCTCCAAATTTGAGGAAGGACATTCTTGCTATTGAGGGAGTGCAGCGTAGGTTCACAGGTTAATTCCCGAGATGGCGGGACGGTCATATGTTGAAAGAGTGGAGCGACTGGACTTGTATACACTGGAATTTAGAAGGATGAGAGGGGATCTTATTGAAACATATAAGATTATTAATGGATTGAACACGCTAGAGGCAGGAAACATGTTCCCAATGTTGGGGGAGTCCAGAACCAGGGGCTACAGTTTAAGAATAAGGGGTAGGCCATTTGGAACGGAGATGAGGAAAAACTTTTTCACCCAGAGAGTTGTGAATCTGTGGAATTCTCTACCTCAGAAGGCAGTGGAGGTCTATTCTCTGGATGCTTTCACGAGAGAATTAGATAGAGCTCTTAAATATAGCGGAGTCAAGTGATATGGGAAGAAGGCAGGAATGGGGTACTGATTGTGAGTTATCAGCCATGATCCCAGTGAATGGCGGTGCTGGCTCGAAGGGCATACTCCTGCACCTATGGTCTATTGTCTATTGTCAATCTGTAAATGGATGCGAACACAGGGCTAAATAGTAGAGATAAGTCAGAGAAATGTCTGAATGGAGCATCTTGAGGAGAAGAGGGAGATTCTGCTGCTCCATTACAGGAAGGATGTGGAGGTTTTGGAGAGGGTGCAGAGGAGGTTTACCAGACTCATACCTGGATTTGAGGATATTAGCTACAGGGAGCAGTTGGACACACTTGGATTGTTTTCTCTGGAACGCCGAAGGTAACAAAACACCTGATTGAGGTGTATAAAACTATGAGAGGCATAGATAAGGTAGACATTCAGGATCTATTTCTCAGGATGGATATATCAAATACTATAGGGTATAGCTTTAAGGTGTGAGGGGCAAAGTTTAAAGGTGATATTCTGGACAAGTGTTTTCACACAGAGGGTGGTTGGTGGCTGGAACATGCTGCTGAAGGTGATGGTGAAGGCAGATAGTGGCATTTGAGAGACGGTTACACAGGCACATTGATATACAGGGAAAGAGGGATATGGATCATATGCAGGTAGATAAGGGTTGGTCTTGGCGTCATGTTCGGCATAGTCATTCTGGGCTGTCGGGCTTCCTGCGATGTATTGTTTTCTGTTCTATGAAATGAGAGATGTAAGGAGGAAGCTGGCGGTATGGCAGCTAGTGGTAAGTTTTAGAAATTGGGTATACACAAGCGATCTTGGAAGATTCTAGAACTAAAGGGAGTTCCAGAGGGGGAGAGGAGGCAAGATGTAAGCAGTGGTGCAGCAGGTAGAGCCACTCCCTCTCAGTGCCAGAGACCCAGGTCCTGACCTCGGGTGCTGTCTGTGTGGAGTTTGCAAGTTCTCCCCATGACCACATAGGTTTCCTCACACGTCCCAAAGACATGTGGGTTTGTAGGTTAATAGTAAGATTAAACGAGAACTTACCAGTTTGAAGTTTGATCTTTATTTTATGAGGAGTTACGGTGAGCGATTACGTGAAGAAGCCCCACCAGTGCGCATGCGCGTCAATTTTCAAAGCAGCGGCATGAAATTACAGTAACTACAGTCTAAGTGATATAGTAAGACTCAGAAGACTACAACTACCAGATGATCTTTGCGATTATGAGGGTCGGGAGCGGAGGGCACATAATCGCTCACCGTAATTTCTCATCAAATAAAGATCAAACTTCAAACTGGTAAGTTCTCGTTTAATCTTACTATTTTACTTCCGAGTCACGTGAGTGATTCCGTGAAGATTTCAAAGCCCTGTGATTTCATGCCGTAGATCCAGTTCCATACGACACACTGCTTCGGTTGACACGGGATAAACAAATAATGTATTGAACATTGTTTAAATTATACAATGAATGTTTTTAATAATAAAAGAACAGTAATAACCCCTCTCTCCCAGGGGGAAATTACAAAACAGAACCCAAAACAGCATGCCCAAACCCTTGCGTTGTGAGGACAGGTTTGTCATAAAATCATGAAAAGGTTCCTTCACTGGACCATCCTGCGGCCCCGAGGATTTGGTCTAAAGGCACGTCCAGCGCCTTCGCTGCGGATGTGGACGCCGCCCTGGTGGAGTGAGATTTAAACACATCAGTGTCTACTCCAGCACAATCCAAAACCTGTTTCAGCCATCCACAAATAGTTTGTACTGACACCTTTCTATGAGGTTTTTTGTGGCTGATGAGCATCACTGTTTCAGAGCCTCTGAGACTCTTGGTGATCTCGATATATTGACTCAGGTGCATAACTACACATAGCCTCAGGTCAATGGGGTATGCTTTAAAGCTTATTTTGGTTCCAGACGTTCCTGGCCTGCTTTGCTTGATTAGATCATATACATAAAACATAATATTATC
Source organism: Raja brachyura (assembly GCA_963514005.1). The sequence goes on from OY740801.1 coordinate 25,599,050, forward strand.
TACAGACGAATGCATGCAGTCCAGTCGTAGCTTTTGCAATGTCTGGATCCGTTGCGCTGAAACCAGCGTCACGAGCATGACCACTTTGAGCGCTAGCTTCTGGAAAGACAGAGATGTAATTGGAGCCCATTGCCGAAGCAGTATGAGAACTATGCTCACATCCCATATTTCCGTATATCTAGGTCTAGGAGGGTTTTTGTTAAAAATACTTTTCATGAATCAGGACACCAATGGATGAGATCCGACAGAGCGTTGTCCCGACCCCTGCCATAAATAGGAGGACAAAGCACTTTGAGCACTATTAATGGCACTATAGCTCAATTTCCCTTCAAAATGCAACGTAGCAAGGAACTCCAATACATCAGGTATACCTGCAGTATAAGATATATTTGACTGTAAGCAAAACATCTCCCATTTCTTAATATGAGATACATATTGTTTTTTAGTACTATCTCTCCAGGCCGCAGTAATCACATCCATGGTCCCACTCAATAGCCCAAGCCCCTGGAACGGTCTGGTCAGAATCTGCAAATCAACAGATTAATACGATCATGTAAAGGGTGACTCTCTCTTGTCACGGGGTGAAACAACAAGTTGCTGCATTTGGGGATAGTCATGAATGGCTGTGTCATCAGTCTCGGAACCAATGGGAACCATGGCTGTGTGGGCCAGTCAGGAACTACCAAAACGCCTGAAGCGGAGTCCTGCTCTATTTTGGCGAGACATTGACTTGTGAGGCAGCATGAGGAAAAGCGTAAAAGAACGTACCTCCCCTATGTAGCGAGAATGCATCCACCGCCACTGCCCCTGGATCCGGTTCCTATGAGACGTATTTAGGAAACTGGTGATTTAACCTGGATGCAAACAGGTCTATGTCTGGCAATCCATACCGGATGACAATCTTTTTGAAAACTTTTGGATTCAGCATCCATTCTGTGTTGTCATTAAATTTACGTGACTTGGTGTCTGCCACCACGTTATCTCTACCTGGTAGGTAGGTAGCTGAGACCCAGATGTTTCTCGTAATACACCAGTGCCAGATGAGGTTAGCCAGATTATCACATGATAATGACTTAATTCCACCCATGTGATTGATATATGCAACAGCGTTGGTATTGTCAAACTGGAGCTGAACATGTAAATCATGCATTGTTGAACAGTATGCTTTTAGGCCATAGAATGCACCCAACAATTCTAAGTAGTTTATCCCAAGTATCTGCAGGATTAATGCCTCTTGCATACTCCATCTGCTGCCACAGCTAGACACGGTATCAATGGCTCCCCATCCCGAAGCATGAATAACTGAAGGTTGTTTAGTCAGAATGTCTCTAGTACACCGTGAGACATTAGTTATCCACCATTGCAACTCGGTGATAGCTTCGACTGGCAACTGCATTGGTCTATCGAAATGACCTGCATGGTCTTTGAGTGCTTGTTCTTTAGCTCGTTGAACATTCTGATAGTGCAGAGGCCCGAACTGCACTCCAGGGAAAGCGCCACTAATTTACCAATAACACTGGCTACTCGTCGAATGGAGGGTTGCTGTTCATCTACCAGATTGCTACAGGCCTCCATAATTTCTAACGTTTTGGCCGTAGGCAAAGTCACTGACATGTTACTTGAATCTATGATGAACCCCAAATAGTCAATCATTCTAGATGGTACTAAGTTGGATTTAGTTGGATGGATGAGGAAACCTAACCTCTCAAACATGTGTAACCGACAATTCAGCTGCTTCCTGGGTTTTGCCTATGATCAGAACATCACCCAAGTATGCCATCACAATGTGATTCTGAGCGCGGAGTGGTCCTAATACTGGTTTCAACAATTTTGTAAATAACCTAGGGGCTGAGGTAAACCCACTCGGCAAAGCTTTAAATTGCCACAGCTGTCTCATCCAACTAAATTTTAATTATCTACGGTATTGGTGATGAATTGGTACTGAATAATATGCATCTTTCAGATCTATGCTCGCCATATAACACCCCTTGGATACCAGTTGCTTAGCAGTACTGAAAGTTTCCATTTTCAAACGTTTATACTGGACATAAGAATTCAGTCGGGTTAGATCCAGAATGACTCGACACCCACCATCCTTCATTTGCCTGGGGAATATATTGGACACAAATTGTTGAGGCTGATAAGCCGTCCTTTCAATTACCCCTTTGTTGAATAATATTTCAATTTCATCATTCACCTGTAGAGTTTCTGGTTTTGAAAAGACCAATACCCGACTTGGTGTATTTTGTACGGGTGGATGTACTTCAGAGATAAACTCTATTCGAGACCCCCGGATACTGTCCAGTATAAATAGATCTGATGTTATGCAGCACCATTCATCATAGAACAATTGCAATCTTCCCCCTACTGGTGACTGGTCTCTAGAGAATATATTCTGGACAAGTCCAGATGCTCGTACATCCATAGTTGCTGGATTCCTCTGTCTCCTGGTCCTGTTGGGGGGATGCATTGGTGTGTGCCAATGGCGTGTAGATGGAATCGCCCGGCTTGGTTCTTGACCTGCACCAGCGTCTGTAGCCCGTCTGAAAGAGTATGTTCTGCGAGGCGGCATCCTGCCCCCGGGATGTGTTTTGATGAGGCCGATAGCTTTTGCCTCATCGTCCAGGTCTTTAACTTGTTTCGTAGATCCTCCCCGAATAGTAAGTTTGGTGGCTGAATATTGGAGGATCTGCATAAGGCTGTGAATCGTGGGTTGAGCGTAGGCTTGATGGCAATTTTCCTTAAACAATTGATTTCAAAATGGGTGTTACACAGCAGGGCCAACATATCCTGCTGTGTGTTTGATAGTGGTGCCCCTTGTACCATTCGCCCAAAAGCCGTTATTCACGCTCTAACCAGTTTTAAGACTTTCTGCAGCCTCAACTCATGCGCCCGTATGGATGCGCCCATTTGCCCTCAGATTGCCTGGTTCACTATAGGCACATTGAGCAATGCACAGTTAACAGGTGTCTCGTATCTTCTCCAGGTTTCATCCATTACGGATTCCTGGAGCTGGTGAGAGGCCATATAGTTGATATTCCTGGCCAGGTTTTCATCCATTTCCTCACCAGTTCCAGCCGGTATGGCGAGTTTACTTGCCACATCCGGCACACCTGGAGCGAAGCTCGTGTGCTTTGATGTATGCTCCTCCGCTATATCACCAACTTCAGAGTCAGAGTCATACTGCCCTGGCTCTCCCTGCTCATGCACAAGGGAGGTATCATGCAGCCCTTGACTTGATGTTGCTGGTATGGGTCCCCATGCAGATTCATAAGCATATGGTTCTTCCTGCAGGTATAGCTCTTCTCTATACGGACCTCTGCTAGAGGTTGCTGCTGAGAGCTGCTGGGGACCCCCGGGGGTATAAAACCCTGGCTGGAACACCTCATGGTTAAGTATTTTCTCTTGGGGGTGTTCCATTTTATCCAGACGTCCCCAAACGTTTTTGTGGGTAGGAGGGGAGTCTTCCTGGCCAGACTCATCAGAGTCGACAGGCCTTGATGATTTACTCTTGGCCTTCCTCCCGACAGGAGTGGCCACAGTGCTCTGGGGCACCGGAGTTGCTGCCACTGGCTGTACGGCCGGCGGCTCTGGAGTCGGCGTCACTGGAGCCAACATACGCCCGCTGACCGTGATCAGACTTTTTACTTTTATCGACGGCACACCCAGCCTTACTTTTAGTTATTTTTTCCATATTTGGAATTGTTCCTGCTGGCTCCTGCAACCAGCCTCACGGAACCTAGCAAAATCGCAGTAAAGTTTAAAACATTTATCTGCGAGTTTTTAAACTTACCGCTGGTGGAGCTGCGTTCTCCAGCCCGTCGCTGCGCCATGCGTCTGACGTAATGACGCGCATGCGCACTGGCGGGGCTTCTTCTAGGTATGTTACAAAACTTACCTTTAGCGGTGCTGCAGTTCTGCCGCTGGCCGTGTGCGCGACTTTGGCACCTTTAAGGGGGGGGGGCGGGGTTAAAATGCGGTTTTCCCCATGCCATCCGGAGCTTTATTTTCTCGGAGTGCGAGCTATTTCTGGAGATTCGTTCCGACTGCCGGTAAGTCCGTTTTTTAAAATAAATAGCCCGACTATTTCATCGCTGCAGTAAAATAAAAATTAGCTCCTAATGCCGTGAACGCCGACAACGGGGACGGATTTTACGTAGGGGACAGGTAAGTGAAAGCTGTTTATTTTTACATATAAACTTGCTTTTTTAGGGGACTTTAATCAATATTTCATGTTGCGAAATGGTGATTTAGCCCCCATATGAACTGGCAGAAATTTTCCTGATGATATGGGGTTTAAATTCACCGCAACTGCAACGTTCTAATCCATCGTGTTCCAGAAAATCCCACTCGCAAGCTGTTTAAAATGCCCATTAATTTACAGGCATTAAACACTGAATTCCTTCAATTTGGCCTATAAATTAATGACAATTAGATTTAAAAATCATGTTATATTGTTAATTATTGTGTGACTGTTAATTGGACACTTAGGCTTTAATTTTTTTTTTAATTTTTTCTGAAGAAATTGATAAATGTTTAGATCTAGTAATTGAATTTTGTAATTGGCTACAATTGGGTAACTAACTAATTATATGCTTTAATTTCAGGTCATCCAAGTAAGATTGTTTCATATTTGTTTCAGAATACTTCAATCTATAATAACTGAAAATTTCTTTCAGTTCTCTTAGATTTTAAGGAAGTTATGGGCTTTTGACTGTCCTCGATCACAACTTTTGTGTTGTCAATAGAAAAGCAATAGGAAGCAAGTTGCTAATTTCCGAGTATGAAAATGGCCCTAACTTTTTTAATACTGAAGATATGAAAGTGAATTAGGTGTCAAATTAAACTTATTTTTATGCTTTATCTGATGGGATAAATTGCAGACGATTTTTTAAATCTCAAAATTTTTTAACATTGCTACTTCTTCACGGAATCACTCACGTGACTCCGAAGTAAAATTGGCCACTGTAAATTTCCCCTTGTGTGTAGGGAGTGGATGACAAAATGGGGTAACAAAACTAGTTTGAAGATAGATACAAAATGCTGGAGTAACTCAGTGGGTCAGGCAGCATCTCTGGAGAAAAGGAATAGGTGACATTTCGGGTCGACACCCTTCCTCAGAGCCAAAACATCACTTATTCCTTTTCTCCAGAGATGCTGCCTGACCCGCTGAGCAGGCACGTGCCGTGAGTAATTACTCAGGGTAGGCACTCAGTCCACTTTAAAAAAAAATTAAACCGCGCATGCGCAGATTGTTCTCCCCGTTAAATAAATAAATAAAAAGTGACATTTCAATTTGCCCAAGGCTTCCTAGTACTAGACCAATTGGGGGAACAGTTCCTTTCACAGCAAGTGGATGCTCCCGAGCCCTCATTCATAACATTCGCACCCTCCCCACAACTTTACCCCGGGCCAGACTCCCCAAACGCTGTGAAAGGAGCGCTCCCCCGCCCCCCCACACCCCGGGAAATACGGTATTTAAAAACATAAACACAAAATTTCTGCTGCCTTCAGCACTGCTTGAAATTGACGGCTTCAGGCAGCGCTGACGGCACGTGGGCTGCACAGAGCTTCCAGTGTTACAAGCGCTGTGGATGAAAGGCACGGAGAATTATACCTACCTAAGAGATCGGTCTCTTACATAGGCATAATTCTCCCATGCCTTTATTATTTATATTGTTATTACTATGTTATAATTTTAGTCAGGGTAGGCAGTGCCTACCTTGCCTACCCTGACAGCACATGCCTGCCGCTGAGTTACTCCAGCATTTTGTGTCTATCTTCGGTGTAAACCAGCATCTGCAGTTCCTTCCAACACATAGAACTAATGTGAACAGGTTGCCATGGGCTCAAGTAGGCTGAAGGACATTTCCATGCTGCATTTCTAAAACTAAAATAAAACACAAACGATCATGGAGGGATTTGAAAGTTTGAGAATTTGTAAGTTGGTATAACTTTTTATACACAGAGGATGGTGTATATGAGGAATGAGCTGCCAGAAGAAGCTGTTAAGGCAGGTACAATTACAATGCTTAAAAGATATTTTGATAGGTACATGGATAGGAAAGGTTCCGAGGGAAGTGGGCCAAATGTAGGCAAACACGACTAGCTAAGATAGACATCTTGGTCGGCATGGAAGAATTGGGCCATGCTGTGTGACTGGACCTGGAAGGTAGTGTCAGCCAGAAGACATAATGCTGATGGATCAACAGGACCTAGTGTGGGTTGGGACACAAGGCAGGTGAATCCAGGCTCGAAAGCTGAAGGCGAGAGTGCGTCGGCCCAATCTAGGACATTTGTTACAGAGAGCAGGCAGTTCCAACAGTGCTCCTGGTACATCGAGCTTACCTCACCTTCCTTTGGTCCGAGCTGTGGGTTATAAATGAAAAAATTCAACAGCGAGGGAGGAAACTGCTTCTCTTGTGCTGTTGTCATTCTGGGGCTGGTCAAAAAAAGGAACAGGAAGGTTTAAGCACTGCATTCAACAAAAGCATAACTCAAGAAAAACATTAATCATCGGACAGGGTCAGCTGAAACAAGGTTCATTGTTTATAACTTATTAATTCCCTTGAATTTCGTGGTTTGCTAGACCTTTTGAAAGTCTCCAACACCGAGCCACAAGTAACCCAGATTGCCTTCACTGAAGATATGGTGCAACTGTGGAGCTGCTGCCTTGTAGTGCCAGAGGCCTGGCTTTGATCCCGACTACATGATTTATCTTACACATTACGTACAATTTACCAAAGACATTAACCTAAAACCTGTATGACTTTGGAGTGTAAGAGGAAACCGGAACTCTGGGAGAAAACCCACAGGGAGAACATACATACAGCACCCGTAGTCAGGATCGTACCCGGATCTCTTGCACTGTGAGGCAGCAGCTGTACCAGCTGTGCCACTGTGCCGCCCCCAATCATGGTTCAGACTCTTTGTGACAATATGACTGTGGCACAGAAAAGCACACCAGAATTTAAACATTGGTTTGTTTCACACACACATTCCCTGATGTGCTGACTATTTTGGGCATTTTCTGTTTTTATTTCAAATTTCCAGCATTTGTAATTTTGTAAAATTCTCATTCTGTGTTAATTGTTGTCTGATTCTGTTCCTATGATGCATTTTACTACAAGTTATATAAATACTGACACAAAGTGCTGGATTAATTCAGCGGGTGAGCCAGCATCCCAGGAGAATATGGATGGGCGACATTTTGGGTTGGGACCCTTTGTGATACAAAACGTCTCCAGGGATGCAACCTGATTTTGGAAAAACCAACATCTGCAGCTCCTTGTTTTATATTGTATAACTGCAGTAAACCCTCGTAATAACAGAACATAGTGAAAGGGGGGGGGTGTGGAGGGAATGGTGTCTATTATTGTCAATTGTCCACTATAACTGATTAAGTGATTTTCATTGTATAAGTACTAGAAACAAATGACTGCAGTTACTGGCTAATGCACAAATTGCTGGAGTAACTCAGCTGGTCAAGCAGCATCTCTGGAGAATATGGATAAGTGACATTTTGGGTCAGACTCCCAGACCGGAACTGACCCTGGAATTCCGGTGAGTTGGCCACCCTGGCCTGCTGGCAGCAGGGAGAGAGGTGAGGATCAGCGGAGTCGATGGTCGCGTCCTGCACGTGACCGGAGTGCAGGTGAGGGTCGGTGGCGACCAGTGGCCAAGGACGCTGTGTGGGCTGGCGGTGGCAGCAGTGGGTCTCACCTGGAAGGGGCTGATGAGGTGGCGTGAGCCAGGTGTGGCACCAGCAGCCATCGGTCGGTCTGTCCGCTATAACCAAAATCTGTTCTAAAGAGGTCTGTTAAAACGAGGGTTTACTGTACTGTAAATCTTTTTTCCTTGCTGTATATATGTATTAAATCAGTGTCGGCTCTCCCCATTCAACCATATGAATACAGAAATAACCAGCTTGGAAAATTACCTTGTCATCAACATCGGCGATGTTTTAATTCAATTACTTTCTCTACCTCGGTGCTGAAGCACATTACTCAGGTCTCAGACAACCATCTACTGAGAAAGAGAGAGAGAGCAGTGTCAGAGGAAGAGGTCCATTTCCCTCCGCTGCTTACGGCCGAGCTCCTGATGGCTCCTGCAATTGGAAAGGGCCACGAGCAGATCCGGGGAAGTGAGAGGAAAGGGCAACGTTCTTTGGCTTGGATGGAGGATGGGGAATGAGACAAGGAAAGATGGGGAAAGGTTGTCCAGAGTACAATTCCCTGGCTGTGGCCTAATCAATGTTTCATACATGTTTGAGGACACTGCCCAGTCCATCATGGGTACTGACCTCCCCACCATTGAAGGGCTCTGCAGGAGGTGCTGCCTCAAAAAGGCACCTAATATCGTCAAAAACCCACACCACCCTGGCAACGGTCTCATATCACTCCTACCATCGGGAAGAAAGTAAAGGAGTCTGAAAACCGTGACCACCAGTCTCAAGAACAACTATTTCCCAACAACCATCAGGCTCTTGAACACTACACACTAACCTCAACTATGAACTTCTATGGACTGTCTTTGTTTGCACTCAGGACTTTGGGCTTTTTTTTTGCGCTAGTATTGTGGTGATTAATTTACTGCTTATTATCTATATGGATTGTGATTACAGGCCTGTTATGCTGATGCAAGCAAGGAATTTATTGTTCCCCTGTCAGTATATATGATGATTAAATAATCTTGACTCCTACTGAATATAAGGAAACAATTTCTAACCACATCCATTCTAGTTATGCTCTGTCTTGCTACATATTATCTCCAAAAAGTGGCTTTGTGGCATTATTTTTGACATTTTTGGGTAAGAAGGTTGTCAATCCAAAATCGCCAACATTAAACAGTGCTGAATCTGACACATGGAACTCAAACCTCCTCACCAATAATGTACAAAGCCCCGTGTTCACTGGTTATGTACTCAAGGCTAACTCTACAAGTTCTCCTTCTGAGGAAGTGATGCATTGGTGTGCTTTCTTAGCCGTAACGTCAATGTGATTGGACCAGGACAAGATTATTGTCGATATTTATACCTAGGCACGGCAAAATTCTCATTTTGCCTACAGTTCACTAAAAATCTTACTATATATAGGCACAATCATACTGAAGAACGAGGGTGTAAGATTCGAAGGTAGATCACAAAATGCTGGAGTAACTCAGTGGGACAGGCAGCTTCTCTGGAGAGAAGGAATGGGTGTAAGAATTGTAGATTATGCTGAGGCAGTACACACGAATCGCCACGTTTCTGACGCCATCGTGTACTTTTCAAATTCAGAGATGTTAAAACCTATTAACCACTTGGATTGCAGTGGCTCCACCTCACTCTCCGTGACGAAGGGCAGTGGTGGTAGCCTTGCATAAAACACCCATATTTCCTAAATGAACACAGTAGAAGGTCCCAGCGAGTCGTGCTATATCCCTACAGCAGGCCTGGCTCGTCCACCGCGGAACCGGGAGAGGGAAACCGATGAGTTCAGCACCTGCTCACCCCCAAAGACTAGGAACTGGAGAGCAGAGGAGGTCGAGGGAGTTTGCATCAGCTGAACAGAGGACCATTAAGAAGAACTTGGGGGGGGAAGGCTTTCTTTCCGCAAAGTCAAAATGAGCTGCAGGAAGTACCCCTGGGGCAAAGGTTGAAGATGGTCGGGCAAGGAGAGGGACGATGGTCATGAGATGACGGCAGGACTTTATAGCCAGCTGCAGTTGGGGCAGTGAAATGACTCCAAAACCTGGGGACTTGCATATAGACTCAGTGTGCTATATCTATGCATCGTATACTTAACCGGGGATTATACTTGTGTATGGCAATGATCTTACAGATCTGTATGACAGAAAATAATCTCACTGTTCCTTGGTACCCGTGATAATAAGGAACCAATTTCCATTGAAATTACTATTGTGATGTGGGAGATGAAGCGGTCTTAAAACACACAGCAAGCTCACATTGTGATAATAACACAATCTTCAGTTTTACTGATGTTGAAGAAAGCCAATGATTAACCCCAGGGCTTCAAAGAACCTTGCTCATCTAATACGGTGCTATGGGAAATGTCCAATTATGGACCAAATGCGGGCAAATGGGACAAGTAGAGATGGGGCATCGTGGTTGGCATGATGAGTTGGGCCGAAGAGCCTGTTTCTGTGCTGTACGACTATGACTCTCGATCACTAATGCAGCACTGCGAGCATCTGTCTAATTGGCTGTAGTCAGGTAAAGCTTGGACCTGTATTCTTCTGTCTCCAACTGACCACTGAGCCACATCTGACACCTGGAACTCCTTCCTCCTCACCAGTATAAAGTTCAAAGTCATCTTTTCACTGATTATTATCTCCAGGCTAACTTTGGGAGTTCAGATTGTACAATTGCGTTTTCTGGATTACAACCACACTTTTAAAAAGTTTATCATTGGCTCCGAGTTTGTGGAAGGTACAATATTTTACTTTCGGTTTAGGATACCAAGTGGCAAATATTTGACAAGCGAACACCTTATTTATTTTTTAAAAGACACAAAGTGCTGGAGTAATTCAGCAGGTCAGGCAGCATCTCTGGTGAATGTGGATAGGTGACGTTCCAGGTCGGGACCCTTCTTAAGACTGATCTTAACTTTACATAATCTCTTACATTTATATTTTAGTTGGAAAAATGTTCAGAATTTATAGAAGCACAAATCAGAAAAAAACTATAACCACACTAACATAAATGACACTGGGGATGTTATATAAATCATTCAGATCCGCAAATCCACACTAACATATAGATATTAAATATACTCAAACAGACCACTGATCTAATCTTAAAAGCTAGTTGAATATCCTTATCTGTATCCACTCAAGAAACTGCTTCGTCCAAAGTCTCTTTTAAAATTCCTCCTTATTTATTAAAAACATATTAGGAAGTGTTTCTGTCTAAAAGAAAGTTTCACTGTAGTTTTAAAGAAAAGTCTACCTCCTCGGAGTGTAGGCCTTGTTAGGAGCAAGGCTAAATTTGAATGCCAGCCCAGTATTCTGCTCCGTGGCCGGGTCGGTTTGTCTCCCCGAAACGGGGTCTCTGATGTGCAACCCGTCACCGAATTCGACTCTCCGCAATAACAACACATCGTTCACAGTGCGCAATTATAAATCAAACGTGGATAAGTGGACGCATTTGATTAAAAGACGCCGGGCGGAAATGCCTAGGCCGCAGCCTCCGGCCAGAGTCATTGGGACAGCCCCATCAGTCACGACCCACCCCAGCCAAATCTCCAGATGAAGTTAATGTCTTATTATTCCTGCCCCAACTTTAAATATCTACTTTTTAAAAAAGAAAAAAAAAGACACATGTAAGTGATACCTTGTTGATGTTTTCAGTCTGAAGTCCTGCCTCACAAACCATCCTGAAGTGTCTGCTGTAGGAACTCCACAGCACCACATACTGGATGAAATATTTCTGGCCCTCAGAACCGTTAAACTGCTTTTTTGGCCCAAATTTCTCCTGTATCCTCGTGTTTTTTGAAGATAAAATCATTTCAATCAACTGTTTTAAATGAGATATTTCCAACAAGAGGAAGGAAAGGTTTAACGGGGTATGAAATAACTCAAAGTGATGGGGCAACTCAGCATGTCAAGCAGCATCTGTGGAGAACATTGACAGGTGATGTATTGGTTTGAGACCCTTCTTCAGACTTAGAGGGATATAGATAGGAAAGATTTAGAGGGAATGTAGAAACAAAAAAACTGCAAATGCTGGTTTATACCAAAGATAGACCCAAAGTGCTGAAATAACTGAAGTTGTGTACGCAGCCCAGACCATCACGCAAACCAACCTCCTTTCTATTGACTCCGTTTATACCTCACGCTGCCTCGGCAAGGCCAGCAGCATAATCAACGACAAGTTGCACCCTGGCCACTTTCTCTTCTCCCCTTTCCCATATGGACGGGAAGGGAATGGAGGTGTATGGTCTGAGTGCAGGTAGATGGGACTAGGGGAAAATAAATGGTCGGCATGGACTGGAAGGGCCGAGAAGGCCTGTTTCCGTGCTGTAATTGTTATATAGTTATATGGTTATATTATATGATCAGGCAAACGGTATAGAAGTGTGAAAACACACACCTCCAGATTCAGGCTTTACCTGACTACAGCCAATTAGACAGATGCTCGCAGTGCTGCATTAGTGATCGGGAGTCATAGTCGTACAGCACAGAAACAGGCTCTTCGGCCCAACTCGTCATGCCAAGTTGTTATTTTCTTAAAAGATGCTGCCTGTCCTGCTGAGTTACTCCAGCATTTTGTGCCTGTCTGTTTCCATATGGTATCTCTATACGACTCTATAACTCCTTGACATTTCTGGCTACAGACTGGCAGAAAGTTTAAATGTAAGAGGACATAAGATAATATCGAATAAGTGGCTCTATTATATCCTAAAGACCGTCCCAAAAGATCTTTAATACTTGCTAAAATCTTGAACTCTACACCGAAGACCCTGGGATGAATATCGCAGGTGGAAATCTCATGAACTAAAGGCACCAAATACTAGAAAAACTCAACTAGCACAGAGTATCTGTGGACAGAGAAAGAGTGTTATTATTTTAGGTGAACTACCATGCACCAGAAATATTTCCAGTATCTTTTGTTTTTTGGATTTAATATATTCAAATCTGCAGTATTCTCTTAAGTAAAGGTAGGAACAATTTAATGAAGTCCACACAATCCATCTGTTATTCGACCCTAGTGTGTTGGGAGTGGATGCGAAAGTAATTGCCCTTTTTAGTGTTTTCTACCCTCTACTACAATCAGTCTGAAGAAGGGTCCCAACCTGAAATGTCACCTATCCATTTTTCCAGAGATGCTGCCTGACCCCTGAGTTCCTCCAGCATTTTGCATCCATCCATCTAAAGTTAAGCTTCATTAGATAATTTTTTTCCTACTGATTGGCATCACATGGACCTCTGAGTTCATCAACTCTTCAATGAGAAAATCGAATGAGTCCAACTGTATGGGTAGCTTAAACAGTGAACAGTTTTCACTCGGTACGGATTAGTATACGCTTTTACTATTTCCAGTGATTAAATATTAATGTTGTCTTCTCTATAACCCATATCTTTAACCAATAAGTGATGTCCATAATGGTAACTACTGACGAGTGACATTGAACAGTAACATCTGTATAATACTTCTGGAACAAGACAAGACACGAACAGAGATCAAAGGCGATGAGTGAAAGTGAGAAACACAGCTGATCGTAAATTTATTTATCTGGCTAGATTTTAGTTTTGAAGCATTCACTTTTTGACTGCCACCAAATTTGGAGATTCACTGAGTCATATATGGATAATTTAGTTTAGTTTAGAGATACAGGGTGGCCCACCGAGTGCAAGCCGACCATCGATAATCTGTACGCACTATCACTCCTACACACCAGGGGCAATTTTTCAGAGGCCAATTAACCTATAAACCCTTGCGTCTTTGGGATGTGGGAGGAAACTGGAGCACCCGGAAGAAACCCACGCGGTCATAGGGAGGACGTGGAATCTCCACACACAGGCAACACTCAAAGTTAGAATTGAAGTAGGGAGCAGTGAGGTGGCAGCTCTACCCACTGTGCCACACTAAAATGGTACCTAAAATTGGAGAGTTCTGTGTTCATACAATTGGTTTGTAAGGTGCTCAAGTGGACTATGTGGTGCTGTTCCTCCATTCTGCGTGTGGCTTCACTCTGGCAATGGACAATTGCCCCTAATGAAGTTTCATGCATTTACCAATTTGGACCCTTACCGACAGGTACGAAAATGTTTAAAGTTTTGAAATATCCCCAAGGTACCCCGTAAGAGAGAAGGTTACGCTGTCAAAGGAACACCGAATCATTGGATCCAAGCCTTCTGCTCAAATTTGGAATGGGGTCATTTTCTACAGATCAGCGTGTGGAATGAAACAAGATCACTCTCATGGACGTTTCAGTGAAGCAAGCTAGGTGAGAAACTGGTTTGTGGTTACAGATCTGCCCGTAGACCTAATTGTTTGCAAGGCTACACCAAGGCTCGATGTTACTGGAAACAAGCATCAAATGTACCCTGCCTGAAATTCAACCCCGAGGATCATTGTTCCATGTAAAGGCGTTTATTCTGCAGTTCTTTTTCATATCAAATGGAAAATCCCAAATATGGAGAGTCCCACAAATTAAATAAATGATTGTGTTGTTTTATCATTTTTGCAGCAGTGAAGGACTTTTGCATCGACCCCAGTCATCATGTTCTACAGTTTTGTCCGTGCTGGCGAACAAGATATCTGAGTATCCATTCCCTCTCCAGGCTACAGACTTAACTAAGAATCCTTGGAGTCTGGGTGTGAGAGCGAGGTTGTGTGGAAATGTGCAGGATAAAGCCTGGAATGGATGTTCGAGGCACAAGGAACTGCAGATGCTGGTTTACAAAGAAAGTTTGACTATGGTTCAATGGTTCTTTATTGTCATGTGTACCCAAGTACAGTGGCAGAGACCGGGTTCGATCCTGACCTCGGATGCTGTCTACGTGTGGAGTTTCCACATTATCCCGGTCGGGCTGCATGGGTTTCTTCCGGGTACCCCATTTTGTTCCCCCATCCCAAAGACGTGTGGGTTATTTGGACTCTGAGTGTGGGTTAATTGGATGAGTGCTACAGTGGCATAGTTGGTAGAGCTCCTGCCTCACAAAGCTAAAGATCTGGGTTAAATCCTGACCCATTGCCACTGTCTATTTGTGGAGTTTTCACGTTCCTCTTGTGACTCCGTGGGTATCTTCCGGGTGCTCTGCTGTCCTCCCATATCCCAAAGACGAACAAGTTAATGATCCCTAATGTATAGGGAGTGAATGAATATATGGTTAGATAGAACTAGTGTAAACGGATGGTTGGCATGGTGGGCCGAAGGGCCTATTTCCATGCTATACCTCTGAAAGAAGAATTCCAACCTGAAACGTCACCTATGTGTTTGACTTCCAGACAAATACACAACAACCAGAAATTAAACACAAATTATACATAAATTACACATATA
Organism: Raja brachyura; assembly: GCA_963514005.1. The sequence continues at coordinate 25,614,058 of OY740801.1, forward strand.
TTTTGCAAGACAGTAAAAAAGAATGAAAGAATAAGCAAACAAACAAAATGTTTGTGCAAAACACAATTAGAAAAAACAAGCCCTTGGTACTGCAAGAGGTGGTCTGTAGTGTTCCATTGTCGAGGTGGAATTAGGGCTGTGTAAGTTGCTATAGCACAGGATCTGGCACTTCGGCCTACAATGTTTGTGCTGAACATAATGCCAAGTTGAACTAATCTCATTTGCCTGCACATGATCCATATCCCTCCATTCCCAGCATATCCATGTGCCTATCTAAAAGCCTCTCAAACACCACGGTTGTATCTGCGGACATGAGGAACTGCAGATGCGGGAATCTCCAGAGATGCTGCCTGAACCACTGAGTTACTCCAGCACTTTGTGTTCCACTGTCATATCGGCCTCCACCACCACCCCCGGCAGCGTGTTCCAGGCACCCACCACCCTCGGTGTAAAACAATCTGCCCTTTTAAACTTTCACCCAACGAATATGGTCATTTCCTGTTCAGAAAAAAAGCTGAACACAGGACAAATTAAGCAGAAAGAGTGCAGAGAAGGATGTTTCCAGGCCTCGCGAGCCTGAACTATAGAGAGAGTTTGAGCAGGCTAGGACTTTATTCCTTTGAGTGCTGGAGGCTCAGGGGTGATTTAATAGAGGTATATAGAATAAAGAGTGGAATAGATTGGGTAAATACAGAATCTTTACACTGAGTAGAGGAATTAAGAGCCACAGAAAATAGGTTTAAGGTAAGAGGGGAAAGATTTCATTGGAACCTGAAGGGATGGTGTGTGTATATGAAACGAGCTGGTAGAGGAGGTTGTTGAGACAGGTGTTAGAACATTTTAAAGACATTTAGACAGGCACAAGGATAGGAAAGAATCAGAGGGGACAAATGCTGGCAGGTGGGACTAGCTTCTTGGGTGTCAAGGACGGGTTGGGCCGAAGGGCCTATTTCCATTCTGTATGACTCTGACTCTACAAATCCATTACTTTTCCATAAATAATCCTCTAAAATATATGTGGAAAATGTGTGATTTGCCTTATGAACTGATTGAACTTAAGGAAAAAATTAAAGTAAATTGGCCGTGTGGACAAGAAATCGCAATACTGACCTTGAACTCAAGGATAATGAGGGAAATAATAGCAGATACTGTTAAAATGGCTGCAGTTCATGAGTGTTTAATTGCCTGTAAAGTGCTTTGGGACTTTCTGAGACCATGAAAGGCACTATACAAATGCAAATGGTTTATGTTATGGGTTGAGTGGATCATTTAGATCTCTTAATTAATCTAAACACTGTATAAGTGACAGAAAGTGGAAAGCAACCTCAAGAATAAAGGGTGACTTGCTTGCATTGTTGGACAGACTTGGATTGTTTTTGCGGGAACGTCGGAGGCTGAGGGGAGTCTTGATTGATGTATAAACAATTATGAGAGGCATAGAAGGTGTACACAGTCAGAACCTTGTACCCAGGGTGGAAATGTCAAAGACTACAGGCATAGCTTTAAGGTGAGAGGGGCAAAGTTTAAAGGAGATGTGAGAGGTAGGTATTTTTACGAAGAGAGCAATGGGTGCCTGGAACGTGCTGCCAGGGGTGGTGGTGGAGACAGATAAAACAGTGGCGTTTAAGAGACTTTTGATTAGGCAGGGAATGGAGGAATATGGATTAGGTACAAGCTTATCTTGGTACCATGTGTGGTCTGAAGAAGGGTCTCGACCCGAAACGTCGCCTATCTCCTTCGCTCTTTAGATGCTGCTGCACCCGCTGAGTTTCTCCAGCTTTTTGTGTAACCCTATCTTGGTACCATGTTTGGCATAGACACTGTTCCTGTGATATTTTCTATGAAATGTTTCCATTCAGCCCCAAAGGTAACAATTCAGCTACGTATCAATTGATCTTAATATAGAAAAACAAAATATCAAGGAAAGTCAGCAAAATCCCCACGTTCGTTTGGTAGCTGACCTTATCTTTCTGACTCAGCGATTCATCAGATGCCGATGACTTGTTACCAGAAGATCGCAAGTTATTGATTTCGCAAAATATGAAATAAATCTCGCAATTTTGCCATTCACTCGACCTATTCCAATAACCTGCAGGGATATTTTCACATCCTAATGGGCCGCAAAGAATCGTACAACAAATATCCACGGTGCTTTGGGCCACATAATCAATGACCTGTCCCACCCCGGTTATTCCTTCTCTCCGCTCCAGTCCGGCAGAAGGTATAGAATTTTGAAAGCACGCACCGCCAGCCTCAGGAACAGCTTCTTCCCCTCTGATATCAGGCTTCTGACTGGTCCTTCCATAAGCTTGGGCACTGTCAGATTCTCCTTTACCCCATTATAGACATTGGACTTTGTCTCTGGAACTGATGCATTACAATGCTGAAAACTATATTTTACACACTGTATCTACCCCTTTACGCTTTTTATTGTACTTGAGTTCGACTTGATTGTATATATGTATAGTATTACATTATCCAATTGGATAGCATGCAAAACAAAGCGTTTCGCTGTACTTTGGACAAGAATAAAACAAAAACTAATCTAAACATAAGGAAAATTAAAAAGCCCTTGTGCACTGAAGCATCACGCGGATAGGTTGAATGAAGGGACAATGTGGCCAGAACACCAGGGAGATCTATCCCACTCTTCTTTAAAATAATGTCACAAGATATTTTAGGTGGCACGGTGACGCAAATGGTATAGCTGCTACCTCATAGCGCCAGAGCCCTGGGTTCGATGCTGACTTTGGTTGCTGTCGGCGTGGAGTTTGCATGCTCTCTCTGTGACTGCTTAGGTTTTTTCTGGGTGCCTCAGTTTCCTCTCACATCCCCAAAAAATGTCCATTAAATATTCTCTCATCCTCAACCAGAATTGCATGCAATTCTTTGGCTGTGGCCTAATCAAGGTTTTATACAAGTTTAACGATATTTGGCATACCAACAAATACTCCCTTGAATTTCTACAGCATGTTGACTTGTTGCATCATTGCCTGATTCGGCATTTCAAAAGCCCAGGAATGAAGGAGATTACTGAGAGTGGTGGACACTGCCCAGCCCATCAAAGGTACTGACATGAATTTGCAGAAGGCGCTGCCTCAAAAAGGCAACCAATATCATCAAAGAGCCACACCAGCCTGGCCACACTTATTTCACTCCTACCATCGGGAAGAAGGTACAGGATTCTGATAACCATAACCACCGCATTCTAGACTAGTTTCTTCCCAACAACCGTCAGGCTCTTGAACTATACACAACACAAACATCATCTATGAAAGTCTATGGACTGTCTTTGGTTGCACTAAGGACTGTTTTATGTTGTGCAAGTATTATGGTTATTAAATTATTGAATTTTGTTTATTATATATTATCTATGTCTTTTGTTTTTATAATCTGTAATGTTACTGCAAGTAAGAATTTAATTGATGTTGGTGCATGTGACAGTTAAACACAAGATAGACACAAACTGGTGGCGTTCTTTTTCCCCAGAGATGTTACTTGACCTGCTGAATTACTCCAGCACTTTGTGTTTATCTTTGGTGTAAACCAGCATCTGCAGTTCTTTGTTCCTACTAACAAACACTTTTGATAGGTACTCGAATAGTAAAGCCCCTGTCCCACTTAGGAGACCTAAACAGCAACCTCTGGTGACCTTGCCTTCCACCCAAAAAAAATCAAGGTTGAGTTGACCTGCAACCTCCTACCACCTCCCATGCACATGTTGAAAACCTTCCTCGACTATGAAGAAAACCGTCTTTGACTAGACTGTGACTAAAAAATTATCGATTTTTAAAACGGCAACCTATTTTTAGTCGAGGCTGGTTTTAATCATGATGAAAAACTAGCAGCAATCTAGATGAAGCCTTGACCACCGCGGAAACCACTTTCGACCATAAGGGAGTGACCAAAACCTCCGGTGACCTCATGGAAACTTCGGGTGGCGGGCAAGGTCACCAGAGGTTGCTGTTTAGGTTTCCTAAGTGGGACAGGGGCAGGGTTATAGGGAGAAGGCAGAAGAATGGGGTTGAGAGGGAAAGAAGGACCAGCCTTGATTGAATAATGGGCTCGATGGGCTGAATGGCCAAATTCTGCTCCCATGAGTTATGAACTTGACAGTTTGTGGAAAAAGACTGGAGTGCTGTGGGTGTCTCCATTGTCTACTGCAAAGGCACGATGAGTTATAGGAATTGGTTCAAGGAGGTGTCTCACCATTAAAGGTGATGAGTTAATTGGCAATAAAAGCCGGTCTTAGGCACAGTGGCGCAGCGGTAGAGCTTGCTACCTTATAGTGCCAGAGACCTGGGTTCGATCCTGACTACGGGCGCTGACTGTAATTTGCACGTTCTCCCTGTGACCATGTCCATTTCCTATGGGTGCTCTTGTTTCCTCCCATATTCCAAAAATGTGCAGGTATCTAGTTCAATTGGCTTCTATAAGTTGTCCATAGTGTGTAGGATAGAACTGGTGTGAACAGGTGATCGATGGTCGGCATGGACTCGGTGGGCTGAAGGGCCAGTTTCCACATTGTATTATGAAACTAACTTAAACTAAACTAATCTCATGGACATTGTGGGCTGAAGGGTCTGTTTCTGTGCTGTATTTTTTTTATTTTATTAGAAGTTAATACAGTACAAAACAATACAGTGGCACCTAATTTTAGGTGCCAACTATGTCATAACGTAATACATTCTATGTACAACCTCTAGTTTTATGTTTTTGAAAATAAAGTAAAAAAAACACAAGAGATAGAGAGAAGATAAAGAGGAAAAATAGATAGTAGAAAATAGAAAAACGTGAAATGTGTATATAAGAAAAGAGAAAGTAGAAAGTAGAAATAGGAGAAAAAGACCCTTAAACAAGAAAAATTTCATATCTTTGTTCGGAGAAGTAATTCTATCCATGACCTGACCTGAAATCAGTAATCTTTACGGTACTGGTGTATCACATGATTCCAAAAAGTCAATGAGAGGGGACCAACTCCTTAAGAATTGGTCATATTTATCTATTAGGCGGAGTCTCATTTCTTCATGGTGAGCTATGTCCGTCATATTACTAATCCACATTTTAATAATTGGTATAGATGTATTTTTTCAAAATTTAAGTATCAATTTCTTTCCAATTATTAGCCCATAATTAAAGAATACTTTATGGTCTTTGTTTAAATTGATATCTTCTACTATTATTCCAAATATAATTCATGCCGTATTAGGTTCTTAACTTGAAGAGCTTTGTAAATATATCAAATATATTGCTCCAAAATGTATTCAACTTTATACATCCTACAAATGAATGTGTTATATTGGCATTTTGAAACAAACATTTATCGCATCTGGGAGAGACGTTAGAGTAGAATTTATTCAACCTCGTTTTTGAATAATAAAGTCTATGTAATAATTTAAATTGAATTAAGTAATGTCTTGCATTAATGGAACAATTATGTGTGTTCATCAGATACTTTTCCCATCTATCTTTCGCAATCTTTATCATTAGTTCATGTTCCCAATCTCTTAGTGCTTCTGTTGAGGGGAATTCTCTATTTAATATACTATTAAAAAATATGATATTAGTTTTTGTGAATCAGCGTTAATATTCATTGCTTCTTCTAAAGGGTCTAAAAATATAGTTTGAAATCTATGTATATATTTCTTCATAAAGTCACATATCTGTATATATTTAAAATATTGATTATCATTTATTAATTATTATTATCATTATTTAATTTCAAGGATAATTTTATTTGTTTACAAATTCTTATTGTATTGTGAATAATTGGGTTCTTATATATTATACTATTCAATTTTATCGGTGAGAACAAGATCATTCCTATATCGTACGGGAAACACTCCTCTTTCTCCATCCTTATCCACTCCGACTGGTGAGTGGGAGTATCCAACCAGTACATTATGTTCTTAATATGCACTGCCCAGTAGTAATACGTAAAGTTAGGTAATGATAAACCCCCAACTTCTTTAGGTTTACCCAGATGCTTTCGTTGAATTCTGTTTGCTCTATAATCCCATATAAAATTAGTGATATTAGAATCTAGTTTTTTTTTTAAATATTTTGGAATATATATTGGGATTGCTTGAAACAAATATATTAATTGTGGTAAGAAAGTCATTTTTATAGCGTTAATTCTGCCTATCAATGAGAGCGGTAGCGTTTTCCAAAATGTAATCATAACATTCAGTTTATTAAAATAGTGGCATAAAATTGGCACTAAATAATGATTTGTGTCTTCTCGTAATTTAAATACCCAAATACTTGAATTTTCCTGTTGCAATTTTGAAAGGGAATTTTAATAAGTGTCTCGCATCCTGTGGTTTCAAAGACATAATTTCGCTTTTATTCCAATTCATTCTATATCCTGAAAAAGAACCAAATTCCTCGATTAGTGTTAATAAGGTGGGGATACTCGTTTGTGTATTAGTAATATATAAAAGAATATCATCAGCATATAATTAAATTTTATTCTTTGTGTCCTTAGTATTATATCCGTGAATATTCGGATGATTTCTAATCCTTTCAGCCAGCGGTTCTATCATAAGGGCAAATAGCAATGATGATAAGGCACAACCCTGCCTATTACCCCTTGATAAATAAAATTTTGGAGATAACATATTATTAGTTAATATTCTTGCCGTAGGTTTATCATAAAGTGCTGTCTCTATGTCCTAAATTCCAAATTCTGCTTAATCTCGCTGGAATCTGAATAATTTTAGTGGAACAGATGATGCACAAAGACATTTGGATACAAGGCAAACTTTTTTTTATTAATCTTCCAAAGGCAATCTTCCTTTACAGAGCAAGCTATAGCTCAAATAGTGGGCTCCATCTGAATCTCTGACCACTTCTACGATCTCGTCATTACAACAGAAAAACGTTGCTCATGCCTGCAGTCACGAAAACAGGAGCTTTGCATTTAATATACCCTTGCAATCAAACACTGGAAGAGATGCCATCCTGGGAGAATCTATGATAGAACTAGGTCAACAAATTCTGTAAAACAAAACAGCTGGTTAAGCTTTTCAATTCATTAAAACATTCTAAATGCATGCAATTCAATAGCAAAATAAAAAATATATCATGAAAATTATTTATGTTGTATGAAGTGGGTGGCACATAGGTGCAGCTGGTAGAGCTGCTGCCTCACAGTGCCAGAGACCCGGGTTCAATCCTGACTTCAATGGTTGTCTGTGTGGAGTTTGCACATTCTCCCTGTGGCCATGTAGGTTTCCTCAGAGAGCTCTGATTTCCTCCTACATCCCAATGACGTGTGTGGTTGTAGGTTAATAGACTCTGTAAACTTGCCCCCTAGTGTGTAGGAATAACATAGAACTAGTGTGAATGGGCGATCAATGGGTGGCGTGAACTCGGTGGGCTGAAGGGCCTGTTTCCTAGCTGTATCTCAAAACTAAACTTGACGTTTTAAACTTTCAATGGGGAGAAATGGCACAAATGCACCAGTGCTTCAAGGTTCCCTCCTGATCTCTGCCACTGTCTGTGTGGAGTTTGCACATTCTCCCTGTGACCGTGTGGATTTCCTCTGGGTGCTCCGGTATCCTCCCACATCCCAAAGACGTGGTAGATGGGAGGTCAGGGCTGTTCTCTAGTTGCTGAGAGGATGGTTCAGTTGTCTGATAACAACTGGGAAGAAACTACCCCTGAATCTGTAGGTGTGTGTTTTCACACTTCTGTACCTCTTGCCTGATGCGAGAGGGGAAAAGAGGTAGTGAACAGGGCGAGACTGGTCCTTGATTATGCTGGTGGTCTTGCCAATGTAGCGTGAAGTGTAGATGAGGTCAATGGAAGGGAGGTTGGTTTGCGTGATGGTCTTTGCCATGCCCAAAATTCTCTGCAATTTTCAAGTATTATATAAGATAAGGAGTTCTGCAAAGATTTATCAACATACCTTCAGCACCAAGTTTCCCATCACTATCTTTATCGCCTCCAGCCATGAATATTTTGGTTTCATTATCACTGAGGACTCTGGCCCCAGCTGAGAATCTTTGCAGGAAAAATCTGCAGGAAAAAAACATTTCTTTATCAATTGAGGATAACCATTAAGGCAAACTTGGGCTGTTTTATGATTATAAGAAACTGTTTGACTTATAACTGTGCTTTTCTTTTCATGAATTCTATGATTCTCTCACATATATCTTATGGCTTAACCACATGGTCCCAGGCTCACCAGTCATCAATTAAGGCCATAGAGTGTCTCTATAACCGAGCCTTGAAAGTCCTGGACAAAAAAAAGAATAAGGTATCATCACTGTCAAATTCTAAGCAAATATAAGATCCTAAGTTTTGCTAACTTTATTTCCTTACATTTAGTTAAATTGGTCTTCAGGTGCCTAAATGGCGCTGCTCCCCAGCTGTTGTGCAAAACAATAACAAGACTGCAAAGTGGTGCCAGATCCACCACCCGAGCAGTGTCAAAAGGCAATTGTAGTATCCCCTTCTGCAGAACATCTTTTGCTCAAACTGCCTTTTCAGTAAAAGGGACAAAATTATGGAACTCACTGCCAGACCACTTGAAATATATCCCTACATATGTCACATTCAAAAGAAACACAAAATTGTGGCTAATTCAACAACAATCTTGTTCTCATATTTAGTTTTTACACTGTGCTCTCTCTGTATGTCTTTTTCTTGTTTCCATTTTTTTAAATCTCATTTCGATTTCCATTTTCCTATCTTTAATAATGTTAATCTGTATTATCATTTCTAACCAAAAGCCCTACTAGGGACAAGTGTTGCAAATTAGCTTTGGCTAAAAACACTATGGCATACATCAGATGACTGTTTCAAGTGTATCTATGTTTTTGTATCTGTCCCTATTTAAATAAACCTTAATCAATCAACTCGTAGAAGTTGTCCCAACCCGAAACATCATCTGTCCATTTCCCTCCGCATTTGCTCCCTGATCGGCTGAGTTCCTCCAGCACGGTGTTTTGCCCAAGGTTCCAGCATCTGCAGTTCCTTGTGTCTTCAGCGTAACTTTTTATTTTAGTTTTGTTTATTATTGTCATGTTGTCACGTCTAGCGAGTTACAATGAAAAGCTTTTTTGTTCAGTGCTACTCAGTCAGTGGACAGACTATACATAATTACGAAGCGTCTGACGAAGGGTCTCGACCCGAAACGCCACCCATTCCTTCTCTCCAGAGATGCTGCCTGTCCCACTGTGTTACTCCAGCTTTTTGTGTGTATAAATGATTACAATCGAGCCGTGTACAGATACAGAGTAAAGGGAATAATGTTTAGTGCCAGATAAAGTCCAATTAAAGATTGCCCGAGGGACTCCAAGGGTAGGTCAGGACTGTTCTCTGGCTGGTGATCACATGGTTCAGTTACTTGATAACAGTATTGCACTAATATAACCTCCATACCCACCCTTCCCCAATCACCTGAAAAATGTGCCTAACCCAATCCAAAGACAACCAGTACATTAGAAAATACCTTCAGGTATCAATAAGATAAGGGCTTATTGCTAAATTAAGTTGTTAAAAATATATTTTCCTCCACTCATTGTACTAAAATTATATTTGAGAGGACTTTGAACTTGTTTTTAATTCATTTTGATCTTTCTTTATTGTAGAACTATGTATAAAAATCTAGTGTAATTTAGAATCCAGAATAAAGATCAGAATTATTATTCATCCAATTTTAAATAACATCCTTTCCTTACCCCTCTCTTTCCTGTGCCCCATCCAACCCTGGTGAACCACATTTCTCCCACTATCCCTCCCTCCCCCCCCCCCCCCCCCTCCCCTCTCGCCGCCCCTCCATCGCCTTCTTTGATATCCCCTCCTCTGGTTTTACACTTCACTCCTCTTCCCTCCTTATCTGTAACCTGTTTGTTTCCTTATCATCTCTAGGCCTTGTCCACCCATCTGCCAATCAAACACCCTTCAGCTGTATCCAACCATCACAGTATAGTCCCTGGTGGCCTCTTGCTACCAGGTACTTAAGGAAACAAGGGGCTGGAGTAACTCAACAGGTCAGGCAGCACGTCTGGAGAACATGGAGATAGGTGACGCAGTAATGTAGCGATAGAACCGCTGCCTCACGGTGCAAGAGACCCGGGTTCGATCCTGACTACGGGTACTGTCTGTGTGGAGTTTGTCCATTCTCCTTGTGATCATGTTGGTTACCTCTGGGTGCTCCAGTTTCCTTCCCCATTCCGGAGACGTCTGGGATTTGTAGGTTAATTGGCTTCTGTAAATTGTCCCTGTGAAGGTGGGGTAACATGGAACTAGTGTGCAGGTGATCAGTGGTTAGCATGGACTCGGTGGGCCGAAGGGCCAGTTTCCACACGGTATCTCTCTAAACTCTAAACTCTCTAAAAGGTGCAGTTTCGGGTCGGGACCCTTCTTCCGGTGTCTGAAGTTACTCCAGCACTTTGTGTCCATTTGTGTTCCTTGTTTCTTCACCTATCACTTGCCAGGCTTTGTCACGGCCCCACCTCTCTTCCATCTTTCTCCCCACTACTAAAGTCAATGGGCAGAAGGGCTGAATCCTGGCCCAAAACGTCACCTGACCCACTGAGTTATTCCAGGACTTTGTGTTTTGCTTAGAATGACTAGTTTGGTTTAGTTTGGAGATACAGTGTGGAAACAGGCCCTTCGGCCCACCAAATCTGTATCGACCAGCAATTACCCATATACTAGTTATATCTTACACACCTGTGACAATGTACAGAAGTGAATTAACCTACAAACCTACACGTCTTTGGAATGTGGGAGGAAACCAGATCACTGCAGAAAACCCACAGCGGGACAGGGAGGACGTACAAACTCTGTACAGACAACCGTAGTCAGATTCAAACACAGGTCTCTGGCACTGTAAGGCAGCAACTCTACCTCTGTGCCACTGTGCCGCCCTAGCTATTATTTGGTGTTCTCAGTGGAACCCTGCGGCCACTTCCAATTATTAGTTCACCCTGTGTAATGGTGAAGCTTAAGGTATAGGAAAGGGAGATGAGGTGTTTAAGAAGTCAAACTGGATCCTTGCCTTCATCAGCTAAGGAACGGAGTGCAGGAGCAGGATTGGGCATGTTGGAACTGACTAAAACATCAGAAAGGACATTTCATGTCAGATTAACTTTTCGTTCAAATAAAGGAGATTGAGGGGCGATTTAATTGAGGAAGATAAATTTATTAGTAAATATAACAGAACAGCATGATGGTGCAGCAGTAGCATTGCTGCCTTACAGTGCCAGAGACCTGGTTCAATACTGACTATGGTTGCTGACTGTATGGTATTTGTATGTTCCCCCTGTGGCCTGCATGGGTTTACTCCAGGTGCTCCAGTTTCCTCCCACATTCCAAAGACATACAGGTTTGTAGGTTAATTGGCTTGGTATAATAATTGTAAATTGGCCCGAGTGTGTATAGGATAGTGTTAGTGTGTGGGGATTGCTGGTTGGCGCGGACTCAGTGGGCCGAAGGGCCTGTTTCCACATTGTGTCTCGAAACTAAACTAAAATGTACAGCACAGGAACGGGCCCTATAATCTGTGCCGAAGATGATGCCGAGGTTAAGCAATCTCCTCTGCCTGCACATGATCCATAATCCCTCCATTCCCTACATATCCCTGTGCCTATAAAACCTTTTAAACACCACTATCATATCTGCCTCCACCACCAACGCTGGCAGCATGTTCCAGGCACACGCCATTCTCTAGGTAAAAAAAACTTGCTCTGTACATTTCCTTTCAACTTTGCCCCTCTTATCTTAAAGCTACGGCCCCTCGTCTTTGACATTTGCACCCTGGGAAAAAGAAAGGTTCTGACTGTCGATCCTATCTATGCCCCTCATAAGTCTCAACCTCAAACGTTCTAGAGAAAACAATCTAAATTTATCCAACCTCTCTTTGTACCCTCTAATTCTGGCAGCATTCTGGTAAACTTCTTTGCACCTTAAGTAGCCAATAAAGATAAACAGGGTTATAGAGTTCTACAGTCATACACACGGAAACTGTTCTTCAGCCCAATTTAGCCCAAGCCAAGCAAGATGACCCATCTGCATTAGTCCCACTTGCTTGCGTTTGGCCCATATCCCTCCAAGCCTTTCCTATCTATGTGCTTTTCCAAATGTATGAAAAAATGTTGTTATACCACCCATGTCAACTACCTCCTCTGGCAGCTTGTTCCAATACCCGCCGCCTTCTGTGTGAACGAGGGACATAAATTTAAATAAATGGTTTACGAATTGGAGGGGAATTGAGGTAAAAATGATCTGAAATGTTGTCAGTGCAGCTATAGACCATCACAGTTCCTAATGAGCATTTGAAGAATCGTGATCTGAAGGGCAGAGACAGGTTTAGAAATGTCCATGTATAGATGAATTGCTTACTCAAAGAAAAGTGAGTTGATGGAAATTGTCACCACAACCACAACTCGAGCAGCACAGTGGTGCAGCGGCAGTGTTGCTGCTTCACAGCACCAGACACCCGGGTTTGATCCTGACTACGGTTGCAGTCTCTACGAAGTTTATGCATCCTCGTGATCTCGTGGGTTTTCTCTGGGTGCTCAGGTTTACTCCCACACTCCAAAGACCTACAGGTTTGTAGGTTAAATGGCTTCTGTAAATTGTCTCTAGTATGTAGGATAGTACTAGTATACGGGATGATCGTTGGTCAGTGCAGACTCGGTGGGCCAAAGGGCCAGTTTCCATGCTATATCACTAAAGTTTGAAGTCTAAATTATACCTGAAATGTGGCCACACTTGGAGGATTATGTTCAGTTTTGGCTTCACCTTGCTGTAGAAAATTTGCCATTAAAGTTGGAAAGAATGCAGAGAAGATGTACGAGGATGTTGCCAGGACTCAAGGGACTGAATTATGGGTTGGACAGGCTAGGACTTTCTTCCTTGGAGCGCAGGAGGCTGAGGGGTGATCTTATAGAGATGTATAAAATCATAAGGGGCATAGAATGGGTAAATACACAAAGTAGACATCCCAGGGTAATGGAATCAAGAACAAGAGGGCATACTTTAAAGAAAGTATAGGATCCTGAGCAGCAACTTTATCACACAGAAACTTATGAATGTATAGAACGACTTGCCAGAGGAAGAGGTTGAGGCAGGTACCATGCCAACAATTGAAATTTGTTTCGACAGGTACATAGATGGGAAAGGTGTGGAGGTTTACGGACAATCAGACTAGCTTAGGTGGGGCATCTTGGTTAGCATGGGCGAGTTGGGCCGAATGGTCTGTTTCCATCCTGTATGACTCTATATGACTCTATGAATACCAGAATATATTTAGGAAAAGATAGGTAAGTACACAAGAGAGGAAGGTTGTGTGGATAAGGTAGTTAGAGGCTAGCGTGAGACCAGGTGGGTTGAGTGCCTGTCCCTGTCCTGCATGCTTTCGTCAATACAGAGAAGAGTCAGTCACTTTGAACATGGGTCATGTCTGATTCATCCTACCAGGGCATTTAGGTCTATATGGCATCGGGAAATGTGTCCGTGATTACAGAGTACTTCAATTGTTGTTTACAGGTAATGTATGTGCAAAACGCATTAAATTAAGGACACAGTTATAAACGACAAATTGCAGATGCTGGTTTACCAAAGAAAGAGACAAATGCTGGAGTAACTCAACGGGTCAGGCAGCAAAACTGGAGACCACCTATCACTTGCCAAGCATTGTCCTGGCCCTAGATAGACATAAAATGCTGGAGTAACTCAGCGGGTCAGGGAGCATTTATCGAGAAAAGGAATAGAATACGTTTTTGGTCGAGACGTTTCTTCAAACTGTCCTGCCCCTCCTCTCTTCCCACTCTCTTCCACCCCCCCCAGACCCCCACTATCATCAGTTTGAAGAAGGGTCTCGACCTATCCATGTTCTCCATGGATATTTCGCTGGGCCAAATGAAGGATCAACACTGTCCATTAGAAAATAGAACAGAGCAGCACAAGAACAGGCCCTTCAAGAACAGTCCACAATATCTGTGCCAAACACCATGCTAAGACCATCTCTTATCTGCCTTTCCTGCATATCCATTGCCTATTCAAAAGTCTCTGAAATGCCATTCAGTGTGTGGGAAGTTACAGACTGCGGAGAGAAGAGATTGAAAGGTGGGGTAAGGTGCTGACAGGTTCTCAGTGCTCCATCTCTCCTTTTGTGCACCCACACGCAGACTATGGACATGGGTGACCATAATGGATCGGACACAAAGTTGATCGTGCTCTCACTTGCAGAATTATTGTCTGGTAGTAAAAAATATAGAAGGGAAAAAACCCCATACAGAATGAGCGGTAGGTCCTCTCTGAAACTGCTGTGATATCACTTGTACAAAGTTTTTGAAGTACAATAATGGATTAAATGATTAATTCCACGTAGTACAACAAACAAGGAAACCAACAGGAAAGAATATACATTTCTGTAGCACCTTGCTATGTCCTTGGGCGATTCTAAATCACTTTAGATCTAATTTAGTATATTTAAATGCTGTGGTAATAAGCAGTTATTTTTGGGTGGCACAGTATCACCTCTAGTGGACCATTGGCCCCACAGCGCCAGTGCTGTCTATGTGGAGTTTGCACATTCTCCCTGTGACGGCGTTCCCCCGTTTCCTCCCACATCCCAAAGACATGTGGATTTGCAGGTTAATTGGCCACTGTTAATTTCTCCCTGGAGTTGGTGGGAATGTGTGGAGAGGAACAAATATGGGATTAATGTAGGATTAGTGCAAGTGGCCGATTGATGGTCGGCACGGACTCGATGGGCCGAAGGGCCTGCTTCCGTGCTGTGCCATGCAAGTTTCCATCAACAACCCGTTTTTTTTCTTGACCCAAAGTGCTTAAGTAACTTGGGACCCTTCTTCGAACGTCCCGATCTGAAATGTTCATGTTCTCTGGAGATGCTGCCTAACCCGCTGAGTTACTCCACCACATTGTGTCCTTCTTTATAAACTAGCATCTGCAGTTCCTTATGTCTACAGCTGATTTGTGATGCTGGTTGAGGCAAGTTATTGGTCATAATGATAAACAGCCTTGGTTTATGAATTATTCTGGCTACCTAATATTATAGTTATTAATATGTTTTTAAGTATTATATTTTATCTATGTACATCATGTTTATGGGTCAGTAATGCAGTTAAAAATAAGTATTTAATTGTTCTGTTGTCAGTATATTTTACAATTAAACACTCTTCACTCTTACCACTTGATCAATTTTGCTCTTCTCCAATATAATGGCAATGGGTCTTTTACGTACATCTGAGTAGAAAAAGGGAATTTATTTTAAGGCCTTGAGGCACTCATTACTGAAATGTAATGTCCACCTCTATATTATGGTGCAGGGACTAAAACTATCACCTTCAAATGCTAGGAGGCTGAGTGGTAACCTACCAAATAATGGCTTCATAGAACAGTACAGCACAGGAACAGGTCCTTCAGCCCTTAATGTCCATGCCAAACAGAATGCCAAGTTAAACTAATTGCCTGCGCGTGGTCCACTACCCTCCATTCCCTGCACATCCATGTGTCTATCTAACAGCCTCTTAAAAACCACGATGGCATCTGCCTCAACCACCACCCCCAGCAAAGCATTCCAGGCACCCACCACCCTCTGTATATATAACAAAAATTGCCATCCATTTCACAACTACCATCGGGAAGATTGTACATGAGTCTGAAAACCGTGACCACCAGGTTCAGAAACAGCTTCTTCCCAACAACCAACAGGCTCTTGAACACTACAAACACCAATTAACATTCGAACGGCCAACTCTTGGTTGCACAAACGACTTTGGGCTCTTAATATGTGTTTACACTATATATCTGATTATTTAAATTAATTGAGCTTTATTTGGTTATTATATTATCTGTTGAGGACTGTGTTTGCGAAGACATTGGGCAAAATGTGTAGTGTGAAAACGCACACCTTCCAGAATCAAGGACAGTTATTATCTACCTCATTGGAGACCCTTTGATCAGAGTTTACTGGACTTTATCCTGCACTAAATGTTAATCACGGTATTCCATTTATCGTGTATCTGCACACTGATTGTAATCATGCATTGTCTTTCACTGACTGGTTAGCACGCAAACAAAAGCTTTTCACTGTACCTCGGTACACGTTACAATAAACTCAACCTGTTGTGCTGCTGCTGCGAGCAAGAATCCCAATGCTCTGTTTCGGTACATATGACAATTAAACTCTTGACTTTTCTATTTGATTTTGATTTTAGCGTCAGGCTACTCGAGAGGGTGGTGCCTTACTTTAACTCTTCTTCTTCGATGAAACCACTGTTATCATCGTCAATTGCCTGGAACACTTTTCTGATTTCCTCCGCCGTTTTTTTGGCCAGGCCACAGGTCCGGAAGAATCTCTTGCAGTTGAAGGACTCGTTGGCTGCGAAACAAGACAGGCTGGTGAGTGTCAATGCCGCGAGCAGTCTCCGGGGCAGAAACGTTTGGTGGGACAGGCAGGGTACGTTACCTTGACATTCCTTCAACGCGCTACCGATGTCAGCGACAGAGAGAACGTCGGTGATTTCCATTCTGAGTCTGTGGGGCAGCAGAACAAAGCAGGTGGTGCAGGTTGTCAGAACTCACTCACTCACTCACTTCCCTCTTGTTCACCCTCTCCAGTCCCTCTCCCTATATACCCCTCACACACTCTCACTACTCCCTTTATCCTCTCTCTCATACACCCCTTACTCTCTCCCATTCATTTAAGCTCTGTCTGTCTGCCTGTCTCTCTGTCTGTATGTCTGTCACTCACACTTTTCCACTTCCCCACACACCCTCTCACCTTCTCCCTCTCTCCCTCATGCACTCCCTCTCTCACCCTCTCTCCCTCTCTTCCTCATGCACTCCCTCTCTCACCCTCTCTCCCTCTCCCCATCTCTCCCTCTCTTCCTCTTGCACTCCCTCTCTCACCCACTCCCTCCCTCTCTCTCTCTCCCTCATGCACTCCCTCTCTCACCCCCACTCCCCCTTTCACACACTCTCATCCTCTCTCACTCTCGCTCTCTTTTTCACTCTCACCCTCATATCTCTCTCCCCCGCACACTCTCCTCCTCTTTCCCTCTCTCGCCCTCACACTCTCTCTCTCTCTCTCTCACACTCTAACGCGTTCTCGTCCTCTCGTTTTAACTCTCCGTCTCTCACCCTCACACATTCAGCCTCTCTCTCACCCTCTTTCCCTTACACTCACACCTTCTCTCCCTCCCGTCCTCCCTCATTTTCTATCTCGCTCTCTCTCTCTCTCGCTCTCTTTCTCACACACATTCACGATCACACTCTCAAACCCTAGGTCTTATTCCCGTCTCTCGCTCCCTACTCGTTCTCATACTCGCCCCATCCCACTCTCTCACCCACAGTGTCACTCCGACTCCCTATCCCTGGCTCACTCGCTCTCCCACACACCAGCATCAACCCCGAGCGCCTAGACTCCAGGTACCGATGAAGCCACTAGAACATAACGCGACTGCAATAGAGCCGACATCTCTAATGCAAACAATCTTCTGGACGTCCGCTCATATCTTGCGCTTGGCCTCAGAAAAACCTATTCTATTTGCGACATAAAGTAAATAAATATTTATCCATGGTGCCTCGTGTTGCAAAGGGGAAAAATGGTGCCTCGTGTTGCAAAATGTTGCAAAGAGAACAAATAAGATCGCTCGACCCACTCGAGGCTGAAGAAGGGTCCCGTCCAAACTCGAAACATCACCCATCCACGTTCTCCAGAGATGCTGCCTGACCCGCTGAGTTACTCCAGCACTTTGTGTCTATTTTGGGGATAAACCAGCATCTGCAGTTCGTTGTTTTCTAAACTCTGGGTGGTGCTGGCTCTTCAGAAGAGACCTCAACGTTTTCTCTTCGTGTGAGGGGTTTCCATGTTAATTGAACCCCAGATCGCAAACATCTGATGTCCTCTCCTGAAAGAGACCGTTTGTCTTACCCCTCTCTAAATCTTCCGTCCACTGTGCCCCTCGCGTCAAGTTTCGGGCTAACTCCATCTCACAAACGCACACACGGACACACACGGACACACACACACACACACACACACGGTCTCATTATCAGAAGACAAATCCAGGCAAAAAAATCATGTCCTCAAACCTCCTTCCTTTGCCAATGGACTTTGCATGGAGTTTGAATTCACCAGCCGCCCTCTGGGTACTCACCTTCACTGTACCTTTGGCTTGACTAACACTAGACCAGAGCGATGTGCCTTCTGTGCCTCAGTGCCTCTGGCAGACCTGGTTTATATGCAACCAATTAAGGTGACTCTTTACTGTACTTGGATTGCATGGCTCGGATCAAATACACCAGTTCTACCTGCTATTGAATTTCTTACCCAGCTAATAATCGCAGGCTATTTATATCCCCCTACACCTGATATAGCCCCTTACAAAGACAATCCCCTCCTGAGTGAATTACCTCATTGATAAAGATCTTGGTGGGGGACACTTAAAAGATCATTGGTGGGCCGATTTAAAGATGCATGTTTTACAATATAGGTTTAGGTTTATTATTGTCAGTGAGAAGCATTGTTTTGCATGCAATCCAAACAGATCAGATAATACCACACATCATACAATTGTAGATCGAAGAACAATACAGCACAGGAAAGGACCCTTCGGCACTCCATGTATGTGCTAAATAAGATGCTAAGTTAACTGATCTCATCTGCCTGTCCATGATCCATGTCCCTCTATTCCCTGCATTTCCATGTGTCTATCTAAAAGCCTCCCAAAAACGATTATTGTTTCTGCCTCCACCACCACCACCCCTGGCAGTGTGTTCCAGGCCCCCACCAATGTGTAAAAAAATTGCCCTACACAACTCCATTAAACTTTTCCCCTCTCACCTTATAGCTATGCCCTCTAGTGTTGGACATATCCATTCCAGGGGAAAGGTTCTGACTGTTTACCCTATCTATGACTCATAATCTGTCTTTTATTTTGTTATTGCGCAAGCACCAGCATGCCACGGAAGTCAAACTCTACTACAATAGATAGAACAAAGAGGAAGACTGATGGTCTCAGCATTGCAGCGCATCAGTTACATGGACAAAGTCCAATGTCCGCAATGGGGTAGAGATGAATCGGACAGTACCCTAACTTATGGAAGGACCGTTCAGAAGCCTGATCACAAAGGGGAAGAAGCTGTTCCCGAGTCTGTTACAATTCCAAATCCAATGCCAATTCCCTGGTAGTTCAGGCAACTTAAATGCATAAGGGGTTACATTTTCTTCAGTGAGCTGGCTGGAAGATCACGTTGGTTCAATGATATGGCTGTGATTAATATATGGAAGGCAATCCATGGAAATTCTACTTGTGGATGTTTGGGGAGCACTCCAGTGTTTGAGGGGGGCTGGTTTGTTTGAAAGTGGATGCTGGAATCTTGAAAAGTGAAGTGCTAGAGGAACTCGATGGGTCAGGCAGCATCTGTGGAGGTAAATGGGCAAATTACATTTTGAGAATGAAGTTTTGATTGTTTGAAACAACTGAAATAAAACCAAATGAAAGTGAAAAAACTGCAGGTGCTGAAAATCTGAAATAAATACAAAAAATGTTTGAAACACTCAGTGGGTCAGGCAGCCTCTGTGGGGCGAGAAACAGTTAATGTTTCATATCTGGGACCCTATACCTAATAACAGACTTGGGCAGAGGATCTATTCTGCGATCCTTAACACGAGAGGACCAAAGTTTAAAGGAGATGTACAGGGCAAATTTATTTACCCAACGGTGGTGGGTGCCTGGTACACTCTGCCAGGGGTGGTAGTGGAGGCAGATAAATGTATGACAGTGAACAAGTAATGACTAGTTTAGTTTAGAAACAAGGAACTGCAGATGCTGGTTTACAAAAAAAGATACAAAGCGCTCGAGTAACTCTGCGGGTCAGGCATCGTCTCTGGAGAACATGAACAGATGATGTTTCGGGTCAGGACCCTTCTTCATACTCAATTTCTTCAGTCTGAAGACCCAAAACGTCACCTATCGCTGTCCTCCAGAGATGTTGCCGGAACTGCTGAGTTACTCCAGCATTTTGTATATTTTCTTGCTAGTTTAGCTTAAACTTACAGCATGGAAACAGGTCCTGCGGCCCACCGAGTCTACTCTGACCACTGACCACCTGTTCAGACTAGTTCAATGTTATTGTACTTTCTCATCAACACCCTGCATGTTGGGAGCCATTTACAGAGGCTGTGACCTAGAAATCGGCACATTTTTGGGATGTGGGAGGAAACCGAAACACCCGGAGGAAACCCAGAGAAACAGCACCCAATATCAGGATCCAACCTGGGTCTCTGAGGCAGCAACTTTACCAGCTGCACCACTGTGCTGAAGATGAATACATAGTTTACAAGTAATAAACAGAGAGGAAGAATGGTGGTCAAGAGTAGTTAAAGATACGTGTTACATTATGGGGAAAAAGCGTATCATATCAAGAACTTCGAAACTGGGCATTGGGAAAATTAAAAAAAATCAGCAAAGCATAACTGGGATATTGATGTGGGAAAGTTGAATGTAAGAGCAACCAATTAAGAATATATAGATTTAAAATAGGAATAACTTTCATGGATACGGAAAAGATTAACAGAGTGCCTGCGCCATACAGAATGAGACAGGAATCATTGCACTGTGGAATCGGGAAATGGGGGAGAAATTTACCAAATATTTTGTGTCTATTTTTAAGGAAGGTGACACAGGAAATGATGAGCTGAAAGAAATTAAAATTTGTTAAAAAAAAGTCTATATTAATGGGACGAGTGATTGATTGATTTAAAGATACAGCATGGAAACAGGCTCTTCATTCCACTGAGTCCACGCCAACCCGTTCACACAGGTTCTATTATCCCACTTTCACATCAGGAGCAATTTACAGTGAAGGTACATGAAACTTCAGATATTGGTTTGCAAAAACACACACAAAATGCTGAAGTACGGACAGAGACAGACTGTCTCCATACCAGTGTATCACTTCCAAATCATGCAGGATGGATGGATGGATAGATAGATGGATGGATAGATAGATAGATAGATAGATAGATAGATAGATAGATAGATAGATAGATAGATAGATAGATAGATAGATAGATAGATAGATAGATAGATAGATAGATAGATAGATAGATAGATAGATAGATAGATAGATAGAAAGAAAGAAAAAGGGGGGGGAGAGAGAGAACAAACAGATAATTTGAATAGTAAAAATGCAGTTTAATATTCAACACTCCCTAAGGGAATATTTATTTTCAGTAGTTTTCATTATACTCTTGATCATATTTTCCCGAACAGATTAGAATGTAAGGCCCAAGTCTTTTTAAAGTAAGATAGAGATTCAAATCAATAAGTAAAAACTCTTAGATAGATAAATACAAATGATCTGCTGGCACTGGGCAGGTAACGCAAGGGCCGGATGGATCCGCTGAACAATGACTTTTGGAAGTGTTCGATTATTTTCACAGCGGTGTAAAAGGCAAAAAACAAAATTTCTGGAGGAACTCCATGGGTCAGGCAGCATCTGTGGGGAGAAATGGGCAAATGGCGTTTGGGGTTGGGATCCTTCTTCAGACTAATGGAGAGGAGGAGAGATCATTGGCGGGGAAGAGGCAGGGCAAGAGCTGGCAAGTGATAGGTGGATTTAGGTGAGGAAGGGTTTAATTGGCAGATGGGGGAGTCAGGTGGGGGAGTGATGGGTGGAGAAATTAACCGAGACTGAAGGTGATGTGTGGAGAAGACAAAAATGATGCAGATGGTGAAATTGGGCTGGTTAGGAAGGTGGAGAGTGCAATATAGACCCTGGGGAAGAGATGGTGGATCCATAAGTGTAAAATATAAAATAGGTCTTTTAGCCAGAGGATAGTGAATCTGTGGAATTCATTGCCCCAGATGTCAATGGAGTATTGTGGAGTCTTTGGGTATTTTGAAAGTGGAGATTGATAGGTTCTTGCCTAGTAAGGCCATCAAATGTTACGTGGACAAGGCTGGACAATGGGGTTGAGAGTGAAAAAATAGATCAGCCCTGATTGAATGGCGGAGCAGCCTCAATGGGCCAAAATGGCCTAATTCTGCTCCTCTGTCTTAAGGGCCTGATTTGCTTGGTCCACACCAGTCAGTTGTGGAGCTCAAGCGTATTGTGCTCATACTGTGTGCTTCCTCCTACCCAGATGTATGTGAGAGAGGGGAAGGGTGGAATGTGGGATCTAACCCTAATCTGGCATTTAACATTGACTGTAGATTGTTAAAAAATCAGCAGTTTCACTTGGAGTGAGGTTCTGAATTATTTTACTAGTCAGATTTTCTCTCTCCCCTTATCTGCTTTCCGTTTTATCGCTTTGTTTAGTTTTGTTTATTAGTTTAGTTTATCATTGTCACAAATACGGTAAGTGCTGGGACTTTGAACAGATTGGGGTCACCATTTTACTCTTTTCTAGTCACACGGCATGCAAACGGGTCATCTACGTTGACCAAGTTGCACCATCTACTCTCGTCCCACCTTCCCGACTTTGGTCCATGTCCCTTGAAACATTTCCTACCTATCTACCTGTCCTAGTGTATTGTAAATGCTTTTGATAGTATCTGCCTCAACTACCTCCTCTGACAACAGCTCATTCCATAAACCCACCACCCTGTGTAAAAATGTTGCCCATCAGGCTCCAATTAAATCTTCCCCCCCTCGCCTAAAACCTGTGTCCGCTGTTTCTTGATTCTGCTACTCTGGGTAAAAGGCTGAGCATTCACACTATACATCCCCCTCATGATTTTAAACACCTCCGTAAGATCACCTGTTAGCCTCCTGAGCTCCAAGGAAGCAAGTCCTAGTCTACTCAACCTCTCCCTACAGCGCAGGGCCCCGAATCCTGGCAACATCTTTGTAAACCCTCTTTTAAAACCATTCCCAGTTCCTCAGTGGCTAACAACCCCTCCCCATCTCCATCCGTCGCTTCTCAATGTTCGTGCCCCAAAGTGAAATTACAGTCTCTTATTTCTCTTTTTAATAATTCATTGCTTGGAAAGTAATGTATCTTCTCGTGAAGCTCTCTGGATAATGAATCTGCTCACTACGCATAATCAGGAAAGGAGTGACATTCAGAGGACAAAGCATGTGCAATGTTGCTTTGTGAGACTTTAGTGTGGAATTAGAAAAGATCCTACTGTCCAGTGTGTTTAGTTTATAGATAGTGTGGAAACAGGCCGTTCAGCTCAGAGTCCATGCCAACCAGCAATCACCCGTAAACGAGTTCTATCCTACGCATTTTTGCACAAAATTTACTATTAGAAAATGTATATTTAACGTGTGTAATTTGTTTTGGTCTGTTTGAGTCTATGTGCCTGTGATGTGGCTAGTGTAGTTTAGTTTAATTTATAGATACAGCATGGAAACGGGTCCTTCGGCCCACCAAGTCCATGCCGACCAATAATCACTCGTACACTAGTTCTATCCTACACACTAGAGAATAGACTTTTTTTTTCTTAGTTTAGTTTAGTATAGTTTATTGTCACATGTACCCAGGTATAATGGAAAGCTTTTGATGCATGCTAACCAGTCAACGGAAAGACAATACATGTGACAATACATGTGAAAGATTATAATCGTGCCATCCACTGTGTACAAATACATGATAAAGGGAATGATGTGAATAACATTTAGTGCAAGATAAAGTCCAGTAAAGTCCGATGCGAGGATCTCCAATGTGGTAGATGGTAGCTCAGGAATTCTCTTTAGTTGTTGCTAGGATGGTTCAGCTGCCTGATCACAACTGGGAAGTAACTGTCCCTGAACCTGGCCGGGTGTGTTTTCACTCTTCTGTATCTCTTGCCTGATGAGGATTGTAAATGTATTTGTAATTCTAATTGTATTCTAATTGTATTTTGCACTAAGTTTACTTTTAGGAAATGTAAATTTAATTTATGTATAATTTGCTTTGGTCTGTTTGTAAGAGTCTATTTGCCTGTGATGTGGCAAGTTTAGTGTAGATTAGAGATACAGTGTGGAAACTGGCCCTTCGGCCCACCGAGTCTACGCCGACCAATGATCACCCACCCATACACTAGTTCTATCCTACACACTAGGGACAATTTACAAAAGCCAATTAACCTACAAAACTGCACGTCTTTGGGATATGGGAGCACCTGGCGGAAACCCACATGGTTACACAGGGAGACCATGCAAACTCCACTCAGACAGCACCCAAGGTTGTGTTCAAACCTGGGTCTCTGGCACTGTGAGGCAGCAGCTCTCCCAGCTGTGCCACTGTGCCACCCGTCGGTATCAATCAGCCCAGCAAGCATTAACTCTTTGAAAGGCAAGTTGCCAGAAGTGATCTCCAGATAACATGTAATTCAGTTGCAGAGTTCAGATACAGCAGAGAAGAAAGATATCTGAACAAAACAAACTCATTCAACCTCAAGGCTGCCTGATCAATCAAACAGATGATGGCTGATCTTTATTTTAAATTTATCAATCTTTAACAACTTATCCCAGAGAGAATTGGGGCAGAGCGTTTCAGATTTCCGCTACCCTTAGAAACACAACATAAGATATAGCATTATCTGGAGCAGGCCATTCGGCCCATCATGGCCGGTTTGCTACACAATAAGATTGTGGTCATATTTTTCTACTTCATCTGTCTTTTCCTGTTTAATACCACACCCTTTAAGTACCTTAATATCCAAAAACTACTGACTTGAAAAGTCAGCTATTACTTGTGTGGAGAATACTAAAGGTCACTGACCTCTAAAATACATTTGGACAGGTGCATGGATGGATAGGAAAGGTTTAGGAAGATGTGGGCCAAACGTGGGCAGGTGGGACTAGTGTGGATGGACCATCTTGGTCGGTATGGACAAGCTTGGCCGAAGGGCCTGTTTCTGTGCTGTATGACTATGTCCCTATTGGGGCCGGCACAGTGGCACAATGGTAGAGTTGCTGACCCTGACCATGGGTTCTGTCTGTACTGGTACTGCCTCCACTATCAGTTTGTACCTTCTCCCTGTTACCACATAGTTTTTTTTTCCAGGTGTTCCGATTTCCTCCCACACTCCAAAGACGTACAGGTGTGAAGATTAATTGGCTTTGGTAAAAATTGTAAGTTGTCCTTAGTGTGTAGGATAGTGCTAGTGTACAGGATGATCACTGGTCGGTCGTCATGGACTCGGTGGGCCGAAGGGCCTGTTTCCACGCAGTATCTCTAACGTATGGTAAGAGGCTAAAGGAAAGACACTAGGATTCTGGTCAAGGAAATGTTATCTCATCTCAATCTTGAATGACCAGACACCGGCATGCTCCAAGCACCCACCACCCTCTATGTAAAAGACGTATCGCCATTTCCCGGTTAAGTGTTGACGCACTCACCTTAGAGAGTGGTGTGTGCCTGTTCTATGTTATCCCACTTTCTCACCCACTCTCGACACACTTGGGGCCATTTACACAGGCCAATTAAGCTACAAACCCGCACATCTTTGGGATGTGGGAGGAGACGGGAGCACCCGGAGAATACCATGCGCTCACAGTGAGTACATGCAAACTCCACACAGACAGCACCTGAGGTCAGGATCAAATCTGGGTCTCTGGCGCTGCAAGGCAGCAGCTCTACCTGCTGAGCCATTGTGCCACCACTAATATATTTTTTAAGTATTTCATTGGCTGAAAGGAACTTTTATTTGGAGGCTCAAGAAACTGCAATTGCTGAAATTTTGAGCAAAAACACAAAGCGCTGGAATGACTCAGCGGGTCAGGCAGTGTCTGTGGAGGGAATGGACAGGCGACGTTTCAGGCCTGACATCAAGTTTATTTTTGCTTTAATTTTGATCTGATCATTCAAAACTGCCTGAGAGCAGGGTCTAGAACTTCAGTTTAAGATTTCGTCCTTAGGGGGTGGCACGGTGTCGCAGCAGTAGAGTTGCGGCCTCACACTGTCAGAGACTACCTGTATGGAGTTTGCACGTTCTCTCTGTGACCGCGTGGGTTTTCTCCTGACGCAGCACTCCCTCAATAATTTCCTGTCCATGCATTGTGATTATATTGGGTTTTTTCACAGATAAAGTAACACCGATAAATTTATTTTCAAAATGTACTTTATTTAGTATTGAACTACCTTTCCTTGAGAGATATACAACCAATCATTCAGCACACTTCCATCATGCTGTTTGATCAAAGGTGTCCAGATCAATGCCTGCCTCAGTGCTGGTAAAGTGGATGCAATAGAACATCACGGCCTTTCTCGGATTAGTTCTAGGCTTCAGGATTTTTCGACATCAACACTAGTTGTTGGAATTCTGCAATGGAAACACAGGGCATTATGCATTTAGCTTAGTTTAGAGATACACCGTGAAAACATGCCCTTCAGCCCATCGTGTCCATGCCGACCAGCTAGTTCTAGTTCTATGCTATCCCACTTTCGCCTCCATTCCCTACATACTAGAGGTAAATTACAGAGGGCCAATTAATTTACAAACCCACACATCTTTGGGATGTGGGAGGAAACCGAAGTATCCGGAGGAACCCCACGTGGTCCCACGTAAAGAGCAAAATAGAGAAAATGAAATACAGAGAAAGAGAAAAAAAAAATACAAAGAGAGGGAAAGAGAGGAAGAAAGAGGGACAGAGGCAGAGCAAGACTGTGAGAGAGTGAGAGAAAGAGAGCAAAATAGAAAGAAGCAGAGCGCCACAACAGAATGGAGTTCTTGCTGAATGTGGGATGGGGAGGGATGGTAGTTTGCTTAGGAAGTGGAAGTCTAGCAGTCAACCATGTAGAGTATGATTTGACTGGATAGTACGCTGTATCTGTGTACACGCGACATTAACTAAACTGAAAGTACCACACTTACCCTGATATTTGATTTTCCCATCACCATCATTGTCCACGGCGGAAACCATGGACTCGGCCTCTTTATCGCTCAGCAGTCTGGCATCAGGGGAGAAGTACTTAAGGAAGGACCTGAAGCAGGAAACACGATCAATGGATGGGTCGGGTTCTACAAACAAACCAACTTGCATTCTTGCAGCGAAACCTCCCAACACGGTCATGATGCCGGACTTTGGTGAGGCTGCATTTGGAGTACCGCATGCAGTTCTGGTTGCCCCATTACAGGAGGAATGTGGAGGCTTTGAAGAGGTTGCAGAGGAGGTTTACCAGAATGCTGCCTGGCTGAGAGGGTTTCTGCCACAGGGATAGTTTGGACAAACTTGGATTGTTTTCTTAGGAACGTCAGAGGTTGATATATAAAGGAGAACGTACAAAGACAGTATATAAAATTATGAGAGGCGTAGATAGGGTAGACAGTCAGAACCTTTTCCCCAGGGTGAAAATGCCCAATGCTAGAGGGCATAGCTATAAGGTGAAAGGGGGAAAAGTTTAATGTAGATGTGAAAGTTTTTTTTACACATAATAGTGGGGGCCTGGACTGTATTGCCAGGCGGGGTGGTGGAGGTGTATTGTAGTGTTTAAGAGGCTTTTGCACAGGCACATGGAAGTGCAGGGAATAGAGGGGCATGCATCATGTACAAGCAGATGAAATCCTGATCTTGGGTGCTGTCTGTGTGGAGTTTGCATATTCTCCCTGGTAACATGTCTGCTTTCCCGGATGCTCTAGTATTTTCCCCACACTCCCAAAACATGAGGGTTGGTGGATGAATTTGGATGAATTGTGATGTACTGTTCGATGTTCACTGTAAATCTCCTAACACCCTCTGGTCTAAGAGTGTAGATCGTTAGACGGAAAATGAAAAATAGGACTGACTAGTTCTGATGCAAGGACATTCATCAGAAAGTTATTTTTTAGTTTAGTTGATAGATACAGTGCGGAAACAGGCCTTTCGCCCCTTCGAGTCTTCGCCGACCAGTGGTCCCTGTACACTAACACCTCCTATACACTATGGATAATTTGCAATTTTTACTGAAGCCAATTAACCTACAAACCTGGAATGTGGGAGGAAACCGGAGCACCTGGAGATAACCCACGCAGTTACAGGGAGAACGTATAAACTTCATACAGACATCACCTGTAGTCAGGATTGAACCCAAGTCTCTGGCGCTGTGATACAGCGACTCTACCGCTGCGCCACCGTGCCACCCTAATGCTGCAAAATATTCAACATATTCTTTCAGAGGACATATTGACTGTCTCTCCACAGATGCTGCCTTTTATTTCAGATTTTCTGTACACAGAGTAATTAGCCTTTGTAGCCTTTTGCCACGCTCTTCAAACCCCATGGGCCACAACTCCACCTGCCCTTACTTCAGTTCACTCTTGTCTATGTAGCCGCTCCCATCCTGGTCCAGAATTGCGAAGACTTCCTTCACTTCGTCAGCGGATTTACTGGAGAGGCCACTTGTTTTAAAAAACTTCTTGAAGGTGAAAGACTCTGTGATGGAAAGAAAAGACAATTGTGGAGTCATCCAGCATGCAAACAGACCCTTCGGTCCAACTCACCAAACCAACCAAGGTGCCTCATTTAAGGTAGTCCCATTTGCATTTGGCCCATATCTTTAGACTTGAGCCTTTAGAGATACAGCTCGGAAACATGTCCTTCGGCCCACCGACACCACGCCAACCAATGATCACTCCATACACTAGCACTATCCCACACTAGGGACAATTTTACAATTTTACTGAAGCCAACTACAAACCTGTACATCTTTGGAGTGTGGGAGGAAACCAGAGAAAATCCACACGGTCACAGGGAGAACAGTCTGGATCGAACCTGGTTCTCTGGGGCAGTAAGGCAGCAACTCTGCCGCTGCACCACTGTACCGCCCGCTCTCTAAATCTTTCCTATCCATGTACATGACCGTATGTCTTTCAAATGGTGTTGTAGTACCTGCCTCAACTAACTCGCCTCGCTGCCCTTTCCAAATACTCACCACCCACAGAGCAAATATGTTGCCCCTCAGGTTCCTATTTGAATCTCGCCCCTCTCACCTTAAACATATGCCCTCTGGTTCTTGTTTCCCATACTTGGGGTAAAGGACTCTGTGCATTTACCCTATCTATTTCAAAAATAGTGCAAAAACCATTTAACGTTGTTAATAAAAATGGTGCAAAAGTAAGATGTTAGTGCGAAACACAATTATTTAAAACGTCTGTAAGCCCATGGTCGTGCAAGAGATGATCCATAGTGTTCCATTGCTGAGATAGGATTAGGATTCTTCAAGAAACTGTGCTTTCACAGTTTTCATTCAGCCCTAATGATTTTATACACCTCTACAAGATCAACATTACAAAGGGAATTCAAGGTGAGTTAGCCAGTTGGATTCGCAATTGGATTCACAATTCACATGGAGGAAAGGTGGTTGTGGAGGTTTATTTTATCTGATTGGAATCCCATGACCAATGGAGTTTGTCACAGGGGTCGGTGCTCGATCCAATGTTCTTTGTTATCTTCATTAACGATCTGGATGACAATGACGTGTAGATTGGCTACTTCATACTAGCCAATTATAGTGTTTGTTAGTAGTGACTCTGCCTACTATGTACTTCATATTATCAAGAGCCTGCTTACGCTAGTTAGAATGAATAGCAGCTCGGAGATCTGATGACTGCAGATCCTTGCTGTATGTAGATTTAATAAATATGTGTTGTATCTTGATGTGTGTTCGAGCTGACTCATCGCAGAAGTTAACATCGTTAATAAACTTACCGATGGTACAAAAACAGTTGGAATAGCAGGCCGTGGAGAAGTTTATCTACAACAAGATCTAGAGAAGGGTGGGCCAACAAATGGCAAATGGAATTTAATTCTGACAAGTGTGAGGTGCTGGATTTTGGTATATAATATTATGTTTTATAGAATGAGCTGCCGGAGGAGATAGTTGAGGCAGGAACTATCGCAAAGTTTAAGAAACATTTAGACAGGTACATGGATCGTTTAGCGGGATATGGGCCATACACAGGGATGTAGTAAGTATAAATGGGGCGTGTTGGTCGGTGTGGGCCGAAGGGCTTGTTTGCACGCGTGGGAGTACAGGTGAGAGGTTCCCTAAAAGTAGTGAGGCAAATGGTCAGTGTGGTAAAGAAGGTGTCTGCCACGCTCGCCTTCATTGGGAAGGGTATTCAGAGCAAATGTTGGGAAATCATGATGGAGCACTTTATGTTTTTTTACACCAGGATGTTACTTGGGCTTGTGGGCTTGTGGGCTTGAGCTATAGGGGAACGTTGAATAGGCTGGGACTTTTTCCTTTGGAATGTATTAGGTGATCTTGTTAACATGTATCACGAGGGGCATGAATAAAGTGAACACTCACAGTCTTTTTCCCAGCATAGAGGATTCAAAAACTAGAGGGTATAGACTTAAATTGAAAGTGGAGAGACTTAAGAGGGACCTTTGCTCTATTGTACTTGAGTTTGACTGATCATATCTACATGTGGGGTATCTGATCCAAATCTATGTATGAGATATCTGATCTGTTTGGATAGCATGCAGACCAAAGCTTTTCTCTGCATCTTGGTACATGTGACAATAATAGACCTAAATGAAAATGAAAATGAAACCTAAATCTTTTTTGCAGATTAAATCAAAGAAAGTAAATACTTTACCTTTGCATTGTTCGATAGCCTTGGAGATGTCCCCAGCTCCCAGTATTTCAGTGATCTTCATGGTAAAACTACCCGACAAAAATAAGATGGTAAATTGTAACAAATTGTTTGCATAAAGCATACTTTTACAATACATTTCGGACATGATATTTCCATTAAAACACAAGCTTTGAAGAAGGTCCGTCGTGACGTGAAACGTCCTTTGCCCATTCCCTCCCCAGATGCTGCCGGACCTGATCAGAACATAGAACAGTACAGCATAGGAACAGGCCCTTCAGCCCACAATATCCATGCTGAACATGTTGCCATATCAAACCAATCCCCTCTGCCTTCACCTGATCCATTGCCCTCCATTTCCTGTATATCCATGTACCTATCGAAAAGCATTTTAAACGCCACTATTGCATCTGCCTCCACCACCACCCCTGGCAGTGCGCTCCAGGCACCCACCACCCTCCGTGTAGAAAAACTTGCCCTGCACATTTCTTTTAAACTTTGCCCCTCTCACTTTAAAGCTACACCCTCGTGTCTTTGATATTTCCACCCTGAGGGGAAAGAGATTGATCAAGATTCCAGCATCTGCAGTCTCTTGCAGTCTTTAATTTCATCAAACTGGTTCGACAAACAATAACGGGGCATGTGTGTTGGATAACTTTCACCTGTTTATTGCCAGCATTTATTACCCATCCCTGGGGTGGGAGATTGCAACCTTCACGTGGTCCACCCTGTTTCAACTAATGCAATCAACCCGGCATGCACAATCAAATACGATCAAATAGAACAAGTTGTCCTACAACTTTAGGCTGTGTACACCATAAGCAAGAAGAAGACTAATTGCCCCTAGAGATGCTGATGACAAAACTTGTCTATTTTAGAGTCAACCACATTGGTAGGTCTGGCAACACTGATGGGCCAGACCAGACCAGGGGATGAAGGGCAGATTTCTTTCCCTGTGGGACTTCAGTGAACCAGGTGATCAAATAGGCGGTAATTATTTTTGTTCAGTTCGTTAGCTAATGACTACCAGATTTCTTAATTGAGGTGCAGCACAGTGGTGCAGCTGGTAGAGCTGCTGCCTCACAGCGCCAGAGACCCGGGTTTGATCCTGTCTTGGATGCTGCCTGTGTGGAGTTTGTACATTCTCCCTGTAACCAGGTGGGTTTCTTCAAGACTCAAGAAGTCTGAAGAAGGTTCCCGACCTGAAACGTTGCCTGTTCTTTTTCTCCTGAGATGCTGCCTGGCCCACTGAGTTACCCCAGCACTTTGTGTCGATCTTCCATATTGACTAGCATCTGCGGTCCCTTCCGACACAACGTGGACCACTGCACCACTCACCTGCTGTGGCCTTCTTCTTCTTCCTCCAGCGAGAGAGAGAGCAAGTGGAACAAGCGGGGCTGGCTGATGCCTGAGATGCGCCTGAGCCTTTAAATACCTTTCACCCTGCATGCCATCACCACAACCGTGCGGTCATGCCTCATTTACCAACGGTGAAACACACACCAAAGCAAAGCTGGCTGATCACGTCACAATGCCTGGGAACAACCAAGTCGCATGGGATTGTTCCTGTGTGACAGAGCAAGGTAGAGAGATAAAATGATCAGTCTTCCAACAGGTATGGAACAGTTGTTGACTGGTGAGTGATAGGTTCCCAGCCACTGTGCAGGTACAGTCACCTTTACCATCTCACCGCAGTCACAAGGACACAATGGAGCAGTTGGTTGACTCAGGTTCGATCCTGACCTCAGGCACTGTCTGTGTGTGGAGTTTAGTTTAGTTTATTTTAATTTAGTTTAGTTTGGTTTAGTTTAGTTTATTGTCGCGTGTACAGTGACACCAGGGTACAGTGAAAAGCTTCTTGCTGTCAGCAGAAAGACTATACCTGACTACAATCGAGCCGCCTCTTCCCGTTCTCCCTGTGCACATTCTCCATGTGACCACGTCGGTTTCCTCCAGGTGCTCCGGTTTCCTCCCACATCCCAAAGATGTGCGGGTTTGTAGGTTTGTAGACCCTCTGTAAATTTCCCCCTAGTATGTAGAGTGTGGATAAGAAAGTGGGATATCATGGAACTAGTGTGAACAGGTGATCGATGGTTGGCGTGGACTCGATGGGTCGAAGGGCCTGTCTCCATGCAGTATCTCCCAACTAAATTAAATATCTCATGCAGCAGAGGAAATTAGTCTAACTTGGCATCAAGTTTGGCACGGACATTGTGGGCTGGAGGGCCCATGACAGTGCTGAATGTTCTCTGATCTATGTTCAAAAGGAGAGAATGATTGAACAAGTGGATGAGACAATAGAACATAGAATAAGGAACCATGCAGCACAGGAACAGGTCCTTTGGCCCACAATGTCTGTGTTGAACACAAGACCAAACCATCTCTTATCTGCCTGCAGCTAATTCATACTGCATCTCCTCATTCACTGCATATACATATAACCATTTAACCATATAACCATATAACAATTACAGCACGGAAACAGGCCTTCTCGGCCCTTCCAGTCCGTGCCGACCATTCATTTTCCCCTAGTCCCATCTACCTGCACTCAGACCATACCCCTCCATTCCCTTCCCGTCCATATACCTATCCACTTTACTTTTAAATGTTAAAATCGATCCTGCCTCCACCACTTCTGCTGGAAGATCATTCCACACAGCCACCACTCTCTGAGTAAAGAAGTTCCCCCTCATGTTACCCCTAAACTTCTGTCCCTTAATTCTCATGTCATGCCCTCTTACGTGCCTATCTACAAGTCTCTTAAAAGCCATCCTTTGCTTGAAAACAACCTTCTCACCTTAAAGCTATACCGTCAAGTCTTTGGCATTTCCATCCTGGGTAAAAGGTTCTGGCTGTCTACCCTATCTATATCTGTCATAATCTCATTTGCTTCTATCAGGTCTCTCCTCAACCTCTGGCATTCCAGAGCCTGTCCAACCTTTCCCTGTAGCTGAAGATAAACACAAAGTAACTCGACGAGTCAGGCAGCCACTCTGGGGAATAAAAGGATGGGTGACATTTCGAGTTGGGATCCTTGCTCAGATTCTGCAAAAAGGGTCCCGACCCGAAACATCACCCATCCATCTCTCTCCAGAGATGCTGCTTGACCCGTTGAGTTCCTCCAGCACTTTATGTCTATCATAGGTATAAACCAGCTTGTGCAATTCGTTGTTTCCACTCTCCCTGCAGTTAATACATTTTAATCATATCATTCTGGTGACCCTCCTCTGCAATTGAAAGTGATGTGGGGAAAGGCGAGAATATTTGGTGGGAAAAGTCTAAATAGAGACCATGTTTGAAGTGATGAGAAAACAGTAAGTGCTGTCCTACAACAGATCTGTGTATACTGGTCTTTGCGATGCAGAGAATAAACATGCTGGCAAAGAGAGCAGTCATTGGGGGTTGTGATACGCCATGGCTCTATGAATCTTGTCGATGCAGCCCGATCCTTCGAACAGACCAGACTCCCCACCATTGACTCCATCTACATTTCACGCTGCCTCGGGAAAGAAGCTAACATAATCAAAGACTTGTCCCACCCTGATCATTCCTTCTGCTCCCCGCTCCCGTCTGGCAGAGGGTACAGAAGCTTGAAAGCGTGCACCACCAGACTCAGGAACAGCCTCTTCTCCTCTTGCAAAGCCACACTCTGTCAGAAGTGATCTGCATCAGTGCTGGGTTTGCAAGGATTTGGAGGCAGAGCTGTCTTGTCCACACAACTCCATCTCTGAGAAGCCTCATGGAAGTTTACCGTAACTAGTTCTGCATCCATGACTGGGAACTGTCTGCCCCCTGCTGGTACCACTGAATTATGATTGATTGAAAGGTGCAGCATGGAAACAGTCCCTTTGGCCCAGTCCATGCCAACCATCCATCACCCATCCACATTAGTTCTAGGTTATCCCACTTTCTCATCCACTACCTACACATGAGGGGCAATTTTTACAGAGGCCAATTTTCACAGGTTGGGAATGCCAAAGATGATAGGGCAGAGCTTTAAGGTGAGAGGGGTAAAGTTGAGAGATGAGTGGGGAAGGTTTTTTTACACAAAGGATGGTGAGTGCCTGGAGCATGCTGGGCTGCCAGGGGTGGTGATGGAGGCAGATACTATCGCGGCATTTAAGAGACCTTTTGATAGGCATACGTCTGGATATGTGGGGACTGCAGGGATACGGATCACATGAGGACAGAGGAAATTAGTGCAACTTGGCAACATGTTCGGCACGGACATTATGGGCCAAAGGACCCATTCTTGTGCTATATTGTTCTACGTTGTAACACAGGCGGCACAGTGGTACAGCGGATAGAGCTACTGCCTCACAGCGCCAAAGACCCAGGTTCGATCCTGACCTCGGGTGCTGTCTGTGTGGAGTTTACATGTTCTCCCGTGGGTTTCCTCTAGGTGTTCCGGTTTTCTCCCACATTCTTAAGACGATTGTGTTTGAAGGTTAATTGTCCCCTGTAAATTGTCCCCAGTGTGCAGGAAGTGGATGAGAAAGTGGGATAACATAGAACTAATGTGAACGGGTGATGAATGGTTGGCGTGGACTCGGTGGGCTGAAGGGCCTGTTTCCATGTTGTATCTCTAAAAAAAACCCTAGTCTACATTTAGTTGGATTGGCACAATGGCCAGCACAGACATGGTGGGCCGAAGGGCCTGTTGCTGCAATGTTCTATGTTCTAAGAATGCCTATTTAGTTTAGAGATACAGCGTGGAAAGAGTTGACGCTGACCATCGATCACCCATTCACACCAGTTCTATGGACAATTTACAGAAGCCAATTAACCTACAAATCCGCACGTCTTTGGAATGTGGGAGGAAACTGGAGCACCCGGAGGTAACCCAAGCGGTCACAGGGTGATCATGCAACCTCCGTACAGACAGCACCCGTAGTCAGGTTTAAACTCGTGTCTCCGGCGCTGTGAGGCAGCAAATCTACCGCAGTGCTACTGGGCTGCCAATGTTTAGCCTACGTCAGGTCTCTTCAACCCACTGGTCTCTGCGTGTGAGCGGGGGTGGGATGGGCTCCGTGGCATTACCCTGTTACCTCTGACAGTGATGGATTACACGCCCTGAGCTGCAGATAGAGCGGTGGAAAAGCTGATCTACTCTCCTCCATTGTTTGGAAGATGGTGTGGGGTGATAAAGCGTGGGAGGATTGAAGCCGCCCTCATTCCCTCTTCTGGGTGACCTCACTCTACGGGTCACCTACCACACTTTTTATAGAATGACAGGGCGCGGAATAAGACCACTCACTCATTGCACCTGTACTTGCCCTTTGAAAGAGCTCTCAGGTCAGGTCAGGAGTCAACAGATAGGTCAAGGGTGTTTAATTGTCCTATACTGAAAACGGAATGATGAAATTCTTACTTGCAGCAGCATAACAGGTCTATAAACCCTGTGTGCATAGATAACATATTAAACTAAGATTGTTTCAATAGTCTTTGTCACTTTAGAGATTCAGCATGGAAACAGGCCCTTCAGCTCACCGAGTCCATGCCGACCAGCAATCAGTTCCTACACTAACACTATAGTATACATTAGGGACAATTTACAATTTTTTACCCTAGTCAATTATCTGACAAACCTGTACATCTTGGAAACAGGTTCGTTGGTCCAGGAAGTCCATGCCGAGTCAAGAATCACCAGTACACTAGTTCTATGTTATCCCATTTTCACATCCTATACATTGGAGTCAATTTACAGAGGCCAATTAACCTCCAAACCTGCACAAAATGTGGGTGGAAACCAGAGCACCAGGAGAAAGCCCACACGGTCCCAGGAAGAAAGTACAAACTCCCTACAGACAGCACCCTTGGTTTGGATCGAACCCGGGTCTCACGCTGTCAGGCAGCAACTCTACCACTGTGCCACTCTGCCACCCAAGAAAATAAATAAATAAAATTAAAATTCAATATTAATGCAAACAAAAATGTCTGGGATCCCAAATGCAACCAAGGCAGCGAGATGTCTGTCGGGGAATGTTGCCGACTGGTTTGCTCCAGAATGCAGGAGTATGTGCCGAGGGACACACTGAAGCTCGGTGCAGCCAACGCCAAGGCTCTATGGGGCGGTCCCTTGCCTAAGGTCCTTCCGCTGCTGGACATTGAAGGGCAGACTCTGGTTGAGACAACCCCTCAAACAGGGGAAGGGATATCACCTCTGAAGGCTTCGTGAGTGGGAAGGGTAATTTGTCTCAAGATAGTTGCGAACACTACTGAGCATGACACTATTGAGTAAATAGATACTGAAGATGTGTGAAGAGTAAGACAATAGGCAATAGACAATAGGTGCAGGAGTAGGCCATTCGGCCCTTCGAGCCAGCACCGCCATTCAATGTGATCATGGCTGATCATCCCCAATCAGTACCCCGTTCTTGCCTTCTCCCTATATCTCCTGACTCCGCTATTTTTAAGAGCCCTATCTAGCTCTCTCTTGAAAGCATCCAGAGAACCCGCCTCCACCGCCCTCTGGGGCAGAGAATTCCATTGACTCGGCATTCTCTGTGAGAAAAAGTCTCCTCATCTTCGTTCTAATGGCTTAATCCTTATTCTTAAACTGTGGCCCCTGGTTCTGGACTCCACCAACATCGGGAACATGTTTCCTGCCTCCAGCATGCCCAAACACTTAACAATCTTATATGTTGCAATAAGATCTCCTCTCATCCTTGTAAACTCCAGAGTGTACAAGCCCAGCTGCTCCATTCCCTCAGCATATGGCAGTCCCGCCATCCCGGGAATTAACCTTGTAAACCTACGCTGCACTCCCTCAATGGCAAGAATGTCCTTCCTAAAATGAGGGGACCAAAACTGCACACAATACTTCAGGTGTGGTCTCACTAGGGCTCTGTACAACTGCAGAAGGACCTCTTTGCTCCTATATTCGATTCCTCTTGTTATAAAGGCCAACATGCTATTCGCTTTCTTCACTGCCTGCTGTACCTGCATGCTTACTTTCATAGACTGATGTACAAGGACCCCCAGATCCCGTTGTACTTCCCCTTTTCCCAACTTGACACCATTTAGATAGTAATCTGCCTTCCTGGTTTTGCTACCAAAGTGGATAACCTCACATTTATCAGCATTAAACTTCATCTGCCATGCATCTGCCCCAACCTGTCCAAGTCACCCTGCATTCTCATAGCATCCTCCTCACAGTTCACACTGCCACCCAGCTTTGTGTCATCTGCAAATTTGCTAATGTTACTTTGAATCCCTTCTATCAAATCATTGATGTATATTGTAAATAGCTGCCGTCCCAGCACCGAGCCTTGCGGTACCCCACTAGTCACTGCCTGCCATTCTGAAAGGGACCCGTTAATCCCTACTCTTTGTTTCCTGTCTGCCAACCACTTCTCTATCCATGTTAGCACTCTACCCCCAATACCATGTGCCCTAATTTTGCCCACTAATCTCCTATGTGGGACCTTATCAAATGCTTTCTGAAAGTTCAGGTACACTACATCCACTGGCTCTCCCTTGTCCATTTTCCTAGTTACATCCTCAAAAAATTCCAGAAGATTAGTCAAGCATGATTTCCCCTTCGTAAATCCATGCTGACTTGGACCGATCCTGTTACTGCTATTCAAATGTTCGGCTATCTCATCTTTTATAATTGACTACAGCATCTTCCCCACCACCGATGTCAGGCTAACTGGTCTATAATTCCCTGTTTTCTCTCTCCCGCCTTTCTTAAAAAGTGGGATAACATTAGCTACCGTCCAATCCACAGGAACTAATCCTGAGTCTGTAGACCATTGGAAAATGATCACCAATGCATCCACAATTTCTAGAGCCGCTTCCTTAGGTACCGTGGGATGCAGACCATCAGGTCCTGGGGATTTATCAGCCTTCAGTCCCATTAGTCTATTCAACACCATTTCCTGCCTAACGTGGATTTCCTTCAGTCCCTCCGTCACCCCAGATCCTCTGGCCACTAGTACATCAGGAAGATTGTTTGTGTGCTCCTTAGTGAAGACGGATCCAAAGTACCTGTTCAACTCTTCTGCCATTTCCTTGTACCCCATAATAAATTCACCTTTTCCGGTCTTCAAGGGTCCGACTTTGGTCTTAACTAATTTTTCCTCTTCACATACCTAAAGAAGCTTTTACTATCCTGCTTTATATTCTTGGCTAGCTTACCTTTGTACCTCATCTTTTCTCCCCGTATTGTCTTTTTGGTTATCTTCTGTTGTTCTTTAAACATTACCCAATCCTCTTGCTTCCCGCTCATCTTTGCTACGTTGTACTTCTTTGCTTTAATTTTTATACTGTCCCTGACTTCCCTTGTCAGCCATGGTCATCCCTTTCTCCCCTTGGAATCTTTCTTCCTCCTAGGAATGAACTGATCCTGCACCTTCTGTATTATTCCTAGTTTTGGCATGTTTTTTTCTTTTGCATTTTTTAAGTTACGAATACCATTTTTTTGGGGGGGTGGGGGATGGCAAATTAATACTGGACTTACTCCCTGGTCCTTGGAATCAAAAAATATATTTAACAAATAGCAAATTCACAGAGACTCAGCTCATAGGAATTTTAGTTCTGCTTATTTTTGTTATGATTCATTGTTATCTGCGATGTTACAGAGGGAGGGTTAATTAACTACAAACCAACACCACCAGATGGCAGCACTGAGAAACATGCACTGATTCTAACCTTGCAGAAACCTCCAGAGATGCTGCCTGACCCACCGAGTTACTCCGGCACTTTGTGTCTATCTTTTATAAACCAGCCTCTCCGGTTTCTTTGTTTCTTCAATTAATTGTCGACACAAGGAAATGCAGATGCTGGTTTACAAAAAAAGACACAATGTGCTGCAGTAACTCAAGAACTGCAATTGCTGGTTTGCAAAAAAACAGGCACAAAGTGCTGGAGTAACTCGGCAGGTCAGGCAGCATCTCTGGAGAATATGGGTAGACGGCGTTTTGGGTCGGGATTCTTGTGCAGGTGAAAGCTGGAAGAGAGGAGGGGCAGGACAAAGTACTGCTCCACTGTGATGTCTCCTCAAGGTAAGCCGAGTTTGAACATGCTCTCCTCCTCTCTCCAACGGGAGTTCTGTGTTTTCTTTCTCACTGCTGCCCCTCTGTGATTGCTGTTGCTGTTGCTGCTGCTCTCCTGCTCTCCGATCATGTTCGAACGTGATCACTCACCAGACTTTGTCCTGCCCCTTCCCTCTTCCAGCTTTCTCCACCCCCCTCACCACTATCAATTCGGAGATGGGCCCCGACCCAAAACATCACCTATCCATGTTCTCCAGAGATACGGCCTGACCTACTGAGTTACTCCAGCACTTTGTGTCTTTTTACGATTAATTGTCATATACGCAAGTAGAGTGAGGTACAAGTACAATGAAAGTCTTGCTTACAGCAGCATCACAGGCACATAGACAGGGCTGTCCCACTGTACGAGTTAATTCAAGAGTTCTCCTGAGTTTCCTCTGATTTGAACTCGGAGAATTACGGTAATAGCCGCTTGTAGGGACTCGGGGCTCTCGTGGACATTTTTCAACATGTTGAAAAATCTTCACGAGTCTTCCCGAGCGTACGGCGTTTCCCGAGTACTTGCCGTTAGCATTACGAGCCGCTAAGAGACGTCCCGAGCTCTGACGTACCGGCTACGTACATTCTACGTGCTTCCACGAGTTTGATTTTTTTTAAAACTCGGGAGAGCTCTTGAATGAGCTCGTACAGTGGGCCAGCCCCTGAGACTGCACACGAGAACATAAATGATACCTAAATTGCACATAAATTCTACAGGTTACTGACTAGAAAAAGATTGTGTAAAAATAAGAGCATTAATACAAAACACGATTAGAAAACAAGTTGCGTGTCCGTGGTCCGTAAGAGGTGGTCCGTAGTGTTCTGTTGCTGAGGTAGGGTTAGGGTTGTGCGGGTCGGTTCAAGAACCTGATGGTTCGAGGAAAGTAGCTGTTCCTGAACCTGGTGGTGGGGGACTTCAAGGTCCTGCCCGACGTAAGCAGTGAGAAGAGGGCATGGCCCAGATGGTGGGGATCCTTGATGATAGGTGATGCCTTCTTGAGACAGCACCTCATGTAGATGTTTTTAATGATAGGAAGGTCAAAGGATTTTAGTTTCATTTAGTTCAGAGATACAGCATGGAAACAGGCCCTTCGGACCACTGAGGCCACACCTACAAATATTCACTCGTTCACACTAGTTCTATGCTACACCACTTTCTTATCCACTCCCTGCACACTAGGGGCAATTTACTTTTCACTTACCAATCACTTTTGATCTTTTATACGTAACTCCATGCCCGACGAAGGCAAGCGTGCTGTATTCCCCCTTCATCTCCCTATCTACGTGTTGTGTTTCACTCTCCACAAAGATGTACTGAGGGTATCCCTCATTGTTTCACGTTGCAGGGGGTGGGAAGGGTTTCAGGCAAGTTACAAGCACAAGCTAAAGCATCTTATCGGGATGCATCACAGCAGAGTTTGGGAACAGCCCCACCCAAGACCGCAAGAAATTGCAGAGAGTTGTGGATGTAGACCAGACCATCATGCAAACCAACCTCCCATTCATTGACTCCATCTACAATTCATGCTACCTCGGCGAGACCACCCTCATAATCAAGGACCAGTCTCACCCCGGTCACTCTCTCTTCTCCCCTCTCCCATCAGGCAAGAGGATAGAAGTGAAAATGCACACCTCCAGATTCTTCCCAGCTGTTACCAGGCAACTGAACCGTCCACTCACCAGCTGGTGTGCGGCCCTGACCTTCCTTCTACCTCATAGGGGACCTTCGAATTATCTTTAATCGCACATTATTGGATTTTATCTTGCACTAAATGTTAAACCCTTTTCCCTGCATCTGTACACTGTGGGCTGCTCCATTGTAATCATGTCTAGTTTTTCCGCTGGCTGGATAGCACGCAACTGTTTGGCACTGGGCCTGTACTTTCTGGAGTTTACAATGATGAGGGGGGACATCATTGAAACTTTCAGAATATTGAAAGGCCTGGATAGAGTGGATGTGGAGACGATGTTTCCACTACTGGGAGAATGGAGGACCAGGGAGCACAGCCTCAGAATAAAAGGACGTAGCTATAGAATGGAGATGAGGAAGAATTTCTTTAGCCGGAGAGTGGTGAATCTGTGGAATTCATTGCCACAGATGGTTGTGGAGACCAAGTCATTGGGTATTTTTAAATCAGAGATTGACAGATTCTTGATTAGTAAGGGTGCCAAGGGTTACGGGGAGAAAGCAGGAGAATGGGATTGAAAGGGAAAGATACAGTAGGTCAGCCATGATTGAATGGCAGGGTAGACTTGATGGGCCGAATGGCCTAATTCTGCTCCTATGACATGAACTTATGAACAAAAAGCTTTTCACTGTACCGCAGTACAAGTGACAATAATAAACTAAACTACATTAAACTTTGAAGCATTTTTATGTTGAGGAGAAGGGAGGGGTGTGGTGGAGTGGATAATTACTGCTATAGCAGCTGTTTTTGTTATTTAAAGAAAAAACACAAGTGTCCTCTCTTCCAAAAGTCAACCTGCCACCCACATATGCCTCACTCTGCACTTTACAGCTGACTCTTGGTGCTCCATGATGTGTCAGTCCCAAGGCAACCTGGAATAGACAATAGATGCAGGTCAGGCTAATGTTAAACGCATCTACAAGTGGAAGCACTTGTCCCAGTGTTAAAATGCTGAATGATTAGTTGTTCCTACATGATAATAATTCCCCCGGAACGTTAAAGACACCCTGATTATAGAACATGGAACAGGCTACAATGTCTGTGCTGCACATTATGCCAAGTTAAACTACGCGTCTCCACGCGATCCATATCCCTCCATATCCATGTGCCTATCTTAAATCTCACTATCGTATCTGCCTCCACCACCACCTCTGGTAGTGCATTCCAGGCATCCACCAGCCTTTGTGCATGTATAGAACTTGCTCTAGGCTAGGTTTAGATCTATGATTTCCACATGTGCTGGTGCACATGTGCCGCTGGACACTTCTGTGGCGAAGGCTATAGGAGATTCCTTTTCCCTGTGGCTATCAAACTGTACAACTCCCCCTTGTGTCATGGGGTAGGCTGACTCCCCTTCCCTCCGCTCTCCCTCCCTCCACCTCCCTAATCGCTACACACCCCAATCCTTTCCACTCGTCACTTTAATTTCAAGTTTAATGTATTTTGGGTTTTTATAACTGTTGACAGACCAATTTTCCTCCAGGGATAAATACAGTTCCATCGTATCGTACAGTGAAAAGCCTTGTTTT
Source organism: Raja brachyura (assembly GCA_963514005.1). Next base: position 25,656,819 of record OY740801.1, read on the forward strand.
ACATTCTATCCAAATAAATCAGATATATGACTGGATAGGCACAGTGGCATAGCAGTAGAATTACTGCCTTACAGTCCCAGAGATCCAGGTTTGATCCTGATTATGGGTACAGTCTGTGTGGAGTTTCCACGTTCTCCTTGTGACCATGTGGGTTTTGTTCGGGCACTTCGGTTTCTACCCACATCCCGGAGATATGTGTGTGTTAGTAGGTTAATTGGCATCTGTAAATTGCCTCTAGTGTGTAGGATGGAACCAGTATATGGATCGTTGGTCAGCATGGACTCGATGGGCTGAAGGGCCTGTTTCCACACCATTTCACTATAAATAAAATCACACATAAATACAATCAAGTCAAACTCAACGACAATAGGGGAAGATACAGAATGCAGAATATAGTGCTCAGCATTGCAGCACATTACATCTCCTTTAAACGTTGCCCCTCTCACCTTAAAGCTTTGCCCTCTAATCTTTGACATTTCCACCTTGGGATAAAGGTCACTCTCCTAGTTCTAGCGAAAACGGTCTCAACCTCTCCAGTCTCTCCTTATAACTCAGGCCTCCGGTCACGGCAACAACCGTGTGAATCTTTCCTGCATCTTTTACACCACAATAGGTATATAACACTTTAAACATTTGATCAAACACCAAATAAAGATGACAAAAGATTGTGGGATCTTGCAAGGCCATCATTTAGTTTCCTTGATCAGGAGAAAATGTAACAGAGAGGTGTGGGGCAATTTTTTTACAGAGTGGCGGATGCCCGGACCACACTGCCGGGGGTGATAGTGGAAGCAGATATGATAGTGGCATTTAAGAGGCTTTTAGATGGATATGCATAGAATTGAGGGCTATGGATCATGTGCAGGCAGACGGGATTAATTTTTGTCATCATATTCATGTAGTCATTCAAGGGCTGTAGGGCCTGTTCCTGTGCTGTGCTGTTCTATATTCCAAATATAGTTGGACTATATTAAATCTATGGAATTCTATGCCTTTCCATTGAAAGTACCAAGGTAATATAAAATCTATGAAAATAGATTAAGGCCTGCAGAGAGTAGATGCGGAGAGGATGTTTCCACAGAGGGCATAGCCTCAGAATAAAAGGACGTTACTTCAGTAAGAAGATGGGAAGGAATTTCCTTAGTCAGAGGGCGGTGAATCTGTGGAATTCATTGCCACAGACGGCTGTGGGGGCCAAGTCACCGGGTATTTTTAAGGCGGAGATTGACAGATTCTTAATTAGTACAGGTGTCACGGGTTACGGGGAGAAGGCAAGAGAATGGAGCTGAAAGTGAAAGATAGATCGGCCATGATTGAATAGCAGAGTAGACTCGATGGGCCAATTGGCCTAATTCTGCTCCGATGACTTATGAACACATGAAGACATTTACGTTCCCTTCTAAGTAGCAGGTTGAATGAATTTAATAGAGAAAATATTGAGTCAAGATGGAGTTAATGATATGGTTTTGGAGGGTCATATTTAATGGGAAACTGGAGAAAGAGTCAGAGTGTAAGTTTGACTTGTACTGAACAGGACAATATATCGTGCAACATGCTTAATTATAAATAAGCTCTTGACAGGTCAACACTTGACACTCCAGCAGGTCGGATTGTCAATTCCAGATTACTGCCTTGTTTGGAATCACTGCTACAAGGTTTAGCAGGTGCTGATTGCATTTAAAGAATTCAGTTGCTATAGAGTTTCATTACTGTATTTCTTGAATCTCTGAGGAAGCCACAGATGTAAGTTGACCGATTGAGTTCAAAAGATTTCAAAAGAGGCGCAGTGGTAGAATTGCTGCTTTACAGCGCCAGAGACCCGGTTTTAATCCTGGCTACGGGTGCTGTTTCTACATAGTTTGTCCGTTCTCCCTGTAACCGTATGGCTTTTCTCCGTATCCTTCCACACTCCAAAGACGTACAGGTTTGTAGGGTGTAGGATAGTCTTAGTGTGCGGGGTGATCGCTGGTCAGCACGGGCATGGTTAGCCGGAAGGCCTGTTTCCATGCTGTAATCTAGAGTAAAGTAAAAGATAGAGGAACCCACAAAATCAACAACGCACACCCAGTGACTGAAAGAAAAATCAGCCCATCCAAATCACAGCACCAGAGACCCTGGTTCGATCCTGACCTTGTGTATTGTGTGTGCGCATTCTCCCTGTAACCACACAGGTTTCCTCCGGGTGCTCTAGTTTCCTCCCACATTCCAAAGATTGTGCGGGTTTGCAGGTTAACTGGCCTCTGTAAAAAAAATGCCCCTTGTGTGTAGGGGGTGGATGCAAAAGTGGGATAACATCGAACTAGTGTGGACGGGTGATCGATGGTTGGTATGGACTCGGTTGGGCCGAACGGCCTGTTTCCATTCTGTATCTCTAAAATAAAATTGCTGCTTACGTTCTAACCTCTCCCCAGTCATGGGGTCATGAGTTCATGCCACACAGAAACAGATCACTGTCAAGTTCTTTTTTAATCTGATCCCATTTCCAAGCTCTTGTTCCTGACCCTACATTTCCTTGACTTCTGGCATGGGGAGATTTGCATCGGTGGGAGTTGGGTGGTGTTTAGGTTTATTATTGCCATGTGTACCGAAGCACTGTGAAAACTTTTGTTTTGCATGCTATTCAATCAAATCAAATAGTACTATTATAAATAGAATCAAGTCACTCTCAAGTATAATAGGTCGAGCAAAGGGGAAGATACCGAGTACAGAATATAGTTCTCAGCATTGCAGCGTATCAGTTCCAGAGGCAAAGTCCAATGTCGGCAATGGGGTAGAGGTGAGGGATAGTATGTAAGATTATGGAAGGACCGTTCAGAAGCCTGATGACAGAGGGGAAGAAACTATTCCTGAGTCTAGTGGTGCGCGCTGTATAGCTTTTGTACCTTTTGCCTGATGGAAGTAGGGAGAAGAAGGAATGACTGGGGTGGGACAAGTCTTTGATTATGTTGCAATGAGAAACTGCAGATGCTAGTTTACCCAAGGTGCTGGTGGAACTCAGCAGCTCAGGCAGTATCTGTGGAGAACTTGGATCGGTGCTGTTTCAGGTTGGGAGCCTTCGTGATTGTGTTGTTTGTTTTGCTGAGACGGCATGAAATGGTGGGGAGTGTGGCTCATGTGCGCACTGGGCTACATCCACACGCTCTGCAATTTGTTGCGGACTTGGGCAGAGATATTCCCAAAACTAGCTGTGATACAACCGGACTGTAAGCAGTGTTGGGGATAAGTAGAACTGGCCACAGAATCTCTCAATGAAAGAGCGGAATTTAAGTCAGCCAGTGGTTAACCTAGCTCTGTAGGCTAACTGTAGATTAACTGGCCTGTGTGGGAAACCAAGTGGGAAATGTCAAAGACGAGAGGGTTCTACATTGGGATGAGAGGAGCAAAGTTTAGGGGGATGCGCAGCTCAGGTTTTTTACACAGAGGCTGGTGAGTGCCTGAAACGCGCTGCTAGGTGTGAAGGTTGGTACGGTGGTGACATTTAAGATGCTTTCAGCCGAGCAAATGGATATGCAGGGAATAGAGGGATATGGATCATGTGCTGGACTGTTCTCTGTTCTATTTGAAGCCAGAAGGAATGGAATGGGTGGGACCCTGTTTTCATACATGGACGGTGCACATTGCACTGCACCTTCTCATTGGCCAGCGACCCGGGTTCGATCCTGTGGAGTTTGCATGTTCTCCCTGTGACCGCGTGGGTTTCCTTTAGGTGCTCCGGTTTCCTCCCACATCCCAAAGACATGCAGGTTTATAGGTTAACTGGCCTCTGTAAATTGCCTCTAGTGTGTAGGGAGTGGATGAGAAAGTGGGATAACATAGAACTATTGTGAACGGGTGAACAATGGTTGATGTGGACTCTGTGGGTGAATGGGCCTCTTTCCATGCTGTATCTCTGAACTAAGCTAATATTCAATCCTTTTGTAATCAATTTGATAGTTAGGGAATAGCATAGAACTGCTGTGAAGCTGTCAGATCATTGCAAGGGATCTGCTAAAAACTTTTACACCATAAAAGTTATCGGTTACTGCATTTCTGGTTTTAGATTTAGTTTTATTATTGTCACGTGTACCAAAGTACAGTGAACAGCTTTGTTTTGCATGCTATCCAATCAGATCAGATAATACTATACATAAATGCAATCAAATTAAACTCAAGTACGATAGGTAGAGCAAAGGGGAAAATGCAGCGTGCAGCAAATAGTACTCAGCATTGAAGCCTAGTAGGGAATAAAGAAATGGCAGACGAGCTGAATAACCTTTTTGTATCAGTCTTCACGATGGAAGACACCAGCAACGTGCCGGAAATTCAAGAGAGTCAGGGGGTTGGAAGTTAGTGGGGTGGCTATTACTAGGGACAATGTGCTGGGGAAGTTGAAAGGGCTGAAGATGGATGTCACCTGGACCAGATGGACTGCACCCTAGGGTTCGGAAAGAGGTGGCTTTAGAGATCACGGAGGCATTGACAGTGATATTTCAAGAATCACTAGAGACAGTTGATTGGAAAGATACCCTAGAAGGGATGACAGTGGAACGACAATGTGAAGAGGAAAAAGTGAGTTAAGACCAAAGTTGGACTGTTGAAGACTGAAACAGGTGAGTTTATTATGGGGAACAAGGAAATGGCAGATGAGTTGAACAAATACTTTGGATCCGTCTTCACTAAGGAGGACACAAACAATCTCCCTGATGTACTATTGGCCAGAGGATGAACTGAAGGGAATTCACATTAGGCAGGAAATAGTGTTGGGTAGACTCTTGGGACTGAATGCTGATAAATCCCCAGGGCCTGATGGGCTGCATCCCAGGGTACTTAAGGAAGTGTCTCTAGAAATCGTGGACGCGTTGGTGATCATTTTCCAATGTTCTATAGACTCAGGATCAGTTCCTGTGGAGGGTAGATAATGTTATCCCACTTTTTAAGAAAGGTGGGAGAGAGGAAACAGGGAATTATAGACAAGTTAGCCTGACATCGATGGTGGGGAAGACGCTGGAGTCAATTATAGAAGATGAGATAGCCGAACATTTGGATAGAAGTAACAGGATCGGTCCAAGTCAGCATGGATTAACAAAGGGGAAATCATGCTTGACTAATCTTCTGGAATTTTTTGAGGATGTAACTAGGAAAATGGACAAGGGAAAATGGACAAGGGAGAGCCAGTGGATGTAGTGCACCTGGACTTTCAGAAAGCATTTGATAAGGTCCCACATAGACGATTAGTGGGGAAATTAGAACACATGGTATTGGGGGTAGGGCACTGACATGGATAGAAAATTGGTTGGCAGACAGGAAACAAAGAATAGGGAATAACAGGTCCCTTTCAGAATGGGACCGCAGCTATTCACAATGTACGTTAATGATTCAGATGAAGAGATTAAAAGTAACATTAGCAAATTTGCAGATGACACAAAGCTGGGTGGCAGTGTGAACTGTGAGGAGGATGCTATGAGGATGCAGGGTGACTTGGACTTGGGTGAGTGGGCAGATGCATGACAGATGCAGCTTAATGTGGATAAATGTGAGGTTATCCACTTTGGTGGCAAAAACAGGAAAGCAGATTATTATCTTAATAGTGTCAAGTTGGGAAAAGGAGAAGTACAACGGGATCTGGGGCCAATTCTCTGGATGCTTTCAAGAGAGAATTGGATAGAGTTCTTAAAGATAGCGGAGTCAAGGGATATGGGGAAAAGGCAGGAACGGGGTACTGAGTGTGGATGATCACCTATGATCATAGTGAATGGCGATGCTGGCTCGAAAGACCGAATGGCCTACTCCTGCACCTATTGTCTATTGGCTATAATCTATTGTCTAGGAGAGGTCCCAGATGATTGGAAAATTGCCAATATTACCCCACTGCACAAGAAGGGAGCAAAGCAGATTAGTGGGAACTATAGGCCGGTTAGTCTGACTTCAATGGTTGGTAATATTTTCGAGTCCATTATAAAGGATGAGGTTACGAAGCACCTAAAAGATACTAGCATGGTTAGCTGGTTGGCTGGATGGTAGAAGACAAAGAGTGGCAATAAAGGTTTTTTTTTTTTGGTTGGCTGCCAGTGACCAGCGGAGTTCCACAGGGGTCAGAGCTGGGGCCGTTACCCTTCACGTTGTATATTAAATATTTGGATGAGCGGATTGAAGGCTTTGTGGCCAAGTTTGCGGATTATACCAAAATACAGTGCCCTCCATGATGTTTGGGCCAAAGACCCATCATTTATTTATTTGCCTCTGTACTCCAATATTTGAGATTTGTAATAGAAAAATTCACATGTAGTTAAAGTGCACATTGTCAGATTTTAATAAAGGCCATTTTTATACATTTTGGTTTCACCATGTAGAAATTACAGCAGTATTTATACATAATCCCCCCATTTCAGGGCACCATAATGTTTAGGACACAGCAATGTCATGTAAATGAAGGTAGTCATGGTTAGTATATTGTTGCATATCTTTTGCACGCAATGACTGCTTGAAGTCTGTGATTCATGGACATCACCAGTTACTGGGTGTCTTTTCCAGTGATGCTCTGCCAGGCCTGTATTACAGCCGTCTTTAGCTTATACTTGTTTTGGGGGCTAGTATATAAAAGGCATGCTCAATTGCGTTCAGATCAGGTGATTCACTCGGCCACTCAAGAATTGATCAGTTTTAGCTTCGAAAATCTCCTTTGTTGCTTTAGCAGAATGTTTGGGATCATTGTCTTGCTGTAGAATGAACCATCGGCCAATGAATTTTGAGGCATTTGTTTGAACTTCAGCCGATAGGATGTATCTATACACTTCAGAATTCATTATCCTACTACCATCAGCAGTTGTATCATCAATGAAGATCAGTGAGCCAGTACCTTCAGCAGCCATACATGCCCAGGCCATAACACCCCCACCACCGTGTTTCACAGATGAGGTGGTATGCATTGGATCTTGGGAAGTCCCTTCTCTCCTCGATACTTTGCTTTTGCCATCACTCTGATATAAGTTAATCTTCGTCCCATCTGTCCACAAAACCTTTTTCCAGAACTGTGGTTGCTCTTTTAAGTACTTCTTGGCAAACTGTAACCTGACCATCCTATTTTTGCGGCTAACCAGTAGTTTGCATCTTGCAGTGTAGCCTCTATATTTCTGTTCATGAAGTCTTCTGCGGACAGTGGTCATTGACGAATCCACACCTGACTCCTGTAGAGTGTTTCTGATCTGCCGGACAGGTGTTTGGGGATTTTTCTTTATTATCGAGAGGATTGTTCTGTCATCAGCAGTGGAGGTCTTCCTTGGCCTGCCAGTCCCTTTGCAATTTGTAAGCTCACCGGTGCTCCCTCCAAAACAGTTGATTTTGGTGGTCCTAAGGTTTGGCTGATGTCTCTAACAGTTTTATTCTTGTTTCGGTCTCATAATGGCTTCTTTGACTTTCATTGGCACTATTTTGGTCCTCATGTTGATAAACAGCAATACAAGTTTCCAAAGGTGATGGAAAGACTGGAGGAAAGACGAGGTGCCGAGAGCTCTCTTGTGCTGCATTAAGGAGGCATTGAAACACACCTGTGCAATTACAAACACCTGTGAAGCCGTGGGTTAGGTGCCCTGAAATAGGGGGAATATGTATAAACACAGCTGTAATTCTACATGGGGAAACCAAAATATATAAAAATGCCCTTTAATAAAATCTGACAATGTGCACTTTAATCGCATGTGATTTTTACTATTACAAATCTCAAATTGTAGAGTACAGAGGCAAATAAATAAATGATGGGTCTTTGTTCCAAACATTATGGAGGGCACTATAGGTGGAAGCAATGGAAATAGTAAGATTAAACGAGAACTTACCAGTTCGAAGGTTGATCTTTATTTTATGAGGAGTTGCGATGAGGGATTTCGTGAAGAACCCGCCAGCACGCATGCGCGACATTCTTCAAAGCAGCGGTGTGGAATCACAGAACCAACAAGCAGAGAAATGACTTGTTATAGTAAGATTGAAGAGACTCTAATTACCAGTTGACTTTATGATCGAGGGTTGGGAGCGGAGGGCAACTCGTAAAATAAAGATTAACCTTCGAACTGGTAAGTTCTCGTTTAATCTTACTATTTCATTTCGGAGTCACGTGAGTGACTTCGTGAAGACTTCAAAGCTCTGTGATTCCATGCCCTGGACAACGTCCATGCTGTCACACACCACTTATAAGGATGGATAGGAGTAATCAACTTTCCAGACTGCTTGTACTGAAAAAATAATAATAATATTTATTAATAACGACAAAGAAAAAAACCCTCACTGGGGGGAATCTGTATGCTCTTGACCCGCATTCAGCACGGCCTCTGCGAACAATACAGGAGCGGTAACAGGTTTATTATAAAACCGTTGAAAGGTGGCTTCTTTCGCCCATCCCGCTGTGGCAAGAATATGGTCCATGGGCACCTCCATGACCCTTGCCGCCGATGTCGATGCAGCCCTGGTGGAATGGGATTTAAAGACATTAGTGTCAATACCTGCTTCATTCAAGACGATCCTGAGCCATCTGGAGACCGTCTGTACCGTCACTCCATGGTGAGGTTTTTTGTGGCTGATGAGTAGGTATTTCTCCATTCCCCTTAATTTCCGCGTCACTTTAATATAGTGGCGGATATGGGTGGCTAAACATAGCCTTGCATCAGCGGGGTATGCTGGAAACTTCAACTGCAGCCCTGTGTATCCAGGTCTATGCTGCTTGAGTAATTCATCTATAAAGAAGATTACTTTGTCTGGGGTAGAGATCATTCTGTCAATCTTGACCTTGTGAAGTGTCTGTACCCTTTGCGCTGAAGTCAGTGCCAGTAACATCACCAGCTTCAGGGTGAGTTTGTCCAATTCAAGCCCTTCCATGGGCGACCACGTCCTGAGCAGGGTTAATACTTTCCCAATATCCCAGGTGATGTTGTAACGAGGTCTTGGCATTAAATATTGGAATTAAATATTCCCCGCATGAGTTTGGACACCAGCTTGTTGGATCCTACCTCAATATTGAGGTAGAATGATAGCGCACTCCTGGCGCTGTTGATGGCACTGTAGCTGAGATGTTCGTCCTGATGCAACCCCGCCAGGAATTCCAGCACATCGGTGATAGTAACGGAGTCATATGCAATGTGGGAGCGGCCGCAATAGGTTTCCCATTTCCTGATATGTGTAAGATATTGCTGCCTGGTGGACTCCCTGCATGATGCTCCAATGGTATCCATAGTTCTTGATGATAGACCATACCGCAGTAATGGCCTGTTCAGAACCTGCAAGCCAATAATTTTAGGTGACTATGGCAGGGATGTAGTTCCCCTGAAACAGGGTTCGTCACCAATTGTGGGCAACCCTCTAAGAGGACCCATGGTTGACTGATCATATCAAGGACCACCGGATACCATGGCTGCGTAGGCCAGTCGGGTATGATAAGAATGCCTTTAGCAGCATCTGACTGTATTTTCCGCAATACCCGACTGATGAGGCAAAATGGAGGAAATGTATAGAAAAACCATTTCCCCCAATCTAGCGAGAACGCGTCCATCGCCATTGCCCCAGGATCTGGCTCCCATGATACGTATGTTGGTACCTGATGGTTCAACCGTGACGCAAAAAGGTCAATATCCGGTTTACCAAATTTGGCTGTAACTTTTGCGAATATTTGGGGATTTAACATCCACTCGATGTTGTCATTAAATTTGCGTGACCTGGTGTCCGCCACTGTATTGAGCTTACCTGGTAAATAGGTAGCTGAAATCCAAATATTCCGTTGAATACACCAGAGCCAAATTGTATCTGCCAATTCATCACATGAAATTGACCTGGTACCGCCCATATGATTTAGATATGCCACCGCAGTGGTATTATCTATTTGGAGACGGACATGAGTGTCAGTAAAGTTTGAACAATAAGCTCTAAGTCCGTGAAATGCTCCTAGCATCTCCAAATAATTTATCCCTTGTGACAACAACAGGGTAGATTCAAGGGTGTCCCATCTGCCTCCACAACTAGTGTAGTTGTCCGTGGCTCCCCAGCCATGGGAGCTTGCGTCTGTTTGTAAGTATACCATCGGATTGGGCACAATGATGGGCTTAAATGAGTCATGGATATTATCAATCCGCCATTGTAACTCAATTTTTGCCTTGAGAGGCAGCTGCATAGGTCTATCGAAATGTCCAGCGTTCAATTTTAACGCTGAGATCTTGGCTCTTTGCAAATTTTGATAATGCAAAGGTCCGTATTGGGCAGCTGGAAAAACTGCTACGATTTTCCCAATCACCTTAGCAGTTTGTCTAATTGATGGTATACTGGCGCAGACTAGATTCTTACATGCTTGAATGACATCCCCAACTTTGTTAGCTGGTATGGTGGCCATCATGCGATTGGAATCCACCGTGAATCCCAGATAATCCATGACCTGTGAAGGGCAGAACTTTGATTTATCTGGATGGATAATGAATCCCACTTTTTGAAAATTTTCAACAGTGGCTGAAACTGCCAGTTTCGCTGATTCCAGAGTGTTCCCAATAATTAGGATATCATCCAGATAAGCCATGACCATGTGCTTTTGTCTCCTCAGTGTAGCCAACACTGGTTTGAATAATTTAGTAAATAATCTGGGGGCTGTGGTAAACCCATTTGGCAAAGCTTTGTATTGCCAGAGCTGATCCATCCAGGTAAACTTCAAGAACTTCCTGTGATGTTTCTGAATGGATACTGAATAGTATGCATCTTTTAAATCAATGCATGCCATGAAGCAGCCCTCAGAAATCAAAGATTTGGCTGTTTCGAACGTGTCCATTTTGAAATGGGTATATTTTACAAAAGTATTCAAATGGGTCAGATCAATAATAACCCGACATCCTCCATCCTTCTTGGTTTTTGTGAATATGTTAGATACAAATTCAATTGGTTCGTGTATAGTTCTTTCTATCACGCCTTTTTCTTGTAGCCTCAAGATTTCAGCATAGCCTACTGCCGTTTCCTTGCTGGACAGTGTAAATTTGCGATTTGGCATATGCTGGGGTGGAGGAATTTGACCATTGATGAATTCAATCTCATGGCCTTGAATACTTTGTAACATAAACTCATCAGAAGTGATGGTTTCCCATGCCTCCTTAAAGAACCGTAGTCTACCACCAACATGTGAAGTTAGACATGCAAGTGCATGAAATCCAGACCGCCTTACCTTCATGGTTATCGGCGGTCCCTGACATGTTTGGTGGGACGTGGAGGTGCTGGGTTGAGCTGATAATGCGGAGTCCGCATTTTCCATGCTGGCCGCTGTGGGCCTAGCCCTAAAAAAGGCCTGGGCTGTTGAGGCTGCTGATATTGCGGCGGCGCTGGAGCGTAGGTCCTTGCTGGCCTAATGGCAGGGCCTCGTGGCCTGAAGAATGGTACTTTCCTGGCCGGCTGTCTGGTCAAGGTATGTGACCTCATAAGACCCACCGTCTTTGCATGGTCATCCAACTCCTTAACCTGCTTCGGGAGGTCCTCCCCGAACAACTGTCTGGGTGGTGCCGTAGGGAGTACTCTGCATAGCCCCGCGAATTTGGGGTTCAATGTGGGCTTGATAATGCTTTTCCTGAATGCATTAATTTCATACTGTGTATTACACAGCAGTGCCAGAGCATCCTCTTGCTCGGTGTTCAGATCCATACCGTCCACCGACCTCGCAAAAGCGGTAATCCCAGCAGTGAGCAATTTCAGGATCCTTTGCAACGTCATTTCCTGAGCTCTGATGCCTGGGCTAATATTGCCCCAAATCGACATGTTTACGATAGGCACATTGAGGGAGTTGCAATTACCTGGCGCCTTGTGCCTGTTCATGGCCTCCGCAAGGACCTGCTCTTGAAGTTGATGGTTCGTGAGGAAGTCAATGGTAGCAGCCAGTTTGGAGTTGAGGGGTTGTCCTGACGATTCAGGTAGTGCAAACTTGGCTGCCACGTCCAGGAGCTCCTCCTGAGGGACCTCAGGTGCTGTTGGTACGTGGACCAAGATCTCCTCATCTTCTGGCTGTCTCATGCTTTTTGTTGATGACGGGGATATATCCATGTGTCCCCTGGAACCAAACATTTCCCGCCTTTGACTTTGCTGCAGGATAAGTTCCATCATCCTCTCCATCCTGTCAATTCGCCCTTCGCTATGCGAGAACGGGCGGTCGGAGTCCTCATGCCCAAAGGAACTTCTGAGGCTCCTGTCATCGGCCCGTACCTCGTTGAGGTAATCTCGGTGCCGGAATGAAACGTCGCTACCAGCCGCCTCAGCGAAACTGAACGACTCCCGCGCGGATCTGCTCATGCGCCTCCTTTTGGCTGAGCTAGGTCCCGCTGCCTCCAAGGGCAAAAGCGGTGAGAGGTCGGCACCCAACGCCGCGGTGTGGTAACCCGACATCCGCGCGGGCTTGCCGACTGTCCTTAATCTGGACCCAGACGGCGTACGGTCCCGTCCTGCCGCCAACGGGGGACGCGGTGACCGTTGCGTGACTCCACCTGTGCGACTCTTCCTGGTCCTGCTGGGTGGTGAGTCTACACTGGTCCTCTCAGGTCTGCCAGTGGACTTGAGTCTCGCCAATCCACCAGTCCGCAATCTAGCAGCCTCTGGTGAAACCTCCGCCCGCGAAGGGCTAGGTAGACGGGCTCTATCCCTGGCTTTTCCGCGAGGGCTCAGGGAGAAGGGCCGTGCAGCAGCACGTGAACCCTGTTTGCCCGGGTCAACCAACGATCCCGTTGGTGACAATGAGATGGAGTCAGGGTCTGCCTGCTCCGGCGCTGTACCGATGTCCTGCTCTGCAGGACCCTCGCTAGAGCTTAGGTGTGTCGGTGGGTCGGGTCCTGTGAAAACAGGGCTCCCCGACTTACGCGCCTTTTTCCCGGCCCGACTAGCGGGTGCTGCCGTTGAAGAGGGCTCCGGGATAGGTGGCCGGCGACTCCTTACGGACGTCCTGCGGCCCTTACTCCTTCTATCCATGTCCCTGCTGGAGAGAAAAAACACTCAATACAACAAGAACAACCAACTCAAGGTTGCCTATACTTACCTGAGTGGCCCTTATGAAGGGCTGGTGGTGAGCCGCGCTCCACCTCCAGCCGTCGACTGCAATGCGTTGCGCATGCGTGCTGGCGGGTTCTTCACGAAGTCACTCACGTGACTCCAAAATGAAATAGAGAAAGCAGGGCCTCTGGAGGAGGACTTGGACAGGTTGGGAGGGTGGGCAGAGAAGTGGCAGATGGAATATAGTGGAGCAAAGTGTGGAGCACTGCATTTTGGTGGTAGGAATAAAGGCATAGAGTATTTTCTAAATAGGGTGAGAATCAAGAAATCGGATATGCAAACTTGGGACTTGGGAGTGCTGGAGCAGGATTCATACAGAATAGATACAGAATAGTGAAAGGCTTGGATAGAGTGGATGTGGAGAGGATGTTTCCTCCCATTTACTCCTACTGCAAAGAGTAGGAGTAAACGGGTCCTTTTCAGGAATGTAGGCAGTGACTAGTACAGCAAGGCTCAGTGCTGGGACCCCAGCTATTTACAATATATTTTAATGATTTGGATGAGGGAATTGAATGCAACATCTCCAAGTTTGCGGATGACACAAAGCTGGGGGGCAGTGTTAGCTGTGAGGAGGATGCTAGGATGCTGCAAGGTGACTTGGATAGGCTGGGTGAGTGGGCAAATGCATTGCAGATGCAGTATAATGTGGATAAATGTGAGGTTATCCACTTTGGTGGCAAAAACAGGAAAGTAGACTATTATCTGAATGGTGGCCGATTAGGAAAAGGGGAGATGCAACGAGACCTGGGTGTCATGGTACACCAGTCATTGAAAGTAGGCATGCAGGTGCAGCAGGCAGTGAAGAAAGCGAATGGTATGTTAGTATTCATAACAAATGGATTTGAGTATAGGAGCAGGGAGGTTCTACTGCAGTTGTACAGGGTCTTGGTGAGACCACACCTGGAGTATTACGTACAGTTTTGGTCTCCAAATCTGAGGAAAGACATTCTTGCCATGGAGGGAGTACAGAGAAGGTTCACCAAACTGATTCCTGGTATGTCAGGGCTTTCATATGAAGAAAGACTGGATAGACTCAGCTTGTACTCGCCAGAATTTAGAAGATTGAGGAGCGATCTTATAGAAACTTACACAATTCTTAAGGGGTTGGACAGGCTAGATGCAGGAAGATTGTTCCCGATGTTGGGGAGGTCCAGGACAAGGGGTCACAGATTAAGGATAAGGGGGAAGTCTTTTAGGACCGAGATGAGAAAAACATTTTTCACACAGAGAGTGGTGAATCTCTGGAATTCTCTTCCACAGAAGGTAGTTGAGGCTAGTTCATTGGCTATATTTAAGAGGGAGTTAGATGTGGCCTTTATGGCTATAGGGATCAGGGGGTATGGAGGGAAGGCAGGTACGGGATACTGAGTTGGATGATCAGCCATGATCGTATTGAAAGGCGGTGCAGGCTCGAATGGCCGAATAGCCTACTCCTGCACTTATTTTCTATGTTTCTACTTGGGGGAGCCTAGGACTAGAGGTGTTAGTCTTAGAATTATAGGACGTTCTATTAGGAAGGAGATAAGGAGAATTTTATTTCGACAGAGGGTGGTGAATCTGTGGAGTTATTTGCCACAGAAAGCTGTGGAAGACAAGTCAATGGATATTTATTAAGGCAGAGATAGATAGATTTTTGTTTAGTACAGGTATCAGAAGTTATGGGGAGAAGGCAGGAGAATGGGTTAGGTGGGAGATATCAATCAGCCATGATTAAATGATGGAGTAGACTTGATAGACTGAATGGCCTAATTCTACTCCTATCATATATGACCTTATGATCAGTTTCATAGACAAAGTCCAATGTCCTCATTGGGGTAGAGGTGAAGGCAGTGCCCTAGCTTATAGAAGCCTGATAATAGATGGGAAGAAGCTGTTCCTGATTCTGGTGGTGTGCGCTTTCAAGCTTCTACACCTTCTGCCCGACGGGAGAGGGGAGAAAGAAGACCAGGAAGTAACAAGTCTTTGATTATTTTGGCTGTTTTCCCTTTTTCCCGGGGGGAAACGTCAAAGACTGGTGGGGATAACCGTCAGGTGAAAGGGATCGTGTAAATTTTTCTTTGAAATGCAGTCACATGTGCCCAGAGAGTCTGAATATCCCTTGACTAACTTTAATTTGTGTTTGCATGTCTTGGAAAACATTCATGGAGAGAAAAACACAATCGACCAAGCCGTAGAATTTTTTTTAAATGGTGATGATCTTTATTATTTTGTGAATTTGGTGTCTCGAGGCACTTTCCACAATGAAGACATCAAACAATAAATATTAATTAACGTCCACAGAAAATGTTCTGTTAAAAAGTTTCAACAAAGGAAATGACATTTCGACATTTATTAATGCCATTCAACTGTATCAAAATGTATAAATAAAAATGTGCTTGCTGTGTGAGATGTTAATAAAAGTGTTGGAACTGTTCGATACCGAGAGAGTGGCCTTCTCTTTAAGTCTTTTTGGCCATTGACTTGAACTCTGCAATGCAAGACAAAGATTCAGAATGAACACATATGGAAAAAGGGCAACACTGTCAATAAAAGTTACACTTCAAATCTTAATGCCTGCATTTGTTCTCACCCCCATCATTGGTTCAACTTGAAACAAGACCATTGTATTAACTATTGATTTAATTTCGCTGTGCCAATTGGCACAGTGACAAATAAATGCATCTCATCATCTCATCTCATCTCATAAATGAAGAAAAGGGATAGTTCAAGGACCGCGGGGCATGGATTTAAAAATAAGGGCAGCACAGTGGCAGAGCAGGTAGAGCTGCTGCCTCACAGCACCAGAGACCCGAGTTTGTACGTTCTCCACGTGAACCCGAGTGGATTTCCTCCGGGTGCTCTGGTTTCCTCCTACATTTCAAGGATGTGGGGGTTTGAATGTTAATTATGCTCTGTAAGTTACCCTTAGTGGTTAGTGAAACGTGGGGTAACATAGAACTAGAGTGAGCGGGTGGTGAATGGTTGGCATGGACTCAAAGTGCTTGTTTCTCTGTTGCATCTCTAAAATCTAAAACTAATATTAAAATTAAATTCAATCCAAAAAGATATGGACAATACGAGGGAAAAATTGTGACTCAGGGATTTCACTGTGGAAACTAAATGCCTTGCAATGATTTAATGGGATAGGCATTTGAGAATGAATAATTAGTAGCGATATAGGAAAAAGGGAATGGGATAAAGGAAATTGTTTCACAAGAAGCCACATAGAATCAATGGCTGAAAACCTTCTGTGAATAGCCATTCTATGACCCGATGATTGTCTTGGTATATGATCTTAGAATGTTATCACGGGGGGGGGGGGGGGGGGGGGAGACTATTTGGCCAATCACATCCATGCTAGCTGGAAAAGGGGCCAGTCAATCTGTTCCCATTGCCCGGCTGTGGTCCATCAGTTCTGGTTTTGTATGGGGAACACTGTTTCTCAATATAGTCCTGTTCTCTGTAAACTGGGTCATTCCCAGGATTTGGCTGATGGTCCATGCTTGGGGTCAGGGCACTGAGGGGTGTTGTGGGAGGGGCGGGAATTACAATTGGATTCAATGGGCCGGCCCTCAGTGGTGTGAAGACACATGTTTTCTTGCTGGATGGTAACTGTACCCTTTGCTCTCCACTCCAGGGAATGATATGATACGCAACCCAGTTATACAATTATAGAGAAACATGGATAGATGATGTTTTAGCTTGGAACCCTTTTTCAGACTGGTTATAGTTTTTGGGGGGGGGGGGGGGAAGAAAGACTTTTTGGGTCAGGTTCCTTCTTCAGACGATCTTTACTTTAGTTTATCGTCACACTTGCTGTGGTAGAGTGAAAATATTTTTGTCACATGGTATCCAGTCAGAGGAAAGACTACATGATTACAATCGAGTCGTCCACAGTGTACAGATCTGGATAAATTGAATAATGTTTAGTGCCAGATTCAGTCCAGTAAAGTCTGATGAACGATAGTCCAAGGGTCTCCAATGAGGTAGAGGTAGATGGTTGGTCAAGATGGCTCTCTAGTTGTTCATGGGGATGGTTCAGTTACCTGATACTACTCCCCTCTGCTACAATCGGTCTGAAAAACAGTTCCGACCCGAAACATCACCTATCTATGTTCTCACTTTCACAGTGATGCTTGCTGTTCGTCCTGCTGAATTACTCCAGCTGTTTGTGTATTAAATAAGATATCCCTAGACTATCCAATACTGACCATCAAAAGGATTGCAAAAATATTTAACTCACCATCAACGCCGATCTTGCCATCATGATCACTATCTCCAGCAGCAAGAAAATCACTGGTCTCCTTGTCATTCAGAACGCGGGCACTGTCAGAGAAACACTTCAGGAAGTTTCTGAAAAAAAGAGAAGGAAGCAAATCAATCAATGACATCGACGAGAGACACAAAATGTTGGAGTAACTCAGTGAGTCAGGCAACATCTTTGAGGAAAGGAATATGTGATGTTTCTGATCGAGACCTTTCTTCAGACTGAGAGTCGGGGGAAAGGAAAATGAGAGATATAGATGGTACAAAGAAAAAATGAATGGAAAATATGCAGAAAGCAACAATGATCAAGGAAAGGTGGAGCCCACAATGGTACATTGTTGGCTGTGGGAAAGATGATAACGAGTTATGCAGACAGTGAAACTTGATAGGACAACAGTAAAACTGGTGGGACGATAACCAGGGTGAGGGAGGGATGGAGAGAGAGGAGAAGCAAGGGTTGCTTGAAGCTGGGGAAATCAATATTCATACCGCTGGGTTGTAAGCTGCCCAAGCAAAATGGGCTAACACTCTCTGCGGTTGAGAAGAATGTAAGGTGATTGCATGCAGGCAAACAAAATTCTGACCAAGTGAGTCAGTCTGTGAAATGTCCAGTTGTTGGGCACAAGACAAACTGTGGGCTGTTTAGGAATGAGTTGATGAAGTTTCTGTACTCATTGTAGTTGGAATCTGGAGATACTCAGTGGTAGAGTGTCGGGAGATAGCATGCAGAAAGCATTCGTATACTCAGTCACAGTCACTCCTGAACACTAAGAGAAATGGAGATTGGGTGGAAAGATTATTGTGGTACCAAATCTTATTCAAAGGTGGTGCAGACTGCTGGTCATGTGTTCCTTATGGTATTGGGAGTGATTATTCATAACAAGGCTGGTTGCATATTACCATATATTAATACATTATATTAATTTAGGGGCAGTACATTAACGCAGCTGGTGGAGCTGCTGCCTCTAAGCACCAGAGCCCTGGGTACAATCCTGACCTCGGGTGCTGTCTGTACAGAGTTTGCACGTTCTCTCTCTGACCGGGTGGGTTTCCTTCCCAGTGACCCGGTTTCCCCCCACATCCCAAAGACGAGCTGGTTTGTCGGTTAATTGGCCCGCTGTATGGGGAGTGGAGAAGGTGGTGGGATAAAATAGAACTAGTGTGAACAGGTGATTGATGGTCGGCGTGGTCTGAAGGGCTTGTCTCCGTGCTGTATTTCCAAACTAACCATTAATGGGGGTACAGTGGTATTGAGGCAAAGAGTTAGTCATGGTCATATTGAATGGCAGCACAGTTTCAAAGGACCAAATGGCCTGCTCCTACTTTTTATACATTATTTTAAGCAGATCACATTCAGGAGGGTAAACACAATCAGCACCATATATATCAACACTTCATTCACATAGATCATGCATCTTGCACCTACACCTTCTCTCCTACATAGTGTGGGCAGTAGATGCTAGAATCTAAAGTAAAGGGCTGGAGAGACACGGTGGGTCAGGCGGCATCTGTGGAGGGAAGATTGGAAGAAGTGTCTTGACCCTGAAATGCTGTTAGCCCATTTCCCCTCCTCAGATGCTGCCTGAACCAACAGGTTGCTCCAACACTGTGTATGTGATACTCTTATGAGCACAGTTACTGCCTAATGGACTGAATGGCCTAATGCTGCTCCTATGTTTAAAGGTCTTATGGTCTACTGTCCAGTGATGAAACTGCAACTATACCCAGGGTTCAGTGAAAGCCTGTGGCAATACATGGGACAAGCAGGCAACAATCACAACTATGGACTGTACATTCACAAAGAATATCAATGACAATTCGTCTCCAGTTGACCTTAAACTGATGCAAATGTTATTTCCAATAAAACAGAAATTGCTTATGTTCAGTTTTGATCACCATGTTATAGGAAAGATGTTGTTAATCTGGAAAGGCTGCAGAGAAGATTGACGAGGATTTTGCCTGGAGTCCAGGGCCTGGGCTATAGGGAGAGGTTATTCCTTGAAGTGCAGGAAGATGAGGGCTGATCTTATAGAGGTGTATAAGATCATGAGAGGAATGGGATAGGGTAAATGTAGTCTTTTGCCCAGAGTAGGAGAATCAAGAACCAGAGGATATAAGGTGAGGGGGGGGGGGGGGAGATTTAAAAGGAGCCCGAGTGGTAACTTTTTTACACAAATGGGTATATGGAGCAAGCTGCCGGGAGAGATAGTTGAGCCACGTATTATGGTTTCACAGACATTTGGACAGGCACATGGATCGAACAGGTTTAGAGGGATATGAGGCAAACACTTGCAGGTGGGACTAGTGTAGATGGGGCATGTTGGGCGGCGTGGGCAGGTTGGGCCGAGGGGGCCTGTTTCCACGCTGTATCTATCCCAGTCTGTTTTGCAGTCACTTGTATCAACCTCCTCGGATCTTCAAGGGAGCACAGAGGCACAGAGCAGGTGCCAAATATCGATCGACTCTAATTGTAGTTGGGTTTTTTTTTAAAGCACAAAGTGCTGCAAGGACACAGCCGGCCAGGCAGCATTTATGGAGGGAATGGACAGACGACATTTCGGGTTGAGAAGCCCAGACTTGAAACGTCGCCTGTCCCATTCCCTCCACAGATGCTGCCTGGCCCGCTGACTTCCTCCAGCACTGTGTGCGTTTTCCTCGCGGTTCTAGCAACTGCCGTTCCTGGTGCCTTGGTTTTCATTTTCCCGTGTGGCTTGTACGGCCAAAAGGCAAAGTTACCTCCCCTCGACCTGACCCCTGATCCGTTGGTTTTGAATTCATTGGAAGATTTCAGGAAATGAAAAAAAGATTGCAAGTCAACGTTAAAGCAGGAAGCCCCGCGGCATCAGCGACGTGCAGTCGGAGAAAGAGTCGGCGCTTACTTTAGTTCTTCCACCTCAATGTAGCCACTGTGATCCCCGTCCAAGACGTCGAAGATTGTGGCAAGTTCGTCGTCAGTCTTCTTACTGAGGCCACTCGCTTTGAAAAAGGCGGTGTGGTGGAAACCAGCTGTTAATTGAGATGGAGAGGGGGATAGAGAGGGAGAAAGAGACAGAGAGAGAGAGAGAAAGATAAAGATAAAGAGAAAGAGAAAGAGATTGAAGCAACCGGTCGAGGCGCAAGCATTCTGGTGTGGCTACACCCACTGGGATCCCTTTTCCCTCCACCCCCCTTCTCCCCCTCCCCACCTCCCCTTCTTCCATTTCCTCTTCTCCTTTCCTTTCCCCTCCCTCCCCCCTACCCCACCTCCCAGCTCCGCCACTCCCCACCGCCTTCCCTTTTCTCTTCCCTTCCCCCCCCTTCTGTCTCCCCCTCCTTCCTCGCCACCCTTTTACAACTCCCCTCACCTCTCCCGACTCCATTCCCCCCTCCCCACACCTCCCTGCGCCTTCCCCTCGCCCCACTTCCCATCCCCCTCCCCTCTCTCCACACCCTCCCCTCCCTTTCACCTTCCCCTCGCTTCTCCTCCTCCTCCTCCCCACCCCATCCTCCTCTCCCCAGCCCTCTCTCCACACCTTCCCCCCCCCTCCCAACCCTCACCTCTCTTTCACCCTCCCTCCCCCCTCACGCCTTCTTCCCTCCCACCCGTCCCTTTCACCCTTCTTCCCCAAATCTCTTCTCACCACCCTCACCCTTTCTCTCCCCTCTCGATACCATCTCTCAATAATCTCAGCTCAACTGCATCCAATTGCAGACCCATACCCTTCCCCAGTTCCACCCCCTCCACCAGCTCCTGACGGTCAACTAGTACTATACAAGCCAATACTTGCAGTGCTACAAGTACTATACTGTACTATTTTATTCTATACAAGAATAAAACGATTCTATTATTTTTATTATTACTATGGTGTATTACTATTTATATTATCATTTATTACTATTGTTAATATTATTACGACTATTTTTTCTATACAAATGCTATTTTATACTGGGAGCACTTGAAGTACCCCTAAACACCCCCCAGAGAACTGAAGCTGCGATTAGTACCGCAGCCTAATACTGCACTAATGCTTAAAAATATGCTTAATGCTTAAAAATATACTTCACCAGCGCACTGTTCCAGGGCTTTGGTGATGTCGGCGGGGTTAAGAATGGAGGTGATCTTGGAAGACATGGTGAAGCTGGAAAATAACAATGAACAAAGAAAATGATGAATCACTCAGTCGCATCTTCAGCAATCCCTAAGCATTTTTTTTTCCTTTTAAACTCTAGGTCTTCAAACCAAATGTCCCGACAATGAGAGGCAACAGCTTAGTATCTCCACGCGGAGAGGATCTCGCTGTCTCGTCTTCTCTCCCTTCTGGGGAACTGTGGACCTCGAGGTCCTCCAGGAACCGAACCCCTCTCCTCGCAAGCCAGGCGGTCCAACTTTTTTAAGTTCCAATCGGCCGTGCAAGCGACCTTCCATCGCTCCAGAGAGTCCATGGTTTTTTTCAAAAGGGGGATAAAAAAAGTTGGTTATCTGGCGTTCCAGGTTGGGTCGAAGAGCGGACGAGCTTGCCAAAGACTAGGACTTGTCCGACTCGGGCGCTGAAGGTTGCTGGAAGAATTGATCCCGTTTTGAAAAAAAAGATCAGAAGGTAGAGTGAGAGGTCTGGAGTAACTCACCTGCTTTCTTGTTCTTCTCCCTTTGCAAAGACCGATCGGCAGGTGTAAAGGAACAGTGCCGCCCTGATGTGAGCGATTCTTTATATATGCTCCATTCTGCACAGCGTTTGCAAAAATTCAAATCTCAGCGTCATCGCGTCTCCTTCAACATGGAGAGGGGATCAGTGTCAAATGAACCTACCAGCTAATCATTTTCTACATCTATTTTTATCCGTGCAGAATTTATATTTAATAACAATCAATAACTTGCCATGCTGCCCAGAAGCCTCAGGGGGAAGGTTTTTATCAAATTCCAAACGATGCCATAAAAATGGTCCTAATCGTTTGCATGTTTGGAAAAAAAAAGATACTTTACTCAGCTAGATAATGCTCAGCTAGATAATGCCTTATGTATTGCCCCACACACTTCTTATACTTGAGGTTAGGATACCGTTCAGTTGGAAGAATCACACGCAGCCTTCACTGGGTTCCACTGCATTACATGGGGCCTTTAACTCCTCAAGTCAATGCTGAATCTTTGAAGGTTGATGGGACATTTGATAGAAGTTTAGAAAATTATGAGAGACATAGATAGGGTAAACTTGTTCCCAGGGTGGAAATATCAAAGACTAGAGGGCATACTATGAAAGAGACAACGTTTAATGGAGGTTTGTGAGGGTAGATTTGATAGAGGTTTATAAAATGTTAAGAGGCATAGAAAAGGCGTAGCATCAGAACCTTTGTTCCCAGGATGGAAATGCCAAAGACTAGAGGGTATAGGTTTAAAATGAAAGGGCCACATTTTGATGGAGATGTGTGGGGCAGGTCTTTTTGCACAGAGAGTGATAGGTGTCTGCAAGGTGGAATCGCATGTAGATAGGGTGGTAAAGAAAGCTTTTGGTGTGCTGGCCTTTATAAATCAGAGCATTGAATATAGGAGTAGGGAAGTAATGTTAAAATTGTACAAGGCATTGGTAAGACCAATTCTGGAGTATGGTGTACAATTTTGGTTGCCTAATTATAGGAAGGATTTCAACAAAATAGAGAGAGTACAGAGGAGATTTACTAGAATGTTGCCTGGGTTCCAGCAACTAAGTTACAGAGAAAGGTTGAACAAGTTAGGTCTTTATTCTTTGGCGCGCAGAAGGTTAAGGGGGGACTTGATTGAGGTCTTTAAAATGATGAAAGGGATAGACAGAGTTGACGTGGATAAGCTTTTCCCATTGAGGGTAGGAAAGATTCAAACAACAGGGCATGACATGAGAATTAAGGGACAGAAGCTTAGGGGTAACATGAGGGGGAACCTCTTTACTCAGAGAGTGGTGGCTGTGTGGAATGATCTTCCTGCAGAAGTGGTGGAGGCAGGATCGATTTTAACATTTAAAAGTAAAGTGGATAGGTATATGGACGGGAAGGGAATGGAGGGGTATGGTCTGCGTGCAGGTAGATGGGACTAGGGGAAAATAAATGGTCGGCACAGACTGGAAGGGCTGAGAAGGCCTGTTTCCGTGCTGTAATTGTTATATGGTTATATGGTCTGGAAGCGCTGCCAGAGGTGGTGGTGGAGGCAGATACAATAATGGTATTGATAAGGCTTTTAGATCGGCACACAGATATGCAGGGAACAGAGGTGTCTGGATCATGTCCATGAAGATGAGATGCATCTTGTTTGGCACAGACATTGTCTGTAAGCCGAATAGCCTCTTTCTGTCCTGCACTGTACAGTTCTATGTTCTATAAATGATACATAAAATGTTTAATACTAAGATTAGGGGTGGGTGGAGTTTGAATTTCCACACCATGTAAATGGTTTACCGTTTACAACATTCTGTAACTGAATCATATTATTTTACGACAGTGAAAAAGGCCATTTAGCCCATCATAGCCATGCTTTCCCACAAAACAGTCCCATTCCTCTCGCCAAATAGTTTTGCCTTTAATCTGCTCGTCTCTGTACCTCTATGAACCCCCCCCCCCCCAGATTTGACCATTTATCTACATTTCCTGGGTGTACACGTAGCCTTTTCATCCCCGTCATTATCTCTTGTCTCCACGACCATTGGGAAGAGATACAGAGGCTTACAAGAGATACAAAAGCACGTACAGTACCACTAGACTCAAGAACAGTTCTTCCTCTCTCTTATCAGACTTATGAACGGTTCTCCCATAAGTTAGGGAGTAGTCCTGATCTTCCGACCAACCTCACTTTGGATGCTGCACTTTTTCTCTGAAACTATATCGCTATGATGCTGCAAAACTATATTCTCCACTGTGGTATTTTTGCCTTGGTCTACCTGTTGTACTTGTGTTTTGCTTGATTGTACGCAGGTGTTGTATTATTTGGTTTAACTGGATAGCTTGAAACAAAAGCTTTTCACTGTATCTCGGCACACATGACGATAATAGTTGAGTTTAGTTTAGTTTGGAGATACAGCATGGAAACTGGCCTTTTGGCCATGCCAAGTAACTATTACTAGTTCTATTCAACATACGAGGGACAATTAACAGAACTGTGATTGCCAATTAACCTACAAACTCCACCTGTCATTTGGTTGTGCGAGGAAACCACAGCACCCGGAGAAAACCCATGCGATCACATGGAGAATGTACAAACTCTGTACAGGCAGCACCCGAGGTCAGGATCAAACCCGGGTCTCTAGCACTGTAAAGCAGCAACTCTACCGCTGCACCACTGTGATGTCCAAAATCAATACTAAGTCAGTACCACACCAGCACCAGCACCAGCACCAGCACCAGCACCAGCACCAGCACCAGCACCAACACCAGCACCAGCACCAGCACCAGCACCAACACCAACACCAACACCAACACCAACACCAACACCAACACCAACACCAACACCAACACCAGCACCAGCACCAGCACCAGCACCAGCACCAGCACCAGCACCAGCACCAGCACCAGCACCAGCACCAGCACCAGCACCAGCACCAGTGGCAAGTTTACCAACCAACCTGCACATCTTTGGGATGTAGTAGGAAATGAGGGCACCAAGGAGAAACCCATGCAGTCACAGGGAGAATGTGCAAACTCCACATGGACAGTTTTGGAGGGCAGGATTGAACTGGGGTCGCGGGAGCTGAGAGGCAGTGGTCACTGGGCCATCCATATTGTACCAGAATTGAGTTTCCTACTTTTAAATTTGAGTGTGTGTATCATTGAGGTGAATTAGTTTCCAAGTGCAAAACTCTCCAATCATTCATTAGATGCTGCTGCATTAAATGGGGCTTTTGGCCCAAGTAGGCCATGCTGGCTCGTTGACAAAAGCGCTTCCCTGTCCTTGCCCTGTTGGCATGCTATCTTGTCCTCATCAAATATTTATCCATTTGGAGTAAAGAGTTGCAGTGTCATACAGCACGGAAACAGCTACTTTACCCAAACTTGTCCATGCCACCGAGACGTCAACCAGTTGCCCATATTTGGCCCATACCCCTTTCCTGTCCATGAACCTGTCCAAATGTCTTTCAAACATTGTAATTGTACCAGCCTCTACCACTTCCTCTGGCAGCTCATTCCAGATACCCTTCTGAATCTTTACTACATCTTTTCTAGCTTAATTACCTTCTGGGCAACACAAGGCACAGCTGGTAGAGTCACTATCTCACAGCATCAGAGACCCAGGCTCGATCCTGACCTTAGGTGCAGTCAGTGTAGAGTTTGCATGTTCTCCCTGTTACCGAGTGGGTTTCCTCCTGGTGATCCGGTTTCCTCTCACATCCCAAAGATGTACAGGTTTGTAGATTCATTGGCCCACTGTAAATTGCCCCTGTTGTAGAGGGAGCGGATGAGAAAGTGAGATACCACTTCAGTTCCTGAAGTCAACAACTAACTCCTTTGTCTTGCTGACATTGAGGGAGAGGTTGTTGTCTTGACACCATGTTATTAAGCTTTGTACCTACTTCCTGAACTCCATTTCATCATTGTTTGAGATCTGGCCCATGATGGTGCTGTAATCTGCAAACTTGTAAATGGAGTTACAGCAGAATTTAGCTGTACAGTCATGAGTTTCATAATTAAAAGGCTTAGTTCCAAGTTATAGATTAGTAGTTAGAGCAATAGAATCATAGTTATACAAGTTATACAACGCTGAAGCAGGCTTCTTGACTTACATTGTCCATGCTGACCAAGGTGCCTCCCTGAACTAGTCACATTTACCCACATTTGACCCATATCCCTCTAAACCTTTTCTATCCATATATCTGTTCAAATGCCTTTTAAATGTTGTGTATAATACCAGCCTCTACCATGTCCTCTTGCAGCTCATTCCATGTACCCATCACTCTGTCGGAAAATATGCTCCTCGGGCCCTCTTTAAATCTTTCCCATCTCAACTAGCTAATGTTCAAATTGGCTCCAATCTTATTGAATGGGAAATGGGATCGAATTCAGCACAGCTGAATTCTTGTTACTTGTGCTAACTTAATTGAATTATTTTTGCTAGAAAGCAAACATTCCAATTCCTTGCATTTGAACAGAATAATTGCCCTTGTATTTAGTTATCACCTATCACCAACCTTATCATTTGATCTGCAGAATTTGATTGAAGATGGACCTGTTGCTGATATTGATAGCAGCCACTGGCGATCTTAGAGTGAGTGTTAGCAGTTTTATAGCTGGCAATTCATACAAGTTTTCTGTCTACTGCTGGCTGATTTACATCTTGAATTGGTGACTCGTATATTTTTTTGAAAGAAAAAAATGATTCATGAATGTAATTACAGTCAGCTGTAGTTTATCATACAGCACTAACTTATGTTTCAGCTTTCACTCCGTGGCCTTTGGCGGGGATTTTTGTTTAGTATAGTTTAGTTTATTGTCATGTGTATCGAGGTACAGTGCAAAGCTTCTGTGGTGTGCTAACCAGTCAGCGGAAAGACTATACATGATTTGAATCGAGTCATCCACAGTTCTGAGTGGCACTGCGGTGCCCGCTCAATTGCAATCTCTGACATGCATAAGAGAGGTTAAACTGGCTTCTTAACTACGCAAAAGTGCTTGTGGCATCGCTTTGGAGAGAAGCAGAGTTGTTCTTCTCAATGCTCTGGCCAGTGTTCGCACCCAGTGTCCCGCATGCAGCAAGCGGGACCAAACCAGCAGCAGGGGCCGCGCGGTGGTCGGGTGAGTGGCGCAACGCGGCGCAAAGTGAGGCGAACTTGGAGCGAAGTCTTAAAGGTAAGTTCACCAGAACAGAGAGGGACACACACAGAGGGGCACAGAGGCACACACACACACAGAGGGCCACGGAGCCACGCACAGAGTGGGTCACGGAGGCACGACGTCGAGGCGGTGTGTAATGCGTCGAGGCGACAGCGAGCCGACAAGCCGTTGCCGTGCGGAATTTTTGAACATGGTCAGTTTTTCGGAGCCCCACGTGGTGTCGGGACAAACTCCGCACAATTCCACACGGCTCCGGCGATCGAAGTGGGACCGGCCCCGCGACGCCGGACGGCTCAAGCGACCACGTTAGGTCGCGCTCATCGCATGGAGTTGCATGCTGGTGGGACAGGCCCTTAAAAAGCAGGTACAAAGTGCTTGAGCAACTCAGCGGGTCAGGCAGCATCTCTGGAGAACATGGATAAGTCACGTTTCAGGTCGGAACCCTTCTTCAACCTTTGTGGAGTCTGAGTGGAGTTGGAAGAAGGGACTCGAAAGGTCACTCATCCATGTTCTCCAGAGATGTTGCACGGCTCGCTGAGTTACTCCAGCACTTTGTGCCTTAATGTGTAAACCAGTATCTACAGTTCCTTGTGTCAAGTCTGAAGAAGAGTCCCGTGTCAAAACGTCTCCTATCCATGTTCTCCAGATATGCTGCCTGACCCATGGAGTTACTCTCGCACTCTGGGTCTTTTTTTGTAAACCAGCATCTGTTATTCCTTGTGTCTACTCTCTCACTATAAAACAGATTATCTTGCTAGCACATCCTTGTTTTTAGCTGCATGTAATTTGGCAGATGCAGTTTGTCTTTACAACAGTGATTATGCATCAAAATTATATTATTGGCTGCAACGTACTTTGGCAAATCCTAAAGTCATGAATGACGCTACGTATAAAGTGGTGGCGCTTGTAGTAGCAGCGGCTCGCCTGCAGTCCATCTGTTTTTCTTTTTTTGTTGTTTTTTAGTCTTGTTTTAGCTTGTTAATTTAAGTCATGTAATGTATGTGTGTGGGAGTGGTGGGAGAAACGTTTTAGTCTCTTCCTTTTGGGGGGGGACGTGACTTTTCTTGTTGTATCCCCCGTCTCCGTCTCCGTCTGCGCTGAGGCCTAATGGCGGAGCTGACAGCCTCCAACTGCGACCGACTTCGAGGCTCCGGAGGCAGAGCCAGCCAGGACTTACCAGCGCGGGGCTGCCCGACTTCGGGGCTGCGGCGGGTTCTGGCATTCCGGCGTTCCGGCGGCCCGACTCGGAGCTGTGGCGGCTTTTCGGTGGCGATGGCGGCGGCAGCGACTTCGGAGGTTCGGCCGCGGGCCCAGCGGACGACATCGTCAGGAGCTCGCAGGTCACAGGTTGGTGACCTGTTTTTCCGGAGCTCCCACGGCAACAGCTGCGTCCGCTGGACTGGAGGGCGGCAGCTTCGGCAGCTTCGACCGGCCCGGGCCGCGGAGTTGAACCGGCCCGTTCGCGGAGCGCGGTTCAGCCGCATGACTTATTTACATCACCCGGTGGGGTTCCTTCAGCGCAGAGGAAGAGGAAGAACAAGAAGGGAAGAGACAAAGACTTAAGATTTTTGCCTTCCATCGCAGTGAGGAGGTGTCTGGTGAACTCACTGTGGTGGATGTTAAATATGTGTTTATTGTGTGTTTTGTTCTTTAGTATATGTATGAGTGCAGGCAACGACATTTCGTTCAGACCGAAAGGTCTGAATGACAATTTAAAAAAAAAGTTTTCCTAAGTTTTCCTATAAAGCAAGTCTTTCCTTCAATAATTGGCAGAGACCATTTAGTTCATTCTATTTGACCATCCAAAGCCCGGAATATATTGAATTCATTATTTATTCCCTTGAGAGAGCGAGAATGAATCTACATTCTTTGTGAATGTCTGTGTCAGCTAATTACCCACAGTCTAATTATTCAAGTCTGGTTCTAAACTCTGCCACAATCACCAAATATGTATATAAAACAGAAGGGAAGAAGCTGTTCCTGAGTCTGGTGGTGGGTGCTTTCAACTTTCTGTACATTCTGCCAAACAGGAACAGGGAGAAGAAGGAATGTCTGTGGTGGACAAATCTTTGATCAAGCAATCTATCTTGGTGTGGTGACCTTAATGCTCTGAGGATAGGCTTGTGATGTCAAATGCAGGTCCAATAACCTCAGGAGACTTAGGAAATTCAGCATCTCTTCAACGGTTCAAAAGCTTCTACAGATGCACCATAGAAAGCATACAGTTGAGTTGCATCACATTTTGGTTTTGGAACCCACCGCTCTGCCCAAGACAGCAATAAATTGTGTAGAGTTGTGTTTGTAGCCCAGTCCATCATGCAGACCAGACTCTCCGTCATCAACTACAACTACACCATGTTGCCTCGGGAAAGCTGCCGACATAAATGAAGACCTTTCTCACTCTCGTTATTCCTTCTTTTCCCCACTTGTGTCAGGTAGAGGTAAAAATGCATGAAGGTGCATACCACCAGACTCAGGAACAGCTTCTTTCCCTCTGATATCAGGCCTCTGAACAATCCTTGCGCTATATAGCCGAGAACAATATTCTGCACTCTGTATCTTTCTCTACATTATCTTTTGTACTTAAGTTCAGCTTGATTGTATTTATGTATCATATTATCTGTTTTGATATCATGCAAAACAAAGTTTTTCACTGTACCTCAGTACCCCTGACAATAATAAACCAAAACTCAGTGCTCTCACCCCGACTGAGAAGACATAGCCTAAAATCCTGTGCCCATCGCTGGAGTACATACTCCAAAATGACACCCTGTGTCCTTTGAAGGCCAAGATAACAAACTCAGGCTCAATTCACTAATTTGTCCAGAACAAGGTACAGTGGTGCAGCGGTAGAGTTGCTGCCTTACAGTGCCAGACATCCGGGTTCGATCCTGTCTATGGATGCAGACTATAGAATTTGTACATTCTCCCTGTGATCGCTTGGGTTTACTCCGGGTGCTCCGATTTTCTCCCACACTTCAAAGACGCACAGGTTTGTAGGTTAACTTGGTTCGGTAAGAATTGTAAATTGTCCCTAGTGGGTAGGTTACAGGGATCGCTGGTTGGCGTGGACAGTGGGCCGAAGGGCCCGTTTCCGTGCTGTATCTCTGGTAAACTATATAAAAGGTCCTAAATCGAGCAATGAGAAACTAAGATGTTGACAAGAGATAATATGTTTTGTGTCGAATGTGACATCTGCTCCAACCTTTCATTTTGGGCATTCGTGACATTCACCTGTGCTAAAGAACATAAGAAATTGAGATGTGGATTAGTCAGCCCCTTGAGCCTGCTTGCTGTTTCATACAGCTTTGCAGGTTGAGGGGAGACCTGATAAAAGCATATAAAATTAGCAGAGGGTGATTGTTGGTTACTTACTTTCCTTAAAATCTATTGATTTAGTTTAGTTTAGAGATACAGCATGGAAACAGGCTCTTCAGCCCACCGAGCCCTCACTGACCAACGTTTACTCTTACACTAGTTCTATGTTATCCCAGTTTCACATACTCTACTGTGGGCAATTTACAGAGGCCATTTAATTTACAAACCCACATGTCTTTGGCATGTGGGAAGAAATCGGAGTACTTGGAGGAAACCCACACGGTCACAGGGAGAACATACAAATTCTGTACAGACAGATCGAACCCGTAGCAACTGTACTGATGTTAGTGCACCTTAGCATTTTGGATGAACTACACGGAGGAACAATCTCTGTCACAATGTAGTAAGCTCATGGGAAACCCTCACTCTTATTTTATGCATGGAAAAACAGAGTGAAAGAATGAAGGCCACCCCAGTCTCATAAGTCAGACAGCAAGAAGGAAGCAGCTACTGACATCATTGACTGGGAGATAACAGAGAGGCCGATTAACCTACGAACCCACACATCTTGAAGGTTAATTGGCCTCTGTAAATTGTCCCTAGTGTTTAGGATAGAACTAGTGTGCGGGTGATCATTGGTCAGCGCGGATCGTTGGGCCAGTTTCCACACTGTATCTCTAAAGGTCTAAAGTCTTTGGGATGCTGGATGAAACTGGAGCACCTGAAGGAAGCCTACATGGTCACAGGGAGAACAGGCAAACTCCACGTACAGACAGCATCCAAGGTTGGGATCGATTCCGGGTCTCTGGCACTGTGAGGAACCAATTCTACCAGAGGTGTTCACCCACCATACAATGGGCAAAGTCAACATGTTCCTCATGACTGAGATGACATTCTGGCTGTTTCTCATGTATAATATGCAAGACAAAAAAACGTTTGAAGATATTTCATTTGGACCCTGGAATAGATTCATGGGCAGTATCAGGTTTGACTGCTTCTCCCAGTTGGTGAAAGGCCAGGCCAAAATAGAAACCCACATTTTTCAACATTTGTTTTATCCCCTTGTAAATATTTAATATGGTATTGATCCCATTATTTTCCAGAGATGTACATAAACTTTCAGAAGCTTGTTGTAACTGATCCAAAACATAATGGAGATGACAATGTGGACAGATCTTTGTAGGTCTCAACTATGAAGTGGCTTCTCTCTGACTTTGGCCGTATGCCCTCTCCTTCCCCTAACAGTTAGGGGAATTTTATTACTTCCTATAACTTTCAGAGGAAGTAATGAAGTGATCACTTTAGGGTCACAGTTCACTTAATTATCACTTGGAGGTGGGTGCAGATGAAACCAACAATGGTAGAAATGAGGAGCTGCAGATGCTAGTTTACAAAAATAGATACAAATTGCTGGAGTAACTCAGTGGGTCAGGCAGCATCTATGGTGTCGCTTCAGGATCCTTCTTCAGATTGTCTGACCCACTGAGTTACTCCAGCATTTGTGTCTTTTTTGTAGTCTAAGGAAGGGTACCTATCCATGATCTCCAGGAATGCTGTCTGACTCACTTTATGTCTCTTTTTGTGAACCAACAATTGTGCTTGTTTTATCTCATCTCACCTAGTATTGATTCAATTATTCTACAGAGTGTGTACTTGCATATAAGATCATGAGAGGCATAGATAGGGGAGACAGTTTGAACATATTTCCAAGTTTAAAGGGAGAAGTGCAGGGCAAGGTTTTTACAGAGGGTGGTGGGTGCCTGGAATGCACTTCTGGGGCTGATGGTGGAAGAAGATATGAAAGTGCTATTTAAGAAACTTTTAGATATCCACATGGTTATGCAGGGAATGGAGGAATATGGATTATATGCAGGCAGACAAGGGTTGGTTCTGGCATCATGTTCGGCACAGTCATTGTGGGCCAAAGGATCTGCTCCTTTGCTGTACTGTTTTGTGCTCTGTTCTATAAATCTTTATAAATTAACAAAAATGGATAACAGCAGGTTTGTAGGCAAGGCATTTGTTCCGAAGAATCTGGAGAAGGGTCCCGACCCGAAATGTTGCCCGTTAATACCTTCCACAAATGCTGCCTGACTGTTGACTTCCTCCAGCACTTTGTGTTTTGTTACTAGCATCTCTCCAATGGGAGTGACAATCTCCCAGCCTTCAGCCTTTGAAGGTCTTTAACAATTCCATACGCCATTGGGATCACCCCTTGTTCTTCGGGAAAAAACAAAGACTAAGCACCAACCTCTCATCATATGTCCACCTTCTCAAAAGAAGAATCAATCTATTTAAAGGAAAGTAAGGAGATATGTGTGTGAAATAGCCTGCCTGTGAAACCCTGGCAGACCCTTCCTTACTCCAACACTCTTGGAATGGGAGCAATGTTGCCTCAGGTAGAGTTGGACATTAATTCCAGATCCATCTGCCCTTGTGTCAATGAGGTGCTATGGTGGAGGGGAAGAGATTTGGGCAACTCAATAAACTTACTCCACAAGCACATCCGCGGGCAAGGTGAATTCAGGCCTAGAAACAAGGAACCGCAGGTGCAGGTTTACAAAAATGATACCAAGTGCTGGAGTTATGCAGCAGGTCAGGCATCATTTCTGGAGTACATGAGTAAGTGATGTTTTGGGTCGGGACCCTTCGCCAAACTGTTAGTGTTGGTGGGGGAGCTGGAAGGGGGGGGGCAGGACAAAGCTTGGTGAGTGATAGGTGGATACAGGTGAGCTTTTTTTGATAGGCAGATGGTTGGACAAAGGCCAGAGATGAAATGATAAAAGGTGTGCGATAAGGATCGATGCGTTGTGAATTGTGAAAGCAGATGAAGGAATGTAGGTGGAAGGGATGGGAGATGTTTTGTTGGGACCTATCTCAAATCTTTGATCTCCAGAGATGCTGCCTGACCTGTTGAGTTATTCCAGCACGTTGTGTCTTTTTTTTCCTGTATGTGGAATGAGCTGCCAGCGAAAGCTGTTGAAGCGGGTACAATTACACCTTTCAAAGCACATATATATGTATAGGAAGGGTAAAGAGGGATACGGGCTTAATGCCAACTTGGTCAGCTTGAATAAATTGGGCCGAAGGGCCTGTTTCCATGCTGCATAGGTCTAAGATCCTGGGTGCGGGGGAAGGGGAGATGGGAATGAGAAAGGAGAGTGGGAAAAAAAAACTTACAATTTATACATTGAAAAAACAGGATCATGAAGAAGTGAGAATCCACTGTCTTCGGTGTAAACCTCCAGCAGCCAGTCATTTAGATTGGCTGCCAATCACAACAACCTCAGTAGCGAAACTCTGAACCAGTTAATTACCAGACTTTACGGGCGAGTTTAATGGGCAATTAACGCGAAGATGCAAATCAGAGTACACCGCTCTCCTTAATCAACGCGGAAGGGAAGCGCGCAATTTGATCAGACGGTTGAAAGCATTTAATTCAGGGACGGTCTGAAATAGTGCAAAAATTTGCGGAGCCAGTTAAATCGATGTAATCACAGCTGGGAACTTGAAACCGTGCAGCGCCGGGTCCAAGTTTTCACATAAGCGAAAGTTATTGCAAGCAGTCACTTTCTGCGTGGCGGGTTCGCCCGTACAAGGAGAGTTTCGCCCGCTGACGCCTTCACAGCCACCGGGAGGTCAAGGTTTTTGAAGGGAGGGGAAAGAACACATTGCTATATACAGCGGAAACCCTGTCACAATATCAGTAACCAGTGAGTTAGACTGTTAGAAATTAATGTCTGTATTATATTTATCATTAATCCTTGATGGAGGTTTAAAGCTTTATTTCCAGGCAGTTATAATATTGCATTTTATTTTTTCTTTACTAATATTTTTGCAAAAACTTGTCTAATCTGTAGTCGGTTGCAGAGAGACCCGATAGAAGCGTGTACAATTGTCAGATGCACAGATAGGGAGACGGTCAGATCCCCTTTTTTCCCCCCACACGGTGGAAATATCAAGGACTAGAGGGCATAGATTTAAGGTGAGAGGGGCAAGGTTTAACGGAGTTGTGCGGCTTTTTTTTCGCAAAGAGGGTGTGGTGGTGCCTGGAACGCGTTGCCAGGAGTGGCGATGGAGGCAGATACAATAGTGGTGTTTAAGAGGCTTTTGGATAGGCACATGGATATGCAATGATGTGGATCAAGTGCAGGTAAAGGAGATTTAACTTGGCATTATGTTGGGCACGGTCATTGTGGGCCGAAGGGCCGTAGTATTCTATGTTCTTAATCCGGCCGTTTATGGACATGTCGCTGAAACGTTTGAACTGCTGGATAGTACATTAATTGCAGGCAATGCTTTTCATGTTCTTGCATCTACATGAGTTGCTAAGGGCCGTTTTATTGAGGTGTCTCTCTCCCCCCTCCCCCCCACTCTCCCCCCATCCCCTCCCCCCTCCCTCTGGAGTTGAGCATTGGGGAACCGGGATCAGGTCGGGCAGGTACCCGGACCTCCCAGGGAGAAGGACTGAAAGAGCCTGGTAGCAGAACTCTGGGCACCGACCTAAATTTTTAATCTTCCCATTCATTTCAAAGCTAATTTGCTGATTACAACTAAATAAAAGCGGTGTTCACTCTCCATAAACCAACACCTCTACTCGAGTCAAACTTCAGCGACAAAGTGCCTGTTTTCGGATAACACTTGTTCTCTAAAACTTAACCGATGACTGACGGAGTTAAGTATACTGAGATACTAACCGGATTTAACATTTAAACAAATCTGGATTTTTTTAAATTTGGAGCGCGGTAGGTTGAGGGGAGACCTGATAGAAGTTTATAAAAGTATGAGAGGCATAGATAGGATGGACAGTCAGAATACCCCCTCGGGTGGAAATGTCAATGACCAGGTGCTCTTGCTTTATGGTGAGAGGGGCAAAGTTTAAAGGAGATGCGCGGGGCTTTTTTTTTACACAGAGGGTGGTGGGTGCCTTGAACTGTTGAGGCAGCCACGACTGTGGCGTTTAAAATACTCTTAGATGCGCGCGTGGATATGCAGGAAATTGGGGGATATGGATCATGTGCGGGCAGAGGAGATTGGTTGAACGTGGCATGGTTTTGGGCCAGGCATCGTGGGCCGAGGGGCCTGTTCCCGCGCTGTACGTTTTTTTACGATCTATGTTCAAACGCATCTGCAAAGGACTTCACTCATTCTGCCAGAGCAGTCGGAGATGTAACTGAGAATATCAACTCCCGATCTTGTTTCGTTTACCCGCCGCTCCACCACTGCCCTGTAAACTCGCACAGAGCTTCTAACCAAATCAAGGCACAAGCAACTACAGGCGCTGGGATCTAGAGCAAAACACAAAATGCTGGAGAAACTCAACGGGTTCGGCAGCATCTGTGGAGCGAATTGACCGGCGACGTGTCGGGTCGTTGAATCAATTATTCCTTAAAGTCTCTCGTTAAGGAACATAGCTGGAGTCAGAAAATAGACACAAAATGCTGGAGTAACTCAGCCGGACAGGCAGCATCTCTGGAGAGAAGGAATGGGCGAGACCCTTCTTCTAGGTTTAAACCAGCATCTGCAGTGCATTCCTACACATAGCCGGAATCAGTCTCGGCCTGGATTGGGTCTCAACCCGAAACATCACCTCCAGAGATGCTGCCTGAGCCACTGAGTTACTCCAGCATTTTGTGTCTATCTTAGTCAGGATTATCATGGAGACAGTCTGCTTTGCATGGCACGGGTCCGACGTATCTTTATTTGAAGGGATTGTCTTTTGTCTCCTCAACAAATCAAGCTCGATTGTTCTAGGGACCAAAAGAAAGCTAGCAATCGAGTTAATGCAACTATTAGGGGTTACACAAAAAGCTGGAGAAACTCAAGGGTCTCGACCCGAAACGTCGCCTATCTCCTTCGCTCCTTAGATGCTGCTGCACCCGCTGAGTTTCTCCAGCTTTTTGTGTAACCCTCGATTCTCCAGCATCTGCAGTTCCTTCTTTAACATAATGCAACTATTAACAAGGTGTCTGGGCTTAAATCGAGTGGTAAAGGTCCCCTTTCTACCGACCATTCCTAATATCTGTTTCCCAAACTGCCAAAGAGTTTTTGGAGTCAACTTTTGTGGGACTCGATCACTGCGATTCATTGACAAATTTGGCTATAATTCATGGGCCGGTTGACAGTTCCTTTTTTAAGGTGCTAGAAACAGAATATTTGTTAAAAAACCAAAGCTAAGCAAAAAAAATGATCTTCAAAACTCGCTCCAATTCCGCAGGATCGCGTTCCCGGAGTTTCCCTATAAAATGTATCATTTGTAAGCTGTCTGCATTTATATTGCTAACGGGGACCCAAATAAGGCAGCGAGATACTGGGTGTTAAAGTATCTGCTTTCCCACTCCGGATGTAGCTTGATCAATGTAATTGTTAAAGGCAAAGACACCCCGACGTGAACAGTGAAACGTTGCACCGATGTACGGCGAATTCTACTCGTTAATTTGAGTTAAGAGTATGAGCGATGGTTTACATGGCATTTTATACGCCCCCCCCCCCCCCGGTAGCGTTGGAAGCAGGAGTGATTCCCCACAGCCTTTGCCTCCGAAGTCTCACATCACCATGTTCAGGGACACCTACTTTACTACATCCATCAAGTTCTTGTACCGAAGATAGACACAAAAAGCTGGAGTAACTCAGGGGGACAGGCATAATCTCTGAAGGAAGTAATTGGCGTTTCGGGCGAAGACCCTTCTTCAGTATAATAGCAGGGAGGTTCTACTACAGTTGTACAGGGTCTTGGTGAGACCACACCTGGTGTATTGCGTACAGTTTTGGTCCAATCGGAGGAAAGACATTCTTGCCATAGAGGGAGTACAGAGAAGGTTCACCAGATTGATTCCTGGGATGGCAGGACTTTCATATGAAGAAAAACTGGATAGACTTGGCTTGTACTCGCTAGAATTTAGAAGATTGAGGGGGGATCTTATAGAAACTTACAAAATTCTTAAGGGGTTAGAACAGGCTAGATGCAGGAAGATTGTTCCCGATGTTGGGGACGTCCAGAACAAGGGGTCACAGTTTAAGGATAAGGTGGAAGTCTTTTAGGACCGAGATGAGAAAAACGTTTTCCACACAGTGGTGAATCTCTAGAATTCTCTGCCACAGAAGGTGGTTGAGGCCAGTTCATTGGCTATATTTAAGAGGGAGTTAGATGTGGCCCTTGTTGCTAAAGGGATCAGAGGGTATGGAGAGAAGGCAGGTACAGGATACTGAGTTGGATGATCAGCCATGATCATATTGAATGGCGGTGCAGGCTCGAAGGGCCGAATGGCCTACTCCTGCACTTATTTTCTATGTTTCAGACAGTCAGAACCGAGGGGAAATAGAGATATAAAAAGGTAGACAAATAAATGATATACAAAAGAACAACTCAAATTTCCTTGATCAACGGCTTTGATTTTTCCTTTTGCATACCTTTCATTCATTTGTTCTCTGTACGAGGGGGAAAGACAATAACAACATGAGAGACAACTTTTTCACACAGAGGATGGTGGGTATATAGATCGAGCTGCCAGAGGGGTTAGTTGAGGCAGGTTCAATAACAGCAGATAAAAGACACTTGGATAGGTACATCGATATGAAAGGTTTAGGGAGATACGAGCCAAACGCGGGCAGTTGGGACTACTGTAGATGGGCCATCTTGGTTGGCATGGGCTGCTAGGGCTGAAAGACCTGTTTCCATGCTGTATGACTCTTATGTGCAATTTATGTCTAATTTATGTTTCTGTGTGCTGTCTGAATCTTTGTGATGTTGCTGCAAGCAAGATTGTCATTGTTACCTGTATCTCACCATACTTGTGCATTTGACAATTAGTCTATCCCAATACCCCCTACTCCAATCATAGAAACAGAGAAAATAGGTAGACTAGGCTATTTGGCCCTTTGAGCCAGCACCACCATTCAATATGATCATGGCTCAGCATCTGACATTTGTACCTTGTTCCAGCTTTTTCCCCATATCCCTTGATTCAGGGCTAAGGGAATCAAGGGATATGGGGAAAAAGGGCTAAGAGCTAAATCTAACTCTCTTGAAAACATCCAGTGAATTGGCCTCCACTGCCTTCTGTGGCAGAGAATTCCACATTCACAACTCTCTGGGTGAAAAGGTTTTCCTCAAATCAGTGCTACATGGCCCACCCCTTATTCTTAAACTGTCCCCCCTGGTTCTGGTCTCTCCCAACATCGGGAACATTTTTTCTGCATCTACTCTGTCCAATCCTCTAAGAATTTTATATGTTTCTATATGATCTCCTCTCATCCAAAATTCCAGCGGAAACAAGCCCAGTCGACCCAATCTTTCATCATATGTCAGTCCCGCCATCCCAGGAATTAACCTGGTGAACCTACGCTGCACTCTCTCAATAGCAATAATGTCCTTCCTCAAATTGGGAGATTAAAATTGCACACAATAATCCAGGTGTGGTCTCACCAGGACCTGTACAACTGCAGTGGGACCTCCTTGCTCCTAAACTCAAATCCTCTTGCAATAAAGGCCATCATGCTATTTACTTTCTTCACTGCCTGCTATACATGCATGCTTACTTTCTGTAATAGGCTGTCCATTCACCCAGCCTATCCAAGTCACCCTGCAGCCTCATAGCATCCTCCTCGCAGCTCACACTGCCACCCAGCTTTGTAACATCCACAAATTTAGAGGTCGTATTTAATTCCCTTGTCTAAATCGTTAATATATACTAGACCAAGTGGGACCTGTTGGGCCATGTTCCCCAACGCAACCCATTCCCGCAATGCAATATTCCCAAACTCACCCATAGCCCCCAACTGTGCAGGCTCATTTCCCCTCATCCCCAGCACTCCCTCCCCCTCTTCACCCTCCCTCTTCATGCCCCTCTCCTCCTCCCCTCCCCCACTCCCTCCCTCCCCCTCCGCCTCCTTTTCCCTACCCTAAACCACTCCCTCCCTCCTTCCGTAACCCCTCTTTGCTCCCTAACCCCTTCCTCTCCCTCTATCTCCCTACTCCCCCACACCTCGCCTCCCCCCATCCCACACCCCCACTAAACACAATGTTTCAATAACATTTCTTCTCCTCCCCTCCCCCACTCCCTCCCTCCCTCTCCTTACAACAATGTAACAAATCTCTCATTGCACTAGGAGTCCTGTCTCCCCTCCCCCACTCCCTCTCTCTCCTTACAACAGTGCAACAAATCTCTCATTGCACTGGGTGTTCTGTCATTTGGTAACATTTTTAACAGGCAGGGCAAGTTTGGAAGTGAAAGGTTTGATTTTTTTAAAGTGAAAGGTTAATTTCAAGTTTAAAATGTGAATAATGTAAAATATAACATCAATCTGAATGGAACGTCTGTGTTTTTCAAAACAGACTTTTTAAATGTAAATGAGATCCCATTGTGATGTCATTGTGGGTGGAACACTGCTGATTGGCAGTGTATGTAAATGAGATCCCATTGTGATGTCATAGCTGCTAACTGCCAGTGCAAGTTCAAGTGATTTTTGTCAAACTGGATGTTGTAAAGTTTAAAATGTGAATAACCTTTAAAATATCGGAACAGAACTTTGACACACCACAGGACAATGGTGAGATAGGTGGGACAAACATTGTAGCGCTATCGTGTATCGTTTTGGCATAATTTCAGGATCACATGAGCAGACATACATAATCTACAAGCAGAAGGGGGAGATGAAGGACATAAAGAATTGGAGACCCATAACACTCTTGAATGTAGACTACAAGATCCTGTCTAAGGCCATCGCCAACCGGGTCAAGTCTGCTCTGGGACAGGTGATCCACCCGGACCAAACTTGTGCTGTACCTGGCAGGAAAATCTCAGACAGCCTAGCGCTGCTGAGAGATACCATCGCCTACGTGCAGGACAGACGGGTGGATGCCTGCCTAGTCAGCTTGGACCAGGAGAAGGCCTTTGACAGGATTTCGCACATGTACATGAGGGACGTGCTCTCCAAAATGGGTTTTGGGGAGGGAATCAGGAATTGGATCAAACTGCTCTACACTGACATCGTAGTGCAGTCCAAATCAATGGGTGGGAATCAGACAGTTTCCCTGTAAGGTCTGGAGTCAGGCAGGGTTGCCCTCTCTCCTGTCTTGTTTGTCTGCTGTATTGAACCCTTTGCTGAATCCATCAGGAAGGATGCGAGCATTAGAGGGGTGACATTGCCAGGCAGTGGGGGCATTCAAGTAAAGACCTCCCTGTACATGGACGATATCGCTGTCTTCTGCTCGGATCCAGGGTCGGTCCGCAGACTGATTAGTATCTGCGACCAGTTTGAGTCGGCCACGGGAGCCAGGGTGAACTGCAGGAAGAGCGAGGCCATGCTCTTTGGCAACTGGCCCGACAGATCTTCCGTCCCCTTCACCATCAAGCCTGACTTCTTGAAGGTGCTGGGGATCTGGTTCGGGGGGGCTGAGGCGTGTAACAGGAATTGGCTGGAGCGGATAGCCAGGGTGGGGAAGAAGCTGGAGCTGTGGAGGCAACGCTCCCTCTCCATAACGGGAAAGAATTTGGTCATCAGGTGTGAGGTGCTCTCGGGCCTACTGTACTTGGCACAGGTGTGGCCTGTCCCTCCTTCCTACGCCACAGGGATCACCCGGGCCGTCTTCCAGTTCATCTGGGGGTCGAGGATTGACCGGGTGCGACGGGCCACAATGTACAAGTCAGCAGACAACGGGGGTAAAAGCATGCCCAACGTCGCCCTCATCCTGATGACCACCTTCGTGTGTGGCTGCATCAGGCGGAGTGTAGAGCCAAGGCACGTGGGCACCAAGTGTCACTACCTGCTGAGGTTCTAACTGTCCCCGGTGTTGCGAAGGATGGGCCTGGCACAGATGCCACGCAATGTGCCAGTCAGCTGGACACTGCCGCCCCATCTGTCGTCTGTGGAAAGGTTCTTCCGGACCAACACCTTGGACCACAGGCACTGCAGGGAAAGGACTCGATGGACCCGGTGGCGTGGTTCCCTGAGCAGACTGCCCAGCTTGTCTGGCAAAATGCTTCATCGCCAGAACTCACCAACAAGCACCAAGACCTGGCTTGGCTGGCGGTGAGGGGAGCCCTCCCAGTCAGATCCTTCCTGCACCGTCGGAACCTCACTACCAGCGCACGCTGCCCTCGGGACGGCTGCCCACCTCTTTGCAGAGTGTGGATTTGCCCAAAGAGTCTGGAGGAAAATGCAAGGGTCCCTGGTACGCTTTATTTCAAACAGCTCCGTCACAGAGGACTCTGTGATTTACGGACTGTTCCCAGGGACACATTCAGAGACTGACATCAAGTGCTGCTGGAGGGTTATCAACTCGGTGAAAGACGCTCTCTGGTCTGCCCGAGCGTTGTTCACCACCCAGCAGAGCGAGATGTCCGTCGGGGAATGTTGCCGACTGGCCCACTGCAGACTGCAGGAGTACGTGCTGAGGGACGCACTGAAGCTCGGTGCAGCCAGCGCCAAGGCTCGGTGGGGGAGGGCCACAGTCTAAGGTCCTTCCGCTGCTGGACATGGGGGGCACGGTATGGTGGAGACGCCCCTCAAAATAAGGGAAGGTATCCCATGCCGGGGGGCCACATGAGTGGCACGGGTGGGGGATCGATTCGCGAAATTTGAAAAATGTGTATAGACTGCATGGAACAATTTGTATAGCCTCCGAAAATGTCGGATGGATTTTTCGCCCGGTTGATGTATTGTAAATATTTATTACTTGAATAAAGTCTATTTTGAAATATTAAAAAAAAAGCACAGACAGAATCACAGATGTTGAAACAAACAAGATGAGAGTTTTAGTAATATATACTAGACCAAGTGGGACCCATTGGGCCCCATCCCCCAATGAGGGAGGGCGTGGCATGGCATCACGCGGGAGGGATGGTCCCCGAATGCGGCGGCTTTGCTCACCCCGGAGACAGGCGCCCCCCCCAACCCCCGGAGCCAATCACCCCATCACACGTTTGCCCAATGCAATATTCCACCACTCACCCATAGCCCCCAACTGTGCAGGAGCGGCTCATTTCTCCTCACCCCCCCCAACACTCCCTACCCTCCCTCTTCTCTCCCCTCACCTCCTCTCCTCCACTCCCTCCTTCACCTCTCCCTCCCTCCCTCTCCTTTCCCCTACCCTCAGTCACTCCATATCCTCAGTCACTCCCTCCCACCCTTCGTAACCCCTCTCCCCTCCCTACCCCCTGACCCATTGGACCCTCTACACATGCTGCTGACACATTGACTTCCTCCAGCAATTTGTGTTTTGCTCAGGATTCCAGCCTCTGCAATTCCTTGTGTCTCCACTTGTTTTTTTCCTCCTTATGTTTGGCACTAACATCATGTTTTTTATAGTCTTCTTCCACTGTTTGTAGAATTAATGCCTTTGCGTGTTTGCATGAGCAACGATCATCCTGTATGCGAGCACTATCTTACACACTAGGGACTTTTTTTTTTACCAAAGCTAATTAGCGTACAAACCTGTACGTCTTTGGAATGTGGGAGGAAACCGGAGTATCCCAGAAAATCCACGTGGTCACAGGGAAAAGGAGCAAACTCCATCCAGACAGCGGCCATGGTCGGGATCGAACCTGAGTCTGTAAAGTAGGAACTCTACTGCAGCACCATTGTGCCGCCCTGCGCTACTGTGCCAACAATCACACACTCTAGAGTGTAGTGTTAGTTCCATTTGTGAGGTTAAGTCACCATTGTGATACTGTAAGTTGTCTCCAATTTGCATTCAACTAGCACACACAAATCAAATTTGGATCTGACAATCTGCCTTGACTGATTGACTGAATGATACAGTATGGAAATGGGCCCTTTGGCCCACCGAGTCAACGTTGACCGTCCAGTTCTATGTTATCCCACTTTTTCATCCACTCCCTACACACTAGGGGGAATTTACAATTAACGTACAAGCCTGCACTTCTGTAGGATGTGGGAGGAAAACGGAGCACATGGAGGAAACCCATGTGGTCATAGGGAGAATGTGCAAACTCCATCCACAGATAGCATCCGAGGTCAGGATCAGTCCCAGTCTCCGGCGCTGTGTGGCAGCAGGTCCAACAGCTGCGCCACTGCGCCGATCTTTGATGAGCATGCTGGCAAAACCTCCACTAATGTAATGGGATTATGCACATTTATGGAGTCATTTTGCACAGGGGAGGTCCATTTGTCACTGTGCCCATCCTAGCTCCTTGTGGAACAATCCAGCCAATGGCAGTACCATTATCTCCCCCCCCACTCCACCTCACCCCTTCAAACCCCCCCCCCCCCCCCATCCACCCCCCCTGCCTCACCCTTCCACAACCGTACAAAGTATTTCCTTGCAGGTTCATATCCAATTCCCTTTTCAATAGTTACTTCACTGTCACCTGTACCTAGATACAGCAAAGTTCAGATTTAGTTCTATTATTGTCACAATAATCGAGGTACAGTGAAAAGCTTTGCTTTGCACGCTGTCCAAACAGTTCAGACAATACTGTACATAATTATGATCTAGTCAAACTCAAGTACAAAATATAGAGTGTAAGAAAATGATAGAGGGTTGAATACACTGTAATTCTCAGCATTGTAGTGCAACAGTTCCATGGACAAAGTCCAATGTTCGCATTGGGGAAGAGGTGAATCGGGCAGTACCCTAGCTTATGGTAGGACAATTCAGAAGCCGGACAACAGAAGGGAAGAAGCTGGTCCTGAGTCTGATGGCGTGTGCTTTCCAGGTTCAATACCTTCTGCCAGACAGGAGAGGGGGAAAAGGGATGTCCGTGGTATGAGAAGTTTTTGATTAGGTTAAAAAAAAACACAAAGTGCTGCAGTAACTCAGAGTGAGGCAGCATCTCTGGAGAACATGGATAAGTGAAGTTTCAGGTTGGAACCCTTCTTCTGACTGATTAAGTCTTTGATTATGTTTGCAGCTCTTCTGGGGCAGTGTGAAGTGTAGATGGAGTCAATGGTGGGGAGTCTGGTCTGTGTGATTGACTGGGATACATCTACAACTCTCTACAATGTCTTGCAAACTTGGGCAGACAAACCGAGTCCCAAAACCACATTTCCGGTGCCATCTTATATCTTTCGATTATCAGCTTATTAAAAATATCAAGTCTTGTCTTGGCTATAAAGGCCCGTTGTCCTGGCGGCAGCGGATCAGTGATGTAGGGGTTGGCCTGGCGGTGTTGTCTGTGTCATTCACCACCATCCTGTGCCGCTGCAGGCCGCTACTGATCCACAAGCTCATCTGACCTCTGAGGGAGCTGCAGTGGAGTTCCATCTATGCGATCCGACCAATGCAAATCTGTTATAATGCTATCATTGCTAGTGGCAAATTCACAGCCTTAGCAATAGGGAAGCATGTATGAAGTTCATTAAATCCAGT
Organism: Raja brachyura; assembly: GCA_963514005.1. The sequence goes on from OY740801.1 coordinate 25,701,493, forward strand.
CCAATTGAAACGATAGTTGAGAAAAAAACAATGCAGAAACACACCAGATAATTTGAGGCGGATTGGAATACAGCATAGGAACAGGCCCTTTAGCTCATTGTGCCGACCACCCGTTCATACCAGCTCTATGTTATCCCACTTTCACATCCACTCCCCACACACTAGGATCAATTCACAGAGGCCAATTAACCTACAAACCTGCACATACTTGGATTGTGAAAAGAAACCTGGAGGAAACCCAATTTTCTGTAAGAACAACTGGTTTAATTCCTTGTCTAAAAAAAGACACAACGTGCTGGAATAACACAGTGGGTCAGGAAGCATCACTGGAGAATGTCTTGGGTCTGAACCCTTTCTCAGACAAGTGAAACGTCACTTAGCCATGTTCTCCTGAGATGCCGAGTTACTCCAGCACTTTGCGTCTTTTGTTTGTAAACTGGTATCCGCAGTTCATTGTTCTACTTCTTGATTCCTCGGTATTATAGCAATTCACATTGGAACTGAGTGCAACAAAAAATAAAACTAGCAGAGTGGCTGGAGGTAAAGGAGAAAGTTTTGATTCGGACTTGGAGTGATGATTAGGAGCAAAGTGGGGAAGAGACCTCAACAGAAGTGGCAGATAATGAGGGGCAAGAGCAGTGGCATCCTTCAATAGCACTTGCCAAAGCAGGAAGGGGTAGACAGTCAGCAGAAGTCAGATGCATTGGTAAATCAACCACATCCATAATGAGGCAGCTGAATGGGTTTATTTGCATGTAATCAGATTTTATTTGAATCCACACAGTGGTGTCAAGGGATGCATAATGACTGCAGGGGCACTTGCTGTGTAGTTATAATAAGATCTGTGGGTTACAGTCCCTTCCCTTGATAATGTGTGCAGTGAATGGGGAAATACCCAACTAAAGGTCAGAAAGATTATTGCCAACTGACAGCAGATGCTCTGTGGCACTGCCCACGACTTGGCTTTTAATACTTACTCCACTCCCATTCATTAACTTGGCTGGGATGACCTGTTATGATTTATTTTATCTGATTGCTTAAAATAACAACATTGGCATCCTTAATAAGAACCACAGTAATGTCGAATGCAGTTATAATAACAGCTAATTCAGCTAGCCTGGGAACTTCTGATAACAAAAGTATTGAAACAACGTTTGGCTTCTTCTTAGGCACTTGTATATTATGTGGCGTGTACTTTATTAGAACATAGGTTTTGGTTTATTATTGTCACATATACCGATAGAACATAGCACAGGATCAGGCCCCTTGATTCACAATGCTTGTGCCGAACAAGATACCAAGATAAACTCTCATCTGCCTGCAAATGATCCGTATCCCTCCAATCTCTGCACATCCATGTGCCAATCTAAAAGTTCCTTGATCATAATTGTATCTGCAATAGTATTATGAGATGTAAAGTGTGTATTGCGTATTACTGGATGTGAGGTGTAAAATATGAAAAGTAGGGATTATTTTAGAAGATGGTACATGTTTGTATATTAAAGTCAAATCTGTATCAAACAGTTTTGACTATATTTAGAGCACTACGCAAAATTCTGGTTGCCACACAGTTCAGGGAAAGCTTACAAAGATGATACCAGAAATGTTGGGGTCTACTTATGAATGTATATGGCACGGTTAGTAAGTTTACGAATATCACTAAAATTGAAGGTTATCTAAGATTATAACAGGATCTTGATCAATTTAATTCAGCTGACATTTAATTCAGATAAATGCGAAGTGTTGCTCTTTGGTAAGACAGTGTTCAAGACGTTGGCGAGGTCTCATTTGGAGCATTGTGTTCAGTCTTGGTCACACTGCTAAAGGAGAGATGTTGTTAAGATGGAAAGTGTGAAGAGAACATTAACTAGGATGTTACCTGGACTTGAGGGCCTGAGCTATTGGGAGAGTCTGGGCAGTCTGGCATTTTACTCTTGGGGGTGCAAGGGTATGAGGGTAAATTTTATAGAGGTGTATAAGATCATGAGAATAGACAGGGTAGATGCACAAAAAAAGGGAATCAAGAACCAGAGAACATAGGTTTAAGGCAAGGAGAGAAAGATTTATTAGGAACGTGGGGCAATTTGTTTTACAAGGTGGTGGGTATATGCAATGTGAGGCCAGAGGAGGTAGTTGAGACAGGCACTATCCTAACGTTTAAAAGACATTTGGACGTACATGGATAAGATAGGTTTAGAAGGAAATGGGCCAAATGCAAGCAGGTGGGGCTAGTATGGATTGTGAATTGTGAAGCTAGAGGAAGGAATGTAGGTGGAAATGGAAGGGGAGAAATTGGTGCGTCGACAGGGGAGAGGGTAGGGGGAAGATGGGGAGGGAAGGGATTTGATAGGAGATGAGGGGAAAGGGGAAGGATTCTGTAATTTCCTAAAATTGGAGAATTCAATGTTCATACTGATCAAGTCTCTTTTCTCTGGAGAAAAGGCCGAGGGGTGACTCTTTTAACATTCTTAAGATATTGATGGAGTGGATTGAGAGAAAATTGAGGGCAGCACTGTGGTGCAGAGGTAGAGTTGCTGCCTTAAAGCGCCAGAGACCTGGGTTTGATCCTGACTACGGGTGTACTCTTTATGGAGTTTGTATGTTCGCCCTGTAACCATATGGGTTTGCACCGGTTTCTTCCCATACTTCAAAGACACACAGGTTTGTAGGTTAATTGGCTTTGGTAAAAATTGCAAAATTGTCCCTAGTATGTAGGATAGTGTTAGTGTTCGGGGTGATAGCTGGTCAGCATGGACTCGGTGCGCCAAATGCCCTGTTTCCACACTGTATCTTTAAACTAAACTAAAATGTTTTCATGCAGTGGTATGAGCAACCAGAGGACATCAGTGTAAGATGGTCCCCAGGAAATCCAACAGGGAATTCAGAAGAAAGAATGATGAGTATGTGGGACGCATTCCCACAGGGAATGGTTGAAGCAAATAGTATAGCTATATGCAAAGGAGGCTTGAAAAGCACTCAGAGGAGCAGGGAACAGAATAGAAGGTCATGCTGATAGATTTGAATGCAGCATAAACATCGATGTGGGCAGTGGACCAAGTGAGCGCCAAAATACTTTAAATCCTTGAGGGAAAACTTGCAAGACTCTGGGAACTAATGGAGACACAGATTCCAGCATCTGCAGTTCCTTGAGTAGAAAATAAAATGCAGTCTGAAAAAGGGTTCTGATCCAACACATTGTCTATCCATGTTGGACGGAGGGCCGGTTAGCAGGCTGTGGAAGGCAGTGCACTGCCTCGACGGTGGAGTGGGCCCCCAGAGGTCCAGCAACAGTTTGGGGCTTGCCTGGACCAGACACCGCCTCAAGAGGCAGACCACGTGGACTGGACATGGCCTACAGCGATGGAGTAGTGGCGGAGGACACCATGACTACGCTTAGCCAGGCTGACCCTGCAAAGTTGCCATGACAACGGGCCTTCATGGTCAGGTCAAGAACCCTGCACATACAAACAAATAGGACTTGAAAATAGCTCAAAAAATCTTGCATCCTGGCGTACTGTCTCAGTGTACTACTACTATCTACTTGTACTGTTTTTGACATGCTTATCTAATGATCTAAATGCTTATGTATTGTGATACCTGTAGTGAACTGTATACAAAAATGAATTTCACTGTACCTCAGTGCATGTGAGAATAAATTACCATTGAATTGAATTCTCCGGAGATTCTGCCTGGCCTGCTGAGTTACTCCAGCAAGTTGAGTCTTCTTGTGGACAGATATTTGGAGTTGGGACCCCTGATTTAGACTGTCACATCCATTTACATTTCAGTTGAATTTCTGAAACATCGTTTGTCCGTCCATTTCCCTCCATAGGTGCTGTCCGACCCACAGAGTTCCTTCAGCACTTTGTGTTGTTTTCAGCTCTTGAGGTTAATTTATTGGTCTGTAAATTAAACACCATGGGCTGAATGGGCCCCTTCTGCATCCCATTGCACAATTGGTATTGGTAGTGGTTTATTATTGTCATGCACCAAGACACAGTGCTATCTACTCAAATCAGATAAAACGATATATGAATACAGTCAAGCCATTCACAACTACAACAGCTAGAGCGAAGAGAAAGTGCAGAGTGCAGAAAATAGACCCCCAGCATAGTAGTGTAACAGATCCAGAAAAAAAGTCCAATGCAATGAGGTAGGTTGCAAAATCGGGACTGTACCCTAGCTTAAGGAAAGACTGTTCAGAAGCCTGATAACAGAAGAAGAGAGAAAAAGACTCAAAGTGCTGGAGTGACTCAGTGGGTCAGGCAGCATCCCTGGAGAACATGGACAAGTGACATTTATGGTCAGGGCCCTTCTTCAGACAGAACAGAAGGGAAACTAACAGAACTACTCTGCTTCAGGGTTCCCTACCCTTTTCCCAGTGGACTGGATTGATGGCTCTCGGACCTGCTGGCTGCAGTCTGGTTGCTGACACCTGTGTCTCAGCAAAACCTTTTTTTAATGCAACGCACACATGTTTATTCCAAGTTGTGCCAAAGCTCCTTCTTTATTTAGGTCTTGCATCAGGGTTATTGACGGATTAGGGAGCTCAAGTTGCTGCTATTTTTCTGCTATGGATGGAAATTCCAGAGAGGGAAAGCCTATCCAATGTCACATTACCGAGCAGGATTCCCTTGGGCTATCCAGTCCACTCGTTAGTACACAGCTCAGCTCGATGCGGTTCGGACCATATTAGAGTTTAAAACCATCTTCGAGTCAACACCTTTGTATTAGTGTTGTAACCACTGATACATTAGACTCCTGTTTGCGTGGTTTCTATCAATCTTGCACTTGAGTCTTCCAAACTAATATTTCTCACTGCACCAACACGTTAATTCCTCTAGTTTCCTTTAATCTCACTGGTGCAAAAGAAGGATGTTCAGTCCATCAAATCTAGTTAGGTTTATGTTTATTATTGTGTATCAAACTACAGTCAAAACCTTTGATTTTAGGGGACGAGTGTCAGGGGTTATGTGGGAAAGGCAGGAGAATGGGGTTGAGAGGGAAAGATAGAACAGCCATGATTGAATGTCGGAGTAGACTCGATGGGCTGAATGGCCTAATTCTGTTACTATAACATGAATTTTTCACCCAATCCAAACAAATTAAATAATGAGATACAAGGAACTTTGTTACACACTGCAATAATAAACTGGAACCTAGACCTAACCATTGTCTCAACTAAAGTTTTCAAGTTCTTTGGAAGGATAAGCAAAGCAATGCCAGGTTCCTGTCCCAGGCCAGTATCCCAATGTAGAGGCTTCAGAACCACTTAGTTGGTTGTATCAAACAAGCTGTGGCATTTGGATGTCTGAAAAAGGGTCCCGACCTGAAACGTCACCTATCCATGTTCTCCAGATATTCTGCCTGACCCACTAGGTTACTCCAGCATTTTGTGGGGAAAAGGTGAATTGGACAGTATCCTAGCTTATGGAAGGACTGTTCAGAAGTCTTTGCCTAGAGCAATCACATTAGTCCCATTCCCCAACTCTACCCCAAACCCCTACAAATTATTTACTGTCATGACTATCCAGTTTCCTTTTTAAAGCCCTGTATTGAATAAATGACATTTCTTTATGCCACAATATCTCCAGGCTTACTTTTACCCTACAGCCAGCAAGAGGCAGAGGTCATTGCTACTCAATGCCTAAAAAATCTTTCCTCACATCTCCTTCACGTCTTTTAACCCATTACTTTAAGTCTCTGCCCTTGGAAACCGCCTCCCACAATATACTATTCTGAAACGTGCTGTGACCACATCCGCTTCCATCAAATCTCCACCAAAACCTTTTTGCTCCAAAGACAATAATCCCAGCTTCTTTAATCTAACCTTGTAGATAAAGTGTGAAGGAAGGAAGTGCTGATGCTGGTTTATACAAAAGAAAGACACAATATGCTAAAGTAACTCAACGGGTCGGGCAGCATCTCTGGAGAAAAGAAATAGGTGATGTTTCGGGTCGGAAAACCTTCTTCAGACCGAAAACTGTGTTTGCAGCCTTGTATCCCCCCCCTTGTAGATGAAGTCCCTTAATTTCTGGATTATTCTTTAATTGCATCTTTTCTAACCATTCCTAAATTCAGCAATGCCTTGGCAATGAATAACATTAATCTAATGAGTATTTGCTTTGTCTAGTTAGAAATAAATACAGGGTTGCACGGTGGCCCAGCTGGTAGAGCTGCTGCTTCACAGCACCAGAGACCCATGTGCTTGTCTGTATGGAGTTTGCACATTCTTCCCTGTGACTGGAGTTACACAAAAAGCTGGAGAAACTCAGCGGGTGCAGCAGCATCTAAGGAGCGAAGGAGATGGGCGACGTTTCGGGTCGAGACCCTTCAGGAGTCTGAAGAAGGGTCTCGACCCGAAACGTCTCCTAGCTGCAGTCTGAAGAAGGGTCTCGACCCAAAACATCGCTTATCTCCTTCGCTCCTTAGATGCTGCTGCACCCGCTGAGTTTCTCCAGCTTTTTGTGTAACCCTCGATTCTCCACCATCTGCAGTTCCTTCTTTAACACTTCCCTGTGACTGGGTGGGTTTCCTCCCACATTCCAAAGACGTACTGGTTTGTAGGTTAATTTGCCTTAGTAAAATTGCCCCTAATGTGTAGGCAGTGGATTTGAAAGTTGGATAACTTAGAGCCAGTGCGAGTGGGTAATCGATGGCCAGCATAACTTCATGGGCTGTATCTCTAAAACTAAAACAGAAAAATGGATCAGAATTTTGTTGACGAATCAATGGTTAGAGTCAATGTACCAAAGGTCGGATAAAATCGAAACACAGAAAGATCAGATTGGTTTGGAATTGAAGAGGTTTTAACCAGGTATAAGTGAAAGGAAAATAAAATGTCTTGTTAAAGTGCCAGAGGGGATAAGGGAATAAATAGTTGCATGTGGACCCAGGACAGCTGTGAAAGAGAGTGAGTTATTCTGTTGGAGAGAGATTCCGACAGCACACAATGTTAAGTATGAATCTCAGTATGTGTCAAGCACAGTGGCTCAGGGAACGCTAAAGATCTTGAAGGTATTGATTGACTTCTTGAGAGATACAGCATGGAAATAGTCCTTTGGCCCACTGAGTTCACGCTGACCATCAATCACCTGATCACACCAGTTCTGTTATCCCCCTTTCATATCCTCCTTACACACTAGGGGCAATTTTACAGAGGCCAATTAACCTACTAACCAGCATGTCTTTGGCACGTGGGAGGAAACCAGGAGACCAGGAGGAAATCCACAAGTCACAGGGAGGAACGTGCAAACTCCACACAGAAAGAACCCATGTCTCTGGCGCTGTGAGGCAGCAACTCTACCAGCTGCGTTACTGTACCGCCCTGTAGTTATGTGGGAGAGTATTGTGTACAGTTTTGGTCTCCAAATCTGAGGAAAGACATTCTTGCCATAGAGAGGGTTCAGAGAAGGTTCACCAGACTGATTCCTGGGATGTCGGGATTTTCATACGAAGAAAGACTGGATAGACTCGGCTAGTACTCACTGGAATTTAGAAGATTGAGGGGGGATCTTATAGAAACTTACAAAATTCTTAAGGGGTTGGACAAGCTAGATGCAGGAAGATTGTTCCCGATGTTGGGTAGTCCAGAACAATGGGTCACAGTCTCAGGATAAGGGGGAATTCCTTTAGGACCGAGATGAGGAAAACATTCTTTACACAGAGAGTGGTGAGTCTCTGGAATTCTCTGCCACAGAAAGTCGTCGAGGCCAGTTCATTGGCTATATTCAAGAGGGAGTTGGATGTGGCTCTTGTGGCTAAAGGGATCAGGGGGTATGGAGAGAAGGCAGGTACGGGATACTGAGTTGGATGATCAGCCATGATCATATTGAATGGCGGTGCAGGCTCGAAGGGCCGAATGGCCTACTCCTGCACCTATTTTTCTTTGTTTCTACGTTTCTATGAGAGATTTAGGCATGCATTTTAAACATGAAATGTGCAATTTAATTTATGGGAAGATGAAAGTCAATGGGAGGTCATTGATCTGAAATGTTAATCTGTTTCTCCCTCTGCAGATGCTGCCTGACTAGTTGACTGTTCCCAGCAATGTCTGTTTTTATTTCAGATTTCCAGCAGCTGCAGTGTTTTGCTTTTGTATTATACTCTTGCCTGAGGCTTACCGTAAGTCATGGTCATACAGCATGGAAACAGGCCCTTTGGCCCAACTTGTCCATGTCGCCGAAGATGCCCTATCTACACTAGCCTCACCTGCCCATATTTGGCCCATATCCCTCTAAACCTTTCCTATCCATGGTCACTTGTATCTTGGACTATAGGCTGTCCTGCACTTGCAAATATCAATTTGTTATGTTCCAAGTCTTCAATGTTACATCATGGATAGTTCCCAATAGTGGATAGGGACATCATTGTGAAAGTGCCACGGTGAAATTTTGACCAATTATCTCCATGCTAATTCCAGTGCTGATCCCAGGGTCACAAGAGGTTGTAGAGACTCAGTCCGGTCAATCACGGGCACAGTCCTTCCCATCATCAAATGCATCTACATGAGGTGTAAGGGGGAACTTCAGATGCTGGTTTAAACCAAAGACAGACACAAAGTTGGAGTAACTCAGCGGGTCAGACTGAAGAAGGGTCTTGACCCGTCACGTCACTTGTTCCTTTTCTCCTAAGATCCCGGCTGAGTTACTACAGCTTTCTGTGTCTGTCTTTGTATCTACATGAGGCGCTGCTTCAAGAAATTGGCATCTATCATCAAGGATCCCCGCCATCCAGACCATGCCCTCTTCTCGCTTCCAATATCGGGAGGAGGTACAGATTACTGAAGTCCCACACCACCGAGTTCAGGAACAGCTACTTTCCCACAATATCAGGTTTTTGAACCAAACTAGATAACCATAATCCTACCTTGGCAATGGAACACCACAGACCACCTCTTGCACTACCATGGACATTTTTGTTCTAATTGTGTTTTGCACTATTGTCTTGATTGTTTGCGGTTTTTAAAAAAACTGTTTTGCAGAATTTATATGCAATTTATGAACAATGTATGTTAAGTGTTGGTTGTCTAAGGCGACATGCCAGTGATGCTGCTGCAGGCAAGGTTTTCATTATACCTGTATCTCACTGTACTCATAATGCAATAAACTCAACCTGACTTGAATATCTTTACTGGCTACTCATCCCAGCATTCATACATTCAGTGAATCAAATATTTGGTCATATGACCTTCTGGCCTCTTGTGTTGACCCACTAAGTAATTTTTAGTGAACAAATATTATGCACGTTGTCTCATACAAAATTTGACAAAACTGATCACTCTTTTATGGTAGAAATGCAAGTTTTTTTTCTGCTGATAGTATGCATGACTTTGTGCTCAGAAGAATTTTTTCAAATACTATCCATAAGCCTTCTGACAAACCTTTGGCCTGAACTGTCTCATACACTGCTTGACGGATTTAGCATCTCTGCGCCTCTGGCACCTGCTTGACTGTGAGTCATTAATACTTTTTAAACAGCTCTCAAGCATTCCAACAGACAATGCAGACTAAAGTCACACAAATTTAGAGTCGTGGAGTCATATAGCATTGAAGCAAGCCCTTCGGCCCAACTTGCCCACGCTGACCAAGATGTCCCATCTACACAAGTTCCTCCTGCCTGCGTTTGGCCCATATCCCTCTAAATCTTTCCTACCTATGTAACTATCCAAATGCATTTTAAATGTTGTGATAGTACCTGCCTCAACTATGTCCTCAGGCAGTTCGTTCCATATACCCACCACCCTTTGTGTGAAAAAGTTACCCATCTTACCCAAAGTTACCCCAAAAATCACCATTCATCCTCCTGCACTCCAAGAGATAAAGTCCTACCCTGCTCAATATTTCCCTATAGCTCAGGCGCTCGAATCCTGGCAACATCTTTGTAAATTTGATAATGTTTTTCCTCCTTTCTTTCTCCCCTCCCTCCCTTTTCCACTTCTCTTCCCTATGCCCCACCAGGATGCGCACCCATTTCTCCATTTCCCCCGTCCCCTTCCACATATATTCCTTCCTCTGGCTTCACATGTCACACTTCTCCCCTTATCGCACACTTTTTCTCTTTTATATCTGGACTTTGTCCAACCATCTGCCAATCAATCCCCCTTCACCTTTAGACTTTAGAGATACAGTGTGGAAACAGGCCCTTCAGCTCATGGAGTCCTTGCACCAACACTATCCTACACACTAGGGACAATTTTAAAACTTCCCAAAGCCAATTAACCTACAAACCTGTACGTCCTTGGAGTGTGGGAGGAAACCAGAGCACCCAGAGAAAACCCATGCGGTTGCAGGGAGAACATACAAGTTCCATACAGACAGCATCTGTAGTCAGGATCGAACCCGGGTCTCTGGACCTGGAACCCATAGCAACACTACCGCTATGCTATTGTGCCAATCCTAAATCCACAGTATTCACCTGTCACTAGCAAAGCTTTGTCTAGCTTTCTCCCCCCTACTCCAATCCGTCTGAAGGAAGGTCCCGATCCAAAAGGTTGCCTGTTCATGTTCTCCAGAAATGCTGCCTGACCCAGACTGAGTATCTCCAGGACTTTTTTTGGGGGGGTTAACCAGCATCTGCAGTTCCTTGTGCCGTTGATGAAAGGTCCGTTCAAGTAATCAAAAGTGATAATTGAAGCAATCACACATTACATTTCCATCCTTGTTTGCAGGGTATTTCATCAGCATACAGTATATAAATATCTTGCAGCAGTACCAACTTTCATGATTAATCTGACAAAAAATTAATGAGAAAGAAATGAATGGAAATCTGGAGTGGTTGATATTGCTCCCTGCAACTGTCCAGGTGTGAGTTTCATTCACAAAACTGGAAGCTCACTGTTGAGCAGAATATAGAGTCATACACCACAGAAACAGGTCCTTCAGCCCAACTCATCCATGTCAGCCAAGTTGCCCCATCCAATCTTGTCCATTTGCCCACATTTGGGAACATATCCCTCTCAACCTTTCCTATCCATGTCCCCGTCTAAGTGCTGTTGCAGTACCTGCCTCAATTACCTCCCCAGGCAGCTCATTCCATATACCCAGCACCCTTTGAGTGAAACAAGTACCCCTCAGCTTCCTATTAAACACAAAAGATAGATGCAAAGTTTTGGAGTAACACAGCTGGTCAGGCAACATCTGTAGAGGGACTGTGCAGATGACATTTCGGGTTAGGACACTTCTTCAGACTGGTGTTTCACAGATGTTGCCTGACCTGCTGCATTTCTCCAGCACTTTGACCACCTTGCCCATGCAGACCAAGATGCCCATATACAGTAGTCCCACTTGCCCTGGCTTTGGTCCCTATTCCTCTTCATGTACCTGTCCATATCTTTCCTATCCATGTACCTGTACCAATGTATTTTAATAGTTGTTATAGTCTCTTGCGCATGCATAATATGGATGAGAGTCAGAGCCTTAAAGGTGAAGAGATGGTGGAAGGTGGGATGGAGCTAGGGAGACAATGGCTTCCAAGGGAAGGGGGCATTTTTACATGCAGCTGGCTACCACTCCGTCCCCGGGTCACCCAAAACCCAAACCAATTCTTTCTGCCAGCGCATTCTTTCCTTCAGGAATTTTGTGCTTCAATGCGACTGGTGAAATGTAACACATGTACTGAAATCTGTTTGCAATGGACACCATGTTGTTTGTAACCCCAAACCTGTCATGTGTTGTAAGACCCAGTCGATATCTTTTCATCTCATAACTCTTCCCTGCTTTTGCTAATCCACGCTCAGTGCTGCAGACAACATGTTGGTCACACCCTAACCCTTGGGTCAAGTGCCAGAAATGGACGAAGTAACATTATTGTTAGGCAATGCCTGGCATCTAACCTCTCTGTGGGGGCACGATAATCTTTACTTCTGCTGCATTCTATTCCAAAAATCCGAATTACAACCTGTAAAATTGCTTAAGAACACAAAAAAATGCACATGTCACAATTTGCTACGTCTCTTAAGCCACATTTCACTTAGAACATAGGACATAGAACAGGGGTGGCATAGTGGCACAGCAGTAGACTTGCTGCCTTACAGTGCAAGAGACTCAGGTTCAATCCAGCCTACGGGGGCTGTCTGTACAGAGTTTTTACATTCTCCCTGTGACTGCGTGGGTTTTTCTCCGGGTGCTCCGGTTTCCTTCCACACTCCAATGACATACAGGTTTGTAGGTTAATTGGCTTTGGTAAGTTGTTCAAAATTGTCTCTAGTGTGTAGGATAGTGGTAGTGCACGGGGTGATCGCTGGCCAGTGTGGACTTGGTGAGCCGAAGGGCCTGTTTCCACACTGTATCTAAAATCTAAAGTCCAAAGCAGTACAGTACAGGAACGGGCCCTTCAGCCCACAATATCTGTGCCGAACATGATGCCAAGTTAAACTGATCTCATCTGCCTGTACATGATCCATATTTCACTATTCCCTGCACTACCATGTGCCTGTCTAAAATCCCCCACCACTCGGTGAAAAGGGGGTTAAAAGATAGACCCTAAAAAAAGAAAAGGAAAAAAGAAAAAAAAAGAAAAAGCCAGTTATTATGTTATTATATATCACGCAAAAGGAATCCACCAACTCGATAGTTTTTCATCCCCCCCTAACTTGTGTTACAAGTTACACAGTGTAGCATCTTATTGTACTTTTAACACTTCTGTTTTTCACTTCACTATCCCAATTGGTATGTATGTTATTGCTAAACATCTATTTATTTTTCAGGCCATTAGGATGAACATACAATTAATTGATTTACTGGAAGCAGAATTTACATGACTCCTTCTTCATTCTTTCTTTCCTGTGCTCACCATCCCCAGCCTGGAGCACTTCCACAATCTCCCATCCCTATCCTCCAGTCACCTTGCTCCATTTCCCTCCTTCATACACTCATCTCCCATGAGTCCCCCTTTCCCCATTTTACCCCCCTTCTTTCCCATTGCACCAAAACCCTCCGTCCAGCTTTACAATTCCAGCCACTTCGCTCGTTATCTGAAACCCATTTGTCTCCTTTTCACTTCTAATCATTGTCACTGACTCTACCCAGCTGCCAATCACCCTCCCCTCACCTGTATCCACCTATCACTTGTCCAACCCCCTCCTCTCTTTTCCAGCTTTCTCCCCCCTTCTCCAATCAGTCCGAGGAAAGGTCTCGCCCCAAAACGTGTTGAGTTCCCGCAGCTCTTTGTATTTTGCTCCAAATTGCAGCATCTGCAGTCTCTTGTGTCTCCTTATGAGCACTGTTTTGCCGTATTGTATGGAATGTTTATTTCAATACAATAAGTATTGTGGAGAAAGCAGACGAACTATGAGCCTGGACCAGTCCTTGGGTCTGTGATAGACACAAAATGCTGGAGTAACTCAGCGGGTCAGGCAGCATCTCTGTAGAAGAAGGATGGATGACATCTCGGGTCGGGACCCTTCTTCAGACTGGAAAGGATTGTGATGCTGTGCCCACTATGGAAACATGGTTGCAAGAGGGACATGACTGGTAGCTCAAATTTCTGGGGTTTCAATGTTTCAGAAGTTTGCAGATAGCTGGGGTCACAGATTGTGAGGAACTCTGTCAAGCTCTACAGCAAGATACGGATCAACTACAGTAATGAGAGGAGAAATGGCAGATGGAGTTTAATCCAAGTAGGTCTAAGGTGTATTTTGGGAGGTCAAATGTTAGGGGAATATATACAGTTAAAGGCATGACCCTTAACAGCATTGACATAAAGAGGTGCCTTGAATTACTTCCTGAAAGTGGCAACACAAGTGGGCAGTGTGCCAAGTAAGGCATATGGTATGCTTGCTTTCATCGGTTGGTACTTTGTGATTAAGAGCCAGGAAGTCATGATGCAGCTTTATACGACTTTGATTAGACTGCATTTGGACTATATGTGCAGTTCTGGTTGCCCCATTACAGGAAGGATGTGGAAAAGGTACAGAGGATGTTTCAAGAATGATGCCTGGATTAGGGGTTATTAGTTACAGGGAGAGGTTGGACAGACTTGGATTGTTTTCTCTGGAACAGCGGAAGTTGAAGTGAGACACGATAGAAGTATATAACCTTATGAGAGGCATAGGTAGGGTAGACGCCAGAACATTTACTCAGGATGGAAAAATCAAAAAGTAGTGGGCATAGGTTTAAGGTGAGAGGAGATGTGCGTGGGAAACATTTTACACAGAGGGTGATGAGTGCGTAGAACGCGTTGCTTGGGTTGTTTGTTGAGGCAGATATGGTAGTAGCACTTAAGAGACTTTTGGATAGGCATATGTATATGCAGGGAATGGAGGGATATGGAGTATGTTCAGCATGTTTGGCACAGACATTGTGGGCCTGTTTTTGTGCCGTGCTGTTCTATGTCCTATGCAGTATATATAACAATAACTATAAAAAGATGGACATCTTCCCTCTTTCAGCTTATTAGCCAAAGAAAACTGCCTACAACTATATAAAAAGGGGCCAATGTCTGACTGACGTGAATAAACAAAGAAGATTGGGATGAAAAAAAAGGCTATATCCTCTCAGAGTGCATGGATTTTAATGAGCTTCCTTAAAATGCATCAAATCAATAGTTTCCTCTTCCATTTAATAGGCAAGCATTTCAAGTTCACATTGCCAGATGGTTGGATCTTTTGATGTGGATTTAAAAGGCTTTATGCTTGATTTCCCTCAGGGTGTGCTTTGTAAGTATATTTTGTTTAAGATTTTGACATGGAACATATGAATTAAGCATATACTTAAAATGCTTGAATGTTATCTCTCTTCAGGGTAAAATTAATGTGTGCTCATAAAAAGATAGAGAAGTTGAAGTATTATGTAGTACTTACCAGATTCAATTTTGCCTGCATGCATCTGCCCTTCCTTAGCCAGATTCACTGGGTACAGGTACAGCTTATATTATCAGATTAATGAATAAACCTCTCAGTGCCAGAGACCTGTGTTTGATCCTCACCTCAGGTACACTGTCTATGTGGAGTTTGCACGTTCCCCCGGTGACCAAGTGGGTTTCCTCTGGGTGCTCCGATTTCTTCCCATATCCCAAGGACGTGCAGGTTTGTAGGTTATCTGGCCTCTGTTAATTGCCACTAATGTGTAGGGAGTGGATGAGAAAGTGGGATAACACAGAACTAATGTTCTGAATAGGTGATTGATATTTGTCGTGGGACAAATAACCTGTTTCCATCTGATTCTTTCAATCAATCAATTAATATAGACCACTCCCTGGTAGGTAGTCTTGGGGTAAGTCTCCAGCCAGTATCAAAGGCCCTCTCAAAAGCTTGAGTTTTCTCTTTAGTTTCAAATACCAAAAAAAATAAGCTTCCACTGAAAATTTACAGCATTTTTTTACTCTGAAATAATGTAAATATAAAATGTAAAATCCATTCCAAGCCTTATCCCACTCTTCAGATGATGATCCAGATGCTGCTCTTAAGGTGGAAGAGTATAGAGTAATAGAAATCTCTTGCATTGATTTACATGGCTGTTATCCACAGTAATGAGAATAATGCTGGACTTTCAAAGCTGTAATCTCACTTTAGCATCTAAACACCAGTTATAAATAACTCAAAGATTCAGTCTCGTGGTTTATGATGCTATCCGAATCGCAATGAAGCACTACATTGTGCTTAAACGATTATATAATTTGTTCTTCAATCTAGATCAATCTTGCTTCAGCATCACTATAATTGGTCATTAAATTACCGGAGAAGAGCGTAAAATCATAAAACATAATTTGGAAGAAAAAAGATTTGCATATGTGCAAATCATGCTGTGCATTGATAAAATTGCCTGGAGCACTGCATAAGGAGAGATACAAAATTAATATAGACGAACAAGGGGAAAATTATAGAACATAGAACAGTGCAGCCCAAGAACAGGCCTTTTGGCCCACAATGTCTGTGCCGAACATGATGCCAAGACCAATTGTTACCTGCCTACATATAACCCATATCCCACCATTCCCTGCATATCCATGTGCCCATCCAGTCTTAAGACTCTTAAATGCCACTATGGTATCCACCATCACCCCGGCAGCACTTCCAGGCACTCACCACCCTATTTTCAAAAGATTTTTCCACACATCTCATTTAAACTTTGCCCCTCTCACCTAAAAGCTATGCTCTCTAGTATTTGATTTTTCCATCCTGGGAAAAAGGATCTGACCTTATCTATGCTGCTTATAATTTGATATACTTCTATCACGATATACTTCTATCAGTTGTCTATTGGCAAAATATCCTGCAAGCTTTTACAGATTGAAACTCAAAAGAGCATGGTTTTAACCTGCTTTTGGGTAAATAAACTAACTTTTTATCATTCTAGATATTTTTAGTCTTGCCTGTTGGCAATTTCCATTGCAACTTGCTGTTAAAAGTATTCCCAACAGTAAATCTGGTGTTAAAATATTAACACTTTCCTACCACAGGGTGGCAGCGAACTTCAGTTTCAGTCCGAAGAAGGATCCCAACCCAAAACGCTACCTGTCCATTTCTCTCCACAGATGCTGCCAGACCCACTGAATTTCTCCAGCAGATTGTTTTATGTTCAAGATTCAGCATCTGCAGTCTCTTGTGTTAACTCTTTAGTTCCATTTTTAGTATCAATGGTGGTATATATATATTGTAACTTTATTTCCTTAACACAAATATATTTATTATATTTGTGTTTTTAAAAGATTTTGATCTCAGGTGTGGAGTTTGCACGTTCCCCTGTGCTTGCGTGGATTTCCTCTGGGTGCTCTGGTTTCCTCCCACATCCCAAAGACATGTGGGTATGTAGATTTATTGTTCTCTATAAATTGCCCATCATGTACAGGGAGTGGATACGTAAGTGGGATAACATAGAACGGTGGCTCAGTGGCAGATTTGCTGCCTTACAACATCAGAGACCCGGGTTCGATCCTGATCACAGATGCTGTCTGTACTAAGTTTGTACAATGTCCCTGTCACTGGCGAGGGTTTTCTCTGGGATCTCCGGTTTCCTCCCACACTCCTAAGAGGTACAAGTTTGTAGATTATTTGGCTTAATATAATTGTAAATTGTCGCTAATGTATGTAGGATAGCGTAAATGTGTGGGGATAGCTGGTCGGCACAGACTCGGTAGGCTGAAGGGCCGGTTTTTGTGTTGTATCTCTAAACTAAATTAAACTGTGGTTGACGGTCAGTGTAGACTCGGTGGGCTGAAGGGCCTGCTTCCATGCTGTATCTTTCAATCAATCAATCAATACTTTCAAGATCTTTAGAATTCCCTGAGCCACTGTGCGTGCCACATGCTGAGATTCATACTTAACATTGTATGCTGTCGGAATCTCTCTCCAACAAAATGACTCGTTCTGTTTCACAGCTGTTCTGGGTCCACATGTAACTATTTATTCTTTCATCTCCTGTGGCACTTTAACAAGAAATGTTCCCCTTCCTTTCACTTGTTCATGGTTAAAACCTCTCAGTGGGCTGAAGGGCCTGTTTCCATGCTGAATTAAACTAAATTAGTGTCCTTGAGATGTCCTTTAGAAGTTAAGTCCTGCTGCAGAAACTTGAACACATGTCCTGGAGATAGCAAAGTTACAAAATTTTGAGATTTTAAAAATGAAGTCTGCAATTTATCCCATCAGATAAAGCATAAAAAGAAGTTTAATTTGACACCTAATTCACTTTCATATCTTCAGTATTAAGAAAGTTATGACCATTTTCATACTCGGAAATTAGCATATTGTTCCCCATTGCCTTTCAATTGACTTAACTCAAAAGCTGTGATCTAGAACCATTAAAAGCCCATAGAGAACTCAATGAAATTTTCAGTAATTATAGATTGAAGCATTCTGAAACAAATATGAAACAATCTTACTTGGATGACCTGAAATTAAAGCATATAATTAGTTAGTTATCTAATTGTAGCTAATTACAAAATTCAATGAGTAGATCTAAACATCTATCCATTTCTTAAGAAAAGATAAACTTTTTTTAAATTGCCTAAGTGTCCAAATAACATTTACACAATAATCCACAATATAACATAATTTTTAAATCTCATTTTCATGAATTTCTGGGCCAAATGGAATGAATTTAGCGTGTACTGCCTGTAAATTAATGGCCATTTAAATCAACTAGCGAGTGGGTTTTAGTGGAATGCGGTGGATTGGAACGTTGCGGTTTGCCGTGAAGTCGGTATGAAAAATACAGCTGGTTCATACATTTTTTTTGGACCCCATTTTGCAACATGAAAATATTATTAAAGCCTCCATAAAAACCAACTTTTAATATAAAAATAAACTGTATACCTTTTTTTCTCCCCTATGCAAAATCCCTCCCGTTATCGGCGCTCACGGCTTTTGAAGGTGATTTTTAAATTACTCTAGATAATAAATAATCTAGCGTAATTTAAAAATACCTTCATTAATGAAATGTCGGAGCGATTTTTCTTCCGCAACGAAATCACCCGACATTGATCGATTTGCCCAGTCTGAAGAAAAACGGCACTTTAAGACCGCTCCCCTCTGAAAGGCACCAAAGTCGCACACACGGGGAGCGGCAGAACTGCAGCGCTGCTCAAGGTAAATTTTGTAACATACCTACTGGGGACACAAGAAACTGCAGATGCTGGAATCTTGAGCAAAGCACAAGTGCTGGTGGAACTCAACAGGTTAGGCAGTATCTTCGGCGGGCATGGACTGATGGCATTTTGGATTGTAACTCCTCTTCAGTAGCATATGTCCTCATATCTCCTAGATGCATCTTGAACAATCATGTAACATGGGACTCTATGAATTGTGTATATATAACTTGAGGAAGAGTCTCAAAGAAATCAGGACCTGTGGGCTTTTCCCAGAGACTTTCACAACATCCCAATATTTAAAGGTTTATAGGGATATGAGCCAGGCAGAGGTGGGTGGGGCTAGTGTAGATGGAACATCTTAGTTGGCATGGGCAAGTTGGGCCGGAGCTGTGGCTCAAAGATTGTCAACATTGTGAAAGATGCTCCAACTGTATTTGAAAATTCAACCGTAGAATGCGCTGTCCATGATAGAATGCAGTGGATTGTGTGGTTGTACACAGGAAAAATTCACGGGAGGTCCAGGGTTTACTTCTAAAACAAACTCTCTTTATTACAATGTAGACTCAAGGACATACAGATGCGGGTTTACCAAAAACGACACAAAGTGTTGAAGGTGAACTCAGTGGGTCAGGCAATTGGTAAGTCAGTTTGAAGAAAGGTCCTGACCCGAGTGATCTTAAGTAACCCTGACCTGAAACGTTACCTATCCATGTATTCCAGAGATGCTGCCTGACCCACTTAGAAATTGGCCAACTTGGGAGACAGATGACTCAGTGTTCCCGTGGATTTTGAAGCAACAGCAACAAAGAGAAGCAGGAGAAAGCACTGATTGGCTCTAGCCCGAGTGGGAGGAGAGTTCTCAGTGAGTCAGAGGGGGAAAACAGTTGAAAACTGAGGAATTTGGTTTGTAAATTAGGCAATTTAACAGTCAATATGAGCAAGGCAGCTCTTGGGGAGTGGCAGTGAGGGAAGTGCCCTGTGAGTAAAGTGTGAGTCTTTGGCTCGAGAGTCTTCGGAGAGGAGGCTGCGCAAAACACTGGATAGGGAGAGACCGAGGCAAAAGAAGGAGATGTCAAGCAAGCTGATGCAGTGTGATGCTTGCAGTATGTGGGAGGTCAAGGACACTGCTGGTGCCTCTGGCTGCTACAAATGTGAGAAGTGCATCCAGGTACAGCTCCTGAAGGACCGTGTTGGGGAACTGGAGAAACAAGTGGATGACCTCAGGTTCATCCGAGAAACTGAGTCGTTCCTCAACAAGTCCTACAGTAAGATAGTTACACCCAAGGCAATAGAAGAGAGAAGGTGGGTGACGGTGAGAAAGGGAGGAAAACATGGAATGCAAAGGTCCCCGGTTGTTGTACCTCTTGTGAACAGGTTCACCCACGTGGAAGCTGCCGGGACAGAAGACGGTATCGCACTGAGCGGCGGACTGGCTTGCAAACCAAAAAGGGCTGTTGAGCCAAAACCAAAGAGGCCAAAGTCGGGCAACACCATTGTAGTTGGAGACTCCATTGTGAGAGGTACGAACAGGAGTTTCTGCGGCAACAGACGGGATTCAAGGATGGTGTGCTGCCTTCCTGGTGCCAGGATCCAGGATGTCACGGATAGAGTGCAGACAATCCTCAAGGGCGAAGGTGAACAGCCAGAAGTGGTTGTGCATGTTGGCACAAATGATGTTGGAAAGAAGGGGATGAATATTCTGCAGCGGTACTTCAGAGAGCTCGGAAAAATGCTGAAAAGCAGGACTTCCAGGGTTGTTATCTCCGGTTTGCTTCCAGTTCTTCGTGCTGGCGAGAGCAGGAACAGGGAGATACAGGACCTGAATGTGTGGCTGAGGAACTGGTGCAGGGGGCAGGGATTTAGATTCTTAGATCACTGGGATCTGTTTTGGAGTAAGGGGGAACTGTACAAAAGGGACAGATTGCATCTTAACAGGTGGGGAACCAGCATTCTGGCCGGCAGGTTTGCCACTGCTACACAGATGGTTTTAAACTGAATAAGGGGGGTGGGGTGTCAAATGGGATAGTCGAGGATGGAGTTAAATGGAAAGAGAGTAAAGGGATGGTTAATGACCCCAGAATTAACGGGAAAGAAAGCTCACAAAGGGATAGGAGAGTATGGCCAAGTGTAATAGGGATCGATGTGAAAGGGGCCACTTGTCAACATAATTGTATAAGGAGTAAGAGTGTTGTAAAAACAAGCCTGAAGGCTTTGTGTCTCAATGTGAGGAGCATTCGTACTAAGGTGGATGAGTTGAAGGTGCAGATAGCGATTAATGACTATGCTATAGTTGGGATCACGGAAACATGGCTCCAGGGTGACCAAGGCTGGGAGCTGAACATCCAGGGATATTCAATATTCAGGAGGGATAGATGAAAAGGAAAAGGAGGTGGGGTAGCGTTGCTGGTGAGAGAGCAGATTAATGCAATAGAAAGGAAGGACATTAGCGTGGAGGATGTGGAATCGATATGGGTAGAGCTGTGAAACTCTAAGGGGTAGAAAACGCTAGTGGGAGTTGTGTACAGGCCACCTAACAGTAGTATTGGAGTTGGGGATGGCATCAAACAGGAAATTGGAAATGCGTGCGACATGGGTAACATGCTTATAATGGGTGACTTCAATCTGCATGTAGATTGGGTGAATCAAATTGGCAGGGGTGCTGAGGAAGAGGATTTCTTGGAATGTATGCGGGATAGTTTTCTCAACCAACATGTGGAGGAACCAACGAGAGAGCAGGCTATTCTAGACAGGGTATTGAGTAATGAGGAAGGGTTAGTTAGCAGTCTTGTTGTGTGTGGCCCCTTGGGCAAGAGTGGCCATAATATGGTTGAGTTCTTCATTAGGATGGAGAGTGACAAAATTAAGTCAGAAACAAGGGTTCTGAACTTGAACAAAGATAACTTTGAAGGTATGAGATGTGAATTGGCCAAGATAGACTGGCAGGTGATTCTTAAAGGGTTGACAGTGGATGTGCAATGGAAGGTATTCAAAGACTGCATGGATGAAGTACAAACATTTTTCATACCAGTTTGGCAAAAGAATAAATCAGGGAAGGTGGTGCATCCATGGATAACAAGGGAAATCAGGGATAGTATAAAAACAAAAGATGAGGCATACAAATTGGCCAGAAAAAGCAGCCTACCGGAGGACTGGGAGAAATTCAGAATCCAGCAGAGGAGGACAAAGGGCTTAATTAGGAAAGGGAAAATAGATTATGAAAGGAAACTGGCAGGGAACATAAAAACTGACTGCAAAAGTTTTTATAGATATGTGAAGAGAAAGAGATTAGTTAAAACAAATGTTGGTCCCTTGCAGTCAGAAACAGGTGAATTGATCATGGGGACCAAGGACATGGCAGACCAATTGAATAACTACTTTGGTTCTCTCTTCACTAAGGAAGACATAAATAATCTGCTGGAAATAGCAGTGGAACGGGGGTCAAATAAGATGGAGGAACTGAGTGAAATCCAGATTAGCCGGGAGGTGGCGTTGGGTAAATTGAACGGATTGAAGGCCGATAAATCCCCAGGGCCAGATAGTCTGCATCCCAGAGTACTCAAGGAGGTAGCCACAGAAATAGTGGATGCATTAGTGATAATTTTTAAAAATTCCTTAGATTCTGGAGTAGTTCCTGAGGATTGGAGGGTAGCTAATCTAATCCCACTTTTTAAAAAAGGAGGGAGAGAGAAAGCGGGGAATTACAGACCAGTTAGTCTAACATCGGTAGTGGGGAAACTGCTAGAGTCAGTTATTAAAGATGGGATAGCAGCGCATTTGGAAAGTGGTGAAATCATTGGACAAAATCAGCATGGATTTACGAAAGGTAAATCATGTCTGACAAATCTGTTAGAATTTTTCGAGGATGTAACTAGTAGAGTGGATAAGGGAGAACCAGTGGATGTGTTATATCTAGACTTTCAGAAGGCTTTCGACAAGGTCCCGCATAAGAGATTAGCATACAAACTTAAAGTACACGGTATTGGGGGTTCAGTATTGATGTGGATAGAGAACTGGCTAGCAGACAGGAAGCAAAGGGTAGGAGTAAATGGGTCCTTTTCAGAATGGCAGGCAGTGACTAGTGGGGTACCTCAAGGCTCAGTGCTGGGACCCCAGCTATTTACAATATATATTAATGATTTGGACGAGAGAATTCAATGCAACATCTCCAAATTTGCAGATGACACCAAGCTGGGGGGTATAGTTAGGTGTGAGGAGAATGCTTGGAGGCTGCAGGGTGATTTGGATAGGCTGAGTGAATGGGCAGATGCATGGCAGATGCAGTATAATGTGGATAAATGTGAGGTTATCCACTTTGGTGGCAAAAACATGAGGGTAGACTATTATCTGAATGGTGGCAGATTAGGAAGAGGGGAGATGCAACGAGACCTGGATGTCATGGTACACCAGTCATTGAAAGTAGGCATGTAGGTGCAGCAGGCAGTGAAGAAAGAAAATGGTATGCTAGCATTCATAGCGAAAGGATTTGAGTATAGGAGCAGGGAGGTTCTACTGCAGTTGTACAGGGTTTTGGTGAGGCCACACCTGGAGTATTGCGTACAGTTTTGGTCTCCAAATCTGAGGAAAGACATTCTTGCCATAGAGGGGGTACAGAGAAGATTCACCAGACTGATTCCTGGGATGTCAGGACTTACATATGAAGAAAGACTGGATAGACTCGGCTTGTACTCGCTGGAATTTAGAAGATTGAGGGCGGATCTTATAGAAACTTACAAAATTCTTAAGGGGTTGGACAAGCTAGATGCTGGAAGATTGTTCCCGATGTTGGGGGAGTCCAGAACAAGGGGCCACAGTCTAAGGATAAGGGGGAATTCCTTTAGGACCGAGATGAGGAAAACATTCTTTATACAGAGAGTGGTGAGTCTCTGGAATTCTCTGCCACAGAAGGTAGTTGAGGCCAGTTCATTGGCTATATTTAAGAGGGCATTAGATGTGGCACTTGTGGCTAAAGGGATCAGGGGGTATGGAGAGAAGGCAGGTACGGGATACCAAGTTGGATGATTACATTGAATGGCGGTGCAGGCTCAAAGGGCCGAATGGCCTACTCCTGCACCTATTTTTCCATGTTTCTATGTCCTGGGACAGCTGCTTCCTGTCCTAGGGCAGATGCTCATGGATGCAAAGCAAATATGCTTTTTATATTACCCATTATCTACATGTCCCCTTCCCTGGAGTCTGTAGAGTGGTTGCTTGGCAGTATTGAGGCATTGGCTCACTTAAGGTCACTTTATTTGCAACTGTTGATTGAGACTTTTCTAATCATGTTTCAACCAGGTTTCTCTGAGTCCCCTCACCAGGGCTTGAGAATCACCCTGTCTTGGGTATCTCTGCCGTAGTTCTCTGTCCACTTTAACCCATTGTCTGCCTTGGCCCATTGTGTCCCTTTACAGTGGTCCAGGACTACAAGTTGAGAGATATGCTGAAACTTGGTGCACCCTTTATAAAATCTCCATAGGAAAATCCCACAATTTAAAGCTTAACTGCCATTGTTTACTAAAAGATTGAAAACAAATGTATATACTAAACTGAAACCCTTTGATTATTCTCGCAAGGAATGTGTATAGAGGGAAATTGTCATCATGTTTACATAATGTAAATGGAAATATGTAATTAGTTAATTTATTGTCATGTGTACAGAAATACAGCGAATTGCTAGTTCTGTGTGGTATCCAGTCAAATTATATAATACATGAGTACAATAGATCCTCTTCTGGAACAGCATGCAGAGTTGCCATGTTCTGGTTTCATCTTGCAACCTCTATCGCTGACCATCACCTGTCCATTTCCTTCACAAATGCTGCCTGACCCGCTGAGGTACTCCGGCAGTTTGTGTTTTGCTCAACATTCCAGCATCTGCAGTTTCTTGTATACAGCTGCTAATGGTTTTCAGATCGAAACTATGTTTCTGCAGATTAATATTAATTATGTATCGGGCAAGGACCCATTATGAATCCACATTAGAATGAAACCAGCTCAAGATAGCACCATTAACTAAACCAGTATGTACAATTTATTATATTTTAGAACTCTGGGCATCACTGGAAATGTGGGACTTGAACATTTCAGTTTTTTTATTTTTGCTTCTGTTTGGAAATATTTCTTGAGTATTTTATCAGTGTTCTGCAATACTGAAAATGTCTTCTTAATAAAACTTTAGTTAAGAGCAGCATCAACTTTCAGTTCCATAAAGTTCCATTTCAGTGAACTGGAGATTGAACATGTCCATTCAAATCCATAGAACAGTACCGCACAGGGACAGGCCCTTCAGCCGCCAATGTCCGTGCCAAGCATGTCAGGTTTAACTAATCTCCTTTGCCTGCATGTGATCCAAATCCCTCCATTCACTGAGATCCCTGTGCTTATCCTCTTAAATGCCCCTTAATCTATATTAATTTAATCAATTTTTCACCATCTACCAGATTTCCATCACTCACCAGCACATCCCACGGACAAATGGGATTGGGCAGTATTCTGTGTAGGCTTATCGAAAGCCATCTGATTCTTCTTAATAAAAAGAAACAAAATGAAATAAGGCAGTGATATTGGAAATTTTACATAGATTATATTTATTACATGCACAGGATTTGATCAATGAACAAAAAAATTTTCCAAGTGGATTTTTGGAACATTTTAATCCTGGATTCAAACCTTTCACAAAGATTGTGCAATTATCTGCATCATACTTAATATAAGAACATTATTTAGAGGTTCTCCAAGGGAAAAGTTCTAAATTCACAGCCTGTTGTATATATCATATAAGTTTTGATCTCGGGAATTTAGAGCAATTATCACAATTGGTCTCAATGTGATGTGTATCCATGCTTCCGACTCCGTAGCATTTGAACTATAGTTTTTTTCTTGTCTCAGTATAAAGTACATCTCTGACATGGTGTCCATAGAGGATTCAAGAGAATGTTTGATTAAAAATAATGAGGGGGATAGGTCATATGTGATACGAGTAGAATTAGGCCATTCGGACCAACAAGTCTACTCTGCAATTCAATCATGGCTGATCTATCTCTCCCTGCTAACCCCATTCTCTTGCCTTCTCCCCTTACCCTCTGACTCCTGTACTAATAAAAAATCTATCTATCTCTGCTTAAAAATATCCACTGGCTTGGCCTCCACGTTGGTAACAATAAGCAAAATTTGTGTGACCTTGAACTCTAACATAAAAACAGAAATGCTATAGGTCGTGCAGCCTCTGTGGTGAGACATACCATCAACTCAGAATCCACCTCCCCCCCCCCCCCCCAAAACTGTTTCTCCCACCATCGCCCACCCAACCCCCCCCCCCTCCCAGTCACCCTACTCCTTTCAGCTCCTGCATATACTCATAGCCTGAGACTTCAAATTCATTTTTATTCCACCTTCTTAAAGGGATAGGAACCGTTTAGAGGACCTGCTGAGTTACTCCAGCACTTTGTGTCCTTTTGTGCAAACCAGCATCTGCATTTCCGTGTTTCTACTCCTGACTCTCTCTTGTTTAGGGAAAGAGTAAATCAGCAGGCCAGGCAGCATCTCTGGAGAAATTGAATAGGCAGGGCTGCCAACAATGGGTGAGGGTTGAGATTTAGAAATTGCAAGGGAGTGCAGCGACCGAGGGGGGGGGGGGGGGGGGGGGGGGGCGTGTGTAGGGAGCTTTGGCATTTTTCAGCTTGAAATTGTGCAATCTGGTGCATATTGTAGCGAGTCTTTTAACTTACACTTGAATGCAACATTTATCCTTCAAATTGGATTAGGTATGAATAAGGTTAGGCTAAACTTCATTCCTAATTACATTCCACAGTAGAGCCAGGCTCTTATCAATAGGTGCAGCACATATACCTTAGTATATTCATGTACGGAAATCAGATTATAATTCATGCTTTTACGCATATATAGAGAGAAACAAAAACATAGAAACAAGGCAAGAGGAGTCAGAATTCCATCACTATTCTGCACAAATAAATCAATCAACCTTACACTTTGACTATAGAATCAAGATGAAAATAATGCCACATATTATGGTTCAATGAAATTAATATATGTAAAACATACATATAGAAACAGGCCCTTCAGCCCACAAAGTCCACACCGACCAGCAATCTACCATATACCAGTTGTATCCTACACTCCAGGCACAATTTACAGAAGCCTATTAATATACAAACCTGCACTTCTTTCGGATGTGGGAGAAACCGGAATATCCAGAGAAAACCATATGGTCATAAGGAGAATGTATAAATACTGTACTGACAGCACCCGTAGTCAGGATTCAAATTGGGTCTGTGGTGCTGTAAGGTAGCAACCCTACCGCTGCGCCACCATGCCACCCCATTAAATTATTTTTTCTGTAATATATTTATTATGTTATTATGCAGATCAAGATGCCCCATTTAAAAAGTTCCATTTATCCGTATTTGGCCCAAATCCGTTTGTGTGTGCCAGTGTGTGTGTCGGTGTGTGTTAGGTTGTGTGTGAGAGTGTGTGTCAGTGAAACGGCGACAACACCCGGAGTGAGCGGAGACTTGCCGATGCCCGGGGAGCATTTCCCTCTCTCCCCCCCCTCCCCGGGAATGCGGGCCGGCCAAGGTGCTCGCATGCGGACCGGGGGAGGTGAGGGTCAGTGACCCGTGGGTCTGAGGGTGGTGAGGGACAGTGACGTGGGGATCGGGCATCGGAGCTGAGCCTTAGCCCGCGATTCATCCCCGCGCCTCCAGAGGCGGCACTGATGCCCCCACTCACCCGGTCCGCTCCTGGCTCCAGGCTGGGGTTAAAACTCCATGGGGTGTGGACAGCAGCAGCCGGACATAGATCCGCTGGAGGTGAGGGTGGGAGGTGTGAGCAGTACCTCAGGGGGGAGGGTGAAGAGTCGGTGCTGGGACTACCGCCGTGTCTCACCTATCACACCATCTGCACGGGAATGAGTTTGCGGGTGAGGCAGCATCTATAGAGTGGTAGACAAAAATGCTGGAGAAATGCTTGAGTGTGAAGAAGGGTCAAACTCAGACACAGATGCTGCCTCACCCACTGAGTTTCTCCAGTATTTTTGTCTACATTGCTATTTTAAATAGTGTGCGATGGGCTTAAGCCAATTAACTTGCTCGTTCTTTACTGGGAACCCGCTGACAAAAAACTATTCACATTGGTGAGTGTGGTGAAGTGTGACTTTATTTATTTATTCATATATTTTTTTTAATATGTTGTTGAGCGTGAGAACTTCTGTCATCAGCGTGAGAGCGTGAGAATTTCCTCAAATGCGTTAGTCTCACGCTCAGTGTGTGAGAGTTAGCAGCCCTGAATAGGTCAGTGACGTTTCGGGTCAAGACCCTTCTTCAGAATAAGAGTCAGGGGGAAGGGAAATGAGAAATATAGATGGTTCATAGAACACGTGAATGAAAGATATGCAAAAAACAACAATTTATTTTCTCCAGATGCTGCCTGACCCGCTGAGTTACTCCGGCTTTTTGCCTCTCATGTCTGATCTGACTGGATAGCATGCAAAGCAAAGCTTTTCACTGTACCTCGGCACAGGTGACAATAATAAACCTGAAAAAAAACTAAAATGAGCATTAAAATTAGAATTGGGACCCCATCTCTTGGCCCATAGCAACGCATTTGGAGCGCATGGGCTCTCTCCACGGGTTCTATTGGTTGCTAGGGGAATGACGTGGCGTCCAGTCCGTCATCCCCCCCCTTGCATGTGGAAATGTCCCGCCCCTTGACTCAAGCTCGGACGCCGATTGGTCTGTACCCGCCGGTGACAGGGACGTGCGAGTGGTTGACAGAGCTGTCCATCAAGGTGGCTGTGGGCTGCGCTTGGTCCTGACGCATCATGGCGGCTGTGGGAAGAGCGATGAGAGGGCGGCCGCGTCACTAGCGAAAGCGCCCGGAAAACAAAAAAAATCCGCCGCCACTGCCACCAGGAAAATGCCCACGCAGTCAGCGGACCGCAGAGTAGCGCTTGCGAGGCACGGTTTGAGAAGGATATCGGCGCGGAGCTGGAATCGGGGCCTGTGAGGAAGGATGAGCTGCGGCGGGCCGGCGCCAGTCACCATTTGTTGCCGGAAAATCAGGAAGAAAAGCGGCGGCCGCCGGGTGTAGTCGTGAGCAGCCGCTCGCATCCATGGGGGGCCGTGTAAATGCTGGCGGTCGGCAGTCTTTGACAGCGGTTGAGCCGCGGCCGAGCATGGCGATGAGCGCCGGCATCCTCCTGCTGCTGGCACTGCGCACAGTCCAAGGCGCTCCACTTCCGCAAACAAGTGCAGGTCAGTGTGTATTGCAATCTGAAGATGCCGCCGCTCCTCTGATGAAATGTGGATGTGCAAATAAGAAAAACAGCTGTTTTTCCCGCATTGACGTTTAACCCGTTAAATTTAGGTTCAGATGTTCAAGGTTTTAAAGATACAGCATGGAAACAGGCCATCGATCACCTGTTCACACTAGCTCTGCGTTATCCCACTTTCTCTTCCACTTCCTTCACACTAGGGGCGATTTTACAGAGGCCGTCTAACCTGTAAAGCTTTTGTAAAGTCTTTGTGGACATGCAAACTCCACACGGACAGCTCTCGAGATCAATACCTGGGTTTCTGGCGCTGTGAGGCAGCAGTTCAACCAGTTATGCCACTGTGCCGCCTTTAATACACATAGAATGGAATAGAATAAAGCTTGATCACTAATTGATAGGAAACCACAGAGTTATACTTAAATTGCAACTAGTTCATTACTTCAGGAAAGGAATTGGATTTGCCCAATCTGGTTTGGCCTAAATGTGAACAGACACAGAATGTGAATGACTCTGAAGTGCCCGAGCTAAAACGCTAATTTCGACATGTATTTAGGGATGAGCAGTACTTCCTGATTTTGTAAGCAGCACGCATATCCTATGAATACAATTTCGTCGGGTGGGGTGGGGGTGATGAGAAGGCATCTGACAAATATGAATGTTGTTGATGCTTGAAATCTGAAAACAAAATGCTGGAAACAATCAACACTTCAGGTAATGTCCGTGGGGAATGAAATTGTTAACATTCTAGACAATAGCCTTTTGAACATTTTCAGATTTTAATTAAGATTACAACAAGTAACAAGTAATTGTGAAACGCAGTGTTTATAAAAATAAAAAAAAATGAGCAAAGCACAAATTGTTGGAGGAACAAGGGGTCAGGCAGTATCTGTGGAGGGCATACAACTTTGTCCTTTCTCTTCACAGATGCTAGCTGACCCACTGAGATCCTCCAGCACTTTTTTTTGCTCAAGACTCTGACATCTGCACTTTCCTGTATCTCTTTTCTTTAAAAAAAAAACTTGCATTTGTATAGTGTCTTTCTGGTCCTCTTGGGATGACCAGTGCTTGGCAATAAAGTTATTTTAAAAATAGCTATTATTGTGACAAAGAAATATTGTGTGATGTGAAAAGAGTTACTGATTCATATTAGATTTTCTTTCTGTAAGACTGATTCTGTAAGGCACAAAGTGCTGGAGTAACTCAGAGGGTCAGGTAGTATCTCTGGAAGACCTTTCAGATTGAAGAATGGCCCCAATCCAAAAATGGCACCTACCCATGTCTTCCATGCGATGCTGCCTGACCTGCTGATTTACTCCAGGATATCGTCTTTTCTTGTAAATCAGCATCTGTAGTTTCCTGTCTATTGGTACTTCCAATAACCAAATGTCATTCATTAAAATGCCTGCTTTCTTATAAAATCTCATTGGGTATGAAATGAGAGCTCATAATTGTATAATTTAACTGTAACCTTAAATTCTTTTACCTTTTTTTGATAATTTCAAGCTGAGTATAATAGTTATGAAAAAATATTGTAATGTATGAAGACAAATATGCTGCTCAAAGCAGTTTCCAGCTGCATATTGTACTATGGTTGAATTGTATTGTGAGATTGATTTGGTTTTTAATATAAGACATTAAATCCAAATTTAGCAGCTTGATTCTGGAATATGTTTTAATTGTGGATGAGTTAGCAGATTGAATGTGATTTGTCATATCCTATGTGTAGGAGGCTGAGATTTCTGTGTGAGCACAATTGCTGTTGTAAGGACAGAAAATGCTGGAAACACTCAACGTTTCTGACAGCATCTGTAGAAGGAGAAACTGTGCTAAAGTTTTGTGTTGACCCTTTACTAGAACTGGGAAAGGGAGAAAGCGAGTTAATGTTATGTTGTAAATAGAGGGAGGTGGCAGGTGAGGAATATCTCAGAATAGATAAACAACAAACATCCATGATCCTCCCAAAGATCACCCTCGGCCTCCTGCAATTCAAGGAATAAAGTCCTAGCTTCCCCTTCTTAAACTGTTTTTAACAATGACAGCACTGGACTCGGTATCAGAGGTAATCTCTTTGATCTCTCCATTCCTCCTCATTTTCTTTCGTATTCATTCCTGAAGAGGCTTAAAACATTCCCAGTTTTTCACTCTATACATACTGCTTGACCTGAGTATTTCCAGCATTTTACATTATTTTAGATTTCCAACATCTGCAGTTTTTTTAATGTTCTTATTGTATTCTGTTTCATTTATATATTGGAATGTTCTAACTTTTAATAATCAGACTAACCAAGCAGATGGTTGGAAGGGCATTACACCTTTTGTTTCAAATTATAAGATGATCTAATTTAGTCATCCCCAGATGCTCAGTTAATAAATTGCTTCTGTTTTTGGCTTATACACTATTAATTGGTTGCATTATAGGTGTCATTCATTTTACTACAGCACTGAATACAGAATGTGGGGTTTGATTGACAGCACAACAACCTAACTTTGACTAGAGTGGAAGAGGCAAAATATCTTTGTGTAATTACTGTCTCAAGAAATGACGATTTGATCAGAATTGCACATCTGTCGGGTTGCTCTGATGTTAGTGCAGTCTGGGTGAAATGCCCATAGACCCACTAACAACAGCAATTACTTGAGACAGGACAAGAAAAATCCTTGCCCCACAATGCTGGTGCTGATTGTGATGCCACTTTAAATTGCTCATCCACCTGCAAGTGATCTTTAACCTTAATTCCTTGCCTGTTCATGCGTTTGTCTATATACTTCTCAAACATTGATATCATATCTTTTCTACCATTTCCCTTGGTGGCAGCAGCACTCACCAGTCTGTGTTAAACAAAAAAATGCCCTGCAGATCTCTTAAACTTAACCCTTCTGACCTTAAAACTATGGTCGCTAATATTTGACCTTTCTAACCTGGGGAAAAAGACTGATTATCCACCCTATCTATGCCTTATCATAATTTTATAAACTTCTGTCGGGTTGTCCCTCAGCCTGTGACGTTCCAAAGAGAACAATCTGAGTTTGTCCAACCCCTCTTTATAGATGAGGCTCTTTAATCCAGGCAATATCCCGATGAACCTCTTCTGCCTCCCTGCAGGGTTTCCACATCCTTCCTGCAATCTGCACACATACTCCATATTTGGCCTGAGCAAAGTTTCATAAACTGCAACATGACCTCCTGACTTTTATACTCGACACCCTGATAAAGGGAAGCATGTATGCCTTCTTTACCACCCTGATTACTCTTGGGGAGCTTTTAACTTGCATCCCAAGATTCCTCTGGACATCAATGCTCCTGAGGCTCCTGCCAGTTGTTATATACTTTTCTTGTACATTTAGACAGTAGACAATAGGTGCAGGAGTCAATTTGGCCCTTCGAGCCAGCACCGCCATTCAACATGATCATGACTGATCATCCACAATCAGTACCCTGTTCCTGCCTTCTCCCCATATCCCCTGACTCCGCTATCTTTAAGAGCCCTATCGAGCTCTCTTGAAAGTATCCAGAGAACTGGCCTCCGCCGCCCTCTGAGGCAGAGAATTCCACAGATTCACAACTCTCTCTGTGCAAAGTGTTTCCGCATCTTCGTTCTAAATGCCTTACCCTTTATTCTTAAACTGTGGCCCCTGGTTCTGGACTCCCCCAACATCGGGAACATGTTTCCTGCCTCTAGCGTGTCCAAACCCTTAATAATCTTATATGTTTCAATAAGATATCCTCTCATCCATCTAAATTCCAGAGTATACAAGTCCATCCGCTCCATTCCCTCAGCATATGACAGTCCCGCCATCCCTCGAATTAACCTTGTGAACCTTCGCTGCACTCCCTCAATAGCAAGAATGTCCTTCTTCAAATTAGGGGACAAAAACTGCACACAATACTCTTGGCCCTGTACAACTGCAATAGGACCTCTTTCCTCCTATACTCAACTCCTCTTGTTATGAAGGCCAACATGCCAATCGCTTTCTTCACTGCCTGTTGTACCCGCATGCTTACTTTTTGTGACTGGTGAACAAGGACCATCTGATTCCGTTGTACTTCCCCTTTTCCCAACTTGACACCATTTAGATAATAATCTGCCTTCCTGTTTTTGCTACCAAAGTGAATAACCTCACATTTGTCCACATTAAACTGCATCTGCCATGCATCTGCTCACTCACCCAACCTGTCCAAGTCACCCTGTATTCTCATAGCATCCTCCTCACAGTTCACACTGCCACCCAGCTTTGACATCTGTAAATTTGCTAATGTTACTTTGAATCTTTTCATCTAAATCATTGATGTATATTATAAATAGCTGCAGTCCCAGCACCGAGCCTTGCAGTACCCCACTAGTTACTGCCTGCCATTCTGAAAGGGGCCCGTTAATCCCTACTCTTTGTTTTCTGTCTGCCAATCAATTTTCTATCCATGCCAGCACTCTACCCCCAATACCATGTGCCCCAATTTTGCCCACTAATCTCCTATATGGGACTTTATCAAATGCTTTCTGACCTCCCAAAGTGCAACACTTGTTTGAATTAATATCCATCTGCCTATCTTTCCAAGTGGCCTATATCCTGCTGAATCCTTTGACAGTCTTCCTCACTATCCACAATTCTGCCAATTTTTGGGTTGTCTAAAAACTTACTAATCAACTCACCTACATTTTTGTCTGTATCATTTACATGTATCACAAACAGCTGAGATCTTTGCAGAACAGCACTCATCACAGACTTGCAGTCAGAATAATTAACCCTCTATCACTACCCTCTGTCTTCTATGACCAAGCCAGTCGACCAAGTCTCCGTGGATCTTCTGGATTAGTAATTATCGATATTTTGCTCATCAATCGTGTGTGATCAATGTTGCTAGATGTTACCTCATATGCAGTGTTTCTAGTATTTTCTGTTTTAGTTCAGATTTCAAGTGCTGGCAGTTTAAAAAAAAAAAAGAATGGTTACTAGCCAGTATTCGCTGCCAGTATTAATAAGTGAGGATTTTTTTTCTTCCAATTCCAATTAGCTGCCAGTATTAATAAGTGAGGAATTTTTTTCTTCCAATTCCCCTCTCCCTCTTCTCACCTCCAGTAACAATATTTTGATGCTGCAACTTGCCGATCATTCTTTCTCTTAGCAGTATGTGAGAATGCAAGGAAAAATATTTGCTTTGAATAATGTGCATAAGTGTTGGCATACACACATTTTGTGATGCCCAGTTCACAATATATAAGAGATTACTTGCTTAATTGTTAAAGTTACCTTTTTCACAATGATTCAAAAGTAATCCCAGCACTTCTCTCTGTTTTTTGGATCGCATTGAATCTTTTTTTGTTTTAAGCATTTAATCTAAACCTCTGTTTATAAAGCATTCACATTGGATCACCCTTCATCCAAGGACATTCTGCCATATTGCATCCTCTTTAACACCATTTACTCACTGCAAAAAATGTTGTTGCTTCAATCCATTCTGTGCCAATGTCTTTGCTGCTCTTCTTCCTCTCCACCCTAATTGGTACATTCATGATTTTAAATATGTTCTTCAATTTAGAAATAAAAATCTATTTTGAGAGCTATTAGCCTGGAAATTATCTCCCATTGGTACTCTGACTTGTTATTGACATTATCCACCTTGTATTTGTTGAATAGTATACAGACCGTATCAGTAAACAGATTTACTGATCCTGTTAACTTCATCTCCTCTTGTCCTCAAAGTCATTCTATTTTTTTTCCCCCTTGAACTCTGTGCTACAACCTACCTTTTGTTCTGAATATTAGACTCCTGATAAACCTAATCCCCTCTGCCTCAATTGTTGTTCAGATTTAGAGATCCCATTTTCCTGAAGTTCCACTCTCTGAAATGTGCTGGCTGTATATACCACGGGACAGCAGTGGCCTACATAACTGAGCTCTATGCCAAGATAATTGCCAACAATAACATCCTTTGTTTGGCTTTACTCTGAACATCTATTTGATCATTGGCTGGAAAGCCCTTTGGGATACCCTGAGAGTGGGAAAATTCTTTTAACAGCGCATTTGAGTAGTGAGAAATAATTTCCACCTAACTAGATATCAATATTATATTTACTCATCAGGCCTCTTGCAGATTTTTTCAATTATTGTTTCTCAATATAAGGTTGTAATACTATTACAGAGCAGAAAAGCTAATTGTAATATTTTGTAATCAGTTAATTATCATTAACGAGGTACAATCCTGAAGGAATTGTTCGTTTTTTGCCATTTAATGCAGGCCAGATTCACCTCCTGTGAAACATCTACATCTGATGCAATTTTCAATGTATTGTGGGACATTGGAGAAATTTGGCCATTTCCTTCGTTCACCATTGATAAAGCAATATACCTGTAAAAGCTAAGGTCTTGCAATAGATGTGTTGTGCAGCATTTCACAATTGTAACAAAGGACGTGAGTCCAAAAGTTCCAGCAATTGCTTTATCCCCACACAGGATTTGAGTTCATGAATGTTAGGGATGTACTGTAGATGGATATCTGTTCTTATGTTAGTTATAATGAACTGAAGTGTCATTGTACTATTTTGTTCTATATATAATATGTCAAAAACCAACACACTTGTTGAATTTTTAGTCACGGGTTATTAAAATACCTTCTGATTAAAACGTGACCAGCTGGGGACTGGCACTGAGAAGTACCTGTTTATTTTGTGCTAGGTTATTTGCTGTGGAGGTTGTTCTATGATGAAGGAACAATATGTAGTTGTTGGAAAACATTTACCAGGATTCTTTAATGCATTAATTTATGATATTGCTTTAAGTCTATTTCAGACATGGTGATTGAAAGTGATGTCACGATTTAAATTTTAAGTTTTTATTCCAGTCATCTGACACAGTCTTTTATGTGCAAGATTTGTGGAAGATGATTCATATCACAACCTGATCCCACCACCTGTCACTTCTTGCACTCCACACTGCATTCTGTTTTCTGCAGAGGCCATACTCTGGGACCCTGGTTAGCTGATCCTTCCCCCTCCCTCTTTCCCTGGCACTTTCCCCAGCTTCTGTTGGAGGTGCAACACTTACCCCTCGCCTCTACACCCCCACCATCACTATCATACAGGGCCCAAACAGCCTCCCAGTGAGGCAGGTTTACATGGATCTCATCTAACCTCATCTATTGGTTTATTATTGTCATATGAACCGAGATACAGTGAAAAGCTTTGTTTGTGCGCAAGCTAGTCAAATCATACTATACATGAGTATAATCAAGCCGTACATAACAGGTAGTGCAAAGAGAAAAATACCAGAGTACAGATATAGTATTACAATATTATAAACATTAAAGTTCTAAAGAAGTTGTCAAACATGCACAGTGAGGTACGTTGGAAGATCGCGACTATTCCCAAGCTGATAGAAGGAAGGTTCAGTAGTTTGTCTGTTCAGTAGTCAGCAAGGGGGAAGTTGTTCCTGAATGTGGTGGAACATGCTTTCAAACTTTTATATGTTTTGTCTAACGGGAGAGGGGAGAAGAAGAAATAACAGGAGTGAAAAGGTTATTGATTATGATGGCTGCTTTCCCGTGGCAGCATGGTGTAGATGGACTCGATCGGAGAAAGTTGGTATCTGTGATGTACTTGTTACATCCACAACATAAGAAATAGGAGCAGAATTTGGTCATTCAGCCCATCAAGATTACTCTGCCATTCATTCATGGCTGATCTAT
The DNA here is from genome assembly GCA_963514005.1 of Raja brachyura. The sequence goes on from OY740801.1 coordinate 25,737,987, forward strand.
TTTTCCCTTTCTTGGGGTTCGCACCTTTGATATGTACACCTAGGAACTTGAAATTCTTGACCATCTCCACTTTGGCACCATGTGTGCTGATTTGGGCAAGGTCCTCCACCTTGTTTCTTGAAGTCAATAACTAGCACCTTCATCTTGCTTGTGGAGAGTTTGTTGCCTTGATACTGTGCAACTAAGTTTTCTATCTCCATCTGTGCTCCATCTCACGATTGTTCGAGGTCCAGCCACTGCAGTGGTGTGTCATCGGTAAACTTGTAATTTGGGTTACAGCAGGATTTGGCTGCACAGTTGAGTATATAGTGAATATAGTAAGAGGCTCAGAATGCATTCTTGGAGATGCGTTTGGTTGGAATTGTCATTGAAATAGACAATAGGTGCAGGAGTAGGCCATTCGGCCCTTCGAGCCAGCACGGCCATTCAATGTGATCATGGTTGATCATCCATAATCAGTACCCCGTTCCTGCCTTCTCCCCATATCCCTTGACTCCGCTATCTTTAAGAGCTCTGTCTAACTCTCCTCTCCCCCCTCCCTCCCTCCCCCTCCCTCCTATCTCTATCTCGGAGCAATAGTCAATAGATAGGAGTCTGTAAACTAAATGTTCCTGCAATGAGTGTAGAGCCAGGGTGATGACATCTGATGTGTACTTGTCACAACAGTATGCAGACTGCAGTGGATAAAGTCTGTCTTGGAGGGGGGAGTTTATATGTGCCGTAGCCAGTACCTGTGGGCTCCCCTAAATGCAAACTGGGTGATCTCTTTGTGAAGCAATTGTGCTTTGTCCACCTGGACTTCCCAGTTGCTAGCCGTTTCATTCCCATACAGACCAGCCTATATTTGGCACCTCCATTGCTATGGGAGGCCAAACGCAAACTAGAGAAACACCACCTCAAATTCTGCCTTGGTAACCTACATTCTAACAGCATGAGCATTGACTTCTATAATCTCAGGTAACCAGTTCCCCCCCACCCCGAGTCCCTGTATCCACCCAGATACTGTCACACATACCCTTCTGTCCCACTCACCTGGCTTCTTCTCCACCCACTCTATCTACCCATCACCTAAATTCTTAAGGGATTGGACAGGAAAAATGTTGGGAGAGTCCAGAACCAGGGGTCATAGTTTAAGAATAAGGGGTAGGCCATTTAGGACTGAGATGAGGAAAAAATTTTTCAGCTAGCGAATTCTCTGCCACAGAACGTAGTGGAGGCGATTCACTGGATGTATTTAAAAGAGAGTTAGATGTAGCTCTAAGGGCTAATGGAATCAAGGGATATGGGGAAAAAGTAGGAAAGGGGTACTGATTCTGGATGATCAGCCATGGTCATATTGAAGGGCCGAATGACCTACTCCTGCACCTACTTTCTATGTTTCCTTATTTGGACCCATACTCCACTTTCTGTTCTCATCAGATTCCATCATCTGCAGTCTCTTATTATCTCAGCTAGTCATGTTCCAGCATATCTATCACCAGCCTCCTCTCCCCCACTCTATCCAGCAATCCACCCCTCATTTGGATTAAACCATTGCTTGCCAGGCCTAGCCCCACCTCCTCACCTTTCTGTACTGGATATCTCTTATCCATTTATTCAGACCAGAGGAAGGGTCTCGACCTGAAATGTGGGCTGTCCATTTCCTTCCACAGTTGCACCTGACCCATGAGATCATCAAGGTGTGTTGTTTTGCTTCAGGCTCTGGCATTTGCAGTCTCATGTGTCAGATGATATATTTATTGCCTGTGTGATATGTTGAACCTCTAAATATTGTTCTTTTGTGATGTCACTTTTTTGTCTTGACACCACATGGTTTGAAAGCTTTAACAGATGACACAATGGCCACAATTTTAAAAGCAACTCTTAAACGGCAAATCTTATTTACTTTGTCAAACAGCAATGCAATAATAAGCAGCTAATCTACTTTCATTGTGCCGATTAAGGATTAAAATTTGCCCTATTCAAAGCAATGCCATGGTGTTTTTTTTGTGCATTTGAGGAAGCAGGTGGAGCATCAGTTTGATACCTTAGTAAAGATAACACCAGTCACTCTCGCTTATTATTGCATCCAGTCAATTTTGATTTTTGTGCACAAGTTTCTGGATTGGGACCTGAAAATGGAAAGTCCTTTCTTGAAGGTGAATGCTCACAATTAGCTGACAACAGTAGTTCACTTGTTTGATCTTTGTACTGAGTTGTACCTTGTTCTTATTAACCTACAAATACCTTCCTCATACTTTAACGTGTTGCAATCCTTTCAAGATTGTTGTGAGCATTAATGACAAGAAATCGAATAAGATTATGGATTGTAGTATCAAGAGAAACAAAGCCCTTGCGATTCATTTTTGATTTATTAATGTCGCATGTACCGAGATATTGTGGAAAAACCTTGTTTATGTCGTTGCAATTTGGCATGTCAGTTCTTCGTGGTTATGTTGCAATTGTGAGAGTTTCCAAATTGGCATTGGATTGTGTTCTTTGACCGAGGAGGTGTGCACTGACCACAGTTCAGCTGACAGAGCAATAGCATGAATTCTTTCTGTGGGCGAGTAATAGGTCAAAAGTAGGAGTTGTTGAAAGCAGAAGGGAAAGCAAGTAAAGCAGTTTTCCACATTGTTTACATCTGCAATCTCTTGCAATTAGCTGTCATATTCAAAGAATGACACAGCATTGAGGGAGACAATTCTCATTTTGTCTTTGTTTTCAAAGAGCTAATTCCATTCTCCATAAAGTCTCCTCACATCATTAAGGGTCTGTCCCATTTAGGAGATTTTTTTTAGGCTCATAGCGCAATGTCTTTGGAATTCTCTTTCTCAATGGTAGTTGAGCCTTTGATTATTTTTCAGGCAGTGGTAGAATTCTGGATAAGCCTAGTGGTGAAAGGTTACCAGTGGGATTGCAGTTACATTGGGATTGGCCCTGATTTTACAGAACGGTGGGTGGGCTCAAGGGGGAGGGGTGGAGCGAGGGAGAAGGAGAGAGGAAGGAAGGGAATAAGAGAGGGAAGGAGAAAAAAAGGAAGGAGGAGAGAGGCAGGGTGGGTGTGGGGGAAATGGTGCGAAAATTGGTAGCAAAATTATGCATTCTTGTACTCTTACATTTTCACTGCACATAAAACAGAACCTTTTTTCAGCAAAATGGCACCGCGTTATAATACTGATTTCCTCAGGTACTAGAACACTGAAATGCTGTGACAAAACTTTGCAGTTCTGGAGATGGAGTGGGGTGGAGGCCTCTCTACCCACTCCCTATCTACCCTCACTCCCACCCTCTCCACCGCCCCCTTCCCGCACTACCCCCTTCCCGCACTACCCCCTTCCCTCCTACCCCCTTCCCCCTCCTACCCCCTTCCCCCTCCTACCCCCTTCCCCCTCCTACCCCCTTCCCCTTCTACCCCCCTCTACCGCCTCTACCCTCTTCCCCCTCCATCTAGCCCCTTCCCCCTCTACCCCCCTCCCTCCCTCTCTTCTTCTCTACCCCCTCCTTCTCAACCCCCTCCCTCTCTAACCATTCCCCCTCCCTCTACCCTCCCACTCTACTCCCCTCCCCCTTCCTCTCTATCCCCTCCCTCTCACCCCCTCTACCCTCTACCCCTTCCCCCTCCCCTACCCCTTCCCCCTCCCCTACCCCTTCCCCCTCCCCTACCCCTTCCCCCTCCCTCTCTACCCCCTCCCTCTCTACCCCCTCCCTCTCTACCCCCTCCCTCTCTACCCCCTCCCTCTCTACCCCCTCCCTCTCTACCCCCTCCCTCTCTACCCCCTCCCTCTCTACCCCCTCCCTCTCTACCCCCTCCCTCTCTACCCCCTCCCTCTCTACCCCCTCCCTCTCTACCCCCTCCCTCTCTACCCCCTCCCTCTCTACCCCCTCCCTCTCTACCCCCTCCCTCTCTACCCCCTCCCTCTCTACCCCCTCCCTCTCTACCCCCTCCCTCTCTACCCCCTCCCTCTCTACCCCCTCCCTCTCTACCCCCTCCCTCTCTACCCCCTCCCTCTCTACCCCCTCTCTCTCCCTCTCCACCCACTCCCCCCTCTCCACCCCCTCCCCCTCCCTCTCCACCCCCTCCCCCTCCCTCTCCACCCCCTCCCCCTCCCTCTCCACCCCCTCCCCCTCCCTCTCTACCCCTCCCCCTCCCTCTCTACCCCCTCCCCCTCCCTCTCTATCCCCTCCCCCTCCCTCTCTATCCCCTCCCCCTCCCTCTCTATCCCCTCCCCCTCCCTCTCTATCCCCTCCCCCTCCCTCTCTATCCCCTCCCCCTCCCTCTCTATCCCCTCCCCCTCCCTCTCTATCCCCTCCCCCTCCCTCTCTATCCCCTCCCCCTCCCTCTCTACCCCCTCCCCCTCCCTACCCCCTCCCTCTCGACCCCCTCCCTCTCGACCCCCTCCCTCTCGACCCCCTCCCTCTCGACCCCCTCCCTCTCGACCCCCTCCCTCTCGACCCCCTCCCTCTCGACCCCCTCCCTCTCGACCCCCTCTACCCCCCCTCCCCTCTACCCCCTCCCCCCCTCTCTCTACCCCCTTCCCCCCTCTCTCTACCCCTTCTCTACACCATCCCTCTCTACCCCCTCCTATTCTACCTCCCCCCCCCCCCCCCCCTGTGCCTGCGCAGTTGGGGGCTATGCGTGAGTGGTGTGATAGTGCGTTGGGGGAACGGCTTGTGTTGGGAGAACGGGTCAGTGGTGGAATCTTGCTTTGGGGGAGCAGACCCAACGGGTCTGACTTGGTCTAGTTACAATTAAAACACAAAGTACATGCTATAACTCCAGGATAAGCGCTCAATCTAGAAAACCAAGCCCAAAGCCAAAGTATTATCTAACTAACTGAATATACCAACTTATGCTAAGGGCAATAAATAACTCTGCAAAAAACAGCTACCTAAATGTTAACTAGCTCTTTAAAAAAATGAACTGGTAGGCAGGTTTACTAGTGCTACGCAGGTGAGTTTAAACAGTGGGCGTGTGGGGTCAGCAACGTGGAAGCGTACGCGTGCAGTTAACGTGAAAGAGATTAGGAAAGGTCACGTTTATACTAACAGGGCAGGGGAATGGGAACCAATGCAAGGAGACAAGGGAACGTAAAATGGGGACAGAAGCAAATGGTGAAAGGAAGTTCAGAAAAACAAACCTGAAAGCTTTGTGGGTTAATGCGTGGAGCATTCGTAACACGGTGGATGAATTGAATGCGCAGTTAGTAGTTAAGGGATATGATATAGTTGGAATTATGGAGACTCGTGGAATTATGGACCTCCAGGGTGACCAAGATTGGGTGCTAAACATGTAGGGGTATTCAATATTCAGGAAGGATAGGCAAAAGGGAAGAGGAGGTGGGGTGGGTTAAAGAGGATATTATTGCATTAGTAAGGAGAGACATTGGCTTGGATGCTGTAGAATCAGTATGGGTAGAACTGCGAAATAGCCAAGGACAGAAAATGCTTGTTGGAATTGTATACAGACCACCAAACGGCAGTAGGGAGGTTGGGGATAGCATCAAGCTGGAAATTAGGAATGCGTGTAGCAAAGGCACAGCAGTTATCATGGGTGACTTTAATCTACATCTAGGTTGGGCCAACCAAATTGGTAGCAGCGCTGAGGAGGAGGATTTCCTGAAATGTATACGGGATGGTTTTTTTAACCAATTTGTAGAGGAACCCGACTGGAGGGCAGGCCATTCTAGACCGGGTATTGTGTAACGAGGAAAGATTAGTTAGCGATTTTGTTATGCAAAGCCCCTTGGGCAATAAGTCAAGAGTCAAGAGAGTTTATTGTCAAGTATCCCAGATAGGATAATGAAATTCTTGCATTGTGTCATAATATGGTGGAATTCTGCATTAGGATGGAGAGTGACACGGTTAATTCAGAGACTAGGGTACTGAACTTAAAGAAAGGAGACTTTGGAGGTATGAGACGGAAATTGGTTAGGATAGACTGGTAAATGGCAAAGATTTAAAGACCGCATGGATGAACTCCAAAAATTATTCATCCCTGTCTGGCGAAAAAATGAAACTGGAAAGACGGCTCAACCGTGGCTAACGAGGAAAATCAAGTATTAAATCCAAGGAAGAGGCATATAAACTGGCCAGAGGAAGCAGCAAACCGGAGGACTGGGATAAATGTAAGGTTATCCACTTTGGTGGTAAGAAACGGAAAGCAGATTATTATCTGAATGGTGTCAGATTAGGAAAAGGGGATGTGGGTCTGTTTGTACATCAGTCGCTGAAAGTAAGCATGCATGTGCAGCAAGCAGTGAAGAAAGCTAATGGCATGTTGGCCTTCATTGCGAGAGGATTTGAGTTTAGGAGCAAGGAGGCCGTACTACAGTTGTACTGGGCCCTGGTGAGACCGCACCTGGGGTATTGTGTGCAATTTTGGTCTACTAAATTGAGGAAGGACAGTATTGCTATTGAAGGAGTGCAGCATAGGTTCACCAGGTTAATTCCCGGAATGGCACCCTCTCTGCCCCAGAGGGCGGAGGCAGGTTCTCTGGATACTTTCAAGAGGGAGCTAGATAGGGCTCTTAAAGATAGCGGATTCGGGGAGAAGGCAGGAGCGGGGTACTGATTGTGGATGACCAGCCATAATCACATTGAATGGTGGTGCTGGCTCGAAGGGCCGAATGGCCTACTCCTGCACCTATTGTCTATTGGCTATCGTCTATTTACTGACATATGAAAAAATGGGTTGACTGGGCTTGTATTCACTGGAATTTAGAAGGATGAGAGGGGATCTTTTTGAAACGTATATAAATTTTAAAGG